>CM076573.1:29607077-30207077 GCA_034641835.2 Pinus albicaulis
GACCTACAATAATCCTGGTATTTCTTTAAGAAGGATTCTTTCATTTGATCCCAATTGTTGATGACCCCGCCACCTAGCCCCATAAACCATCTTAAAGCAGCCCCTTTCAATGTAGAGGGAAATAATTTCAATTTTTGGGGATCGGTGATGTAATCGTACCCCCTGCATAACACATCGAATTCGAATAAGAATGCATCCGGATCTTCTGATGTGAGTCCGTGAAATGTGGGGATATGCTGAAGAGGGATAGCTTTCATGGGTGCATTTGCTGCAGAATCCACTATAGGATATTGTAATGTAGAGGTTTGAGTGTTTGGGTGGTTTTGAGCGTTTGGTTGGTTTTGAGCCATGGGATCGAATATATGCCAGTAACCTTCTGGGATATCTAGGAGGGTATTCCTAGGTTGGGTGGGAACGGTTTTGACGGGGATCTTTTTAATAGCGCTTCCTTTATCTGGAATAATGGGAATACCAGGTGTTTGAGGAGATTGAATCTCTTCAACAATGACTTTCGCAGCACTTCCTTTATCTGGGCTATCTAATGGCTGATTTGTTTCAAGAGGAGATTTTGGTTCCTTAGTTTCCCCTGTTTCTCCTTCTCCCTCACAAAAGTTGCTAGAGTTCCCTTCCTGCAATAATTCTGGAGTAGAATTTTCAATTTCTTGAAAGTCCTGCTCTTCAGTTTGACTATGCACCTCAGCACAGGCTACATATGGTGATCCTGTGGCCTGAAGCGAACTAGTAGGCGGCTTAGAAATGTTTTTCTTGAGGCCTACTGATGGCTGAGATTCTGTTTTCTTATAGATTTCATCTATGAAGGTCGTTCGGCCAAGGGTCACCGGCCCCTTAGCTTTTTCAGGCTTGGATGGGGGTTTGATATTCTTTTCTGGTCTTTTCTGCTTAGTCATGCACTCAAAAATGAACTACCAACTTCTATTCAAACAAGCAAAAACAAATCTGTTAGGAAAGCGGATAGTGGAACAGGTCTTTTACATGCTCCGCACGTAGGTTCTTACCTTCCGTTTTTAGGATCCAACTCCTCCCTAGCAGGCTCATACACTACTCTGAAAAAGAAAAATGGCTGCACTCTTTCCCCGGCAACGGCGCCAAAATGTAGAGCTATAAAAAGGGTCTCTTTCACCTCTAATTACCTCACATTAATATGTCAATCCGGGAGCGTTTTGTTATTACAAAGAGTGACTCAATCCGAGGCTATCATTTGTCAGAGTAATGCTAGTAGTACAGTGCTTAAGAAATACAAGAGTAAACGGATGCTTGTCTATGACTAAATTACTTCAAAGAATAAATCACACACATTCAGAAAACTCAACAGCTTATCAGTCAAGGGTTCGGCAGTGATAACTCATCCCTTCGGAAACTGATGGAAAGGAAACTAGAGCATAGACCACGAGCCTGGGAGCTAGACAGTGACTGCCAATGCTCACTACAGCCTTAGATCCTCTCTCACACCAAACCAACAACTGCAAGTAAATGAAACAACAAAGCGAATAAAGGATTGAACAGCAATTCTGGAATAGAACAACAAGTCTAAAATGGAACAGCAATTGAATAACTAAGTCCCGCGGGTTGTAACCAAACTTAATCTATTAACTCAAATACTCTCTATGCAATCAAATAACATTCTTTCACTCTAAAGGCAATTCACACGAATCACACTAAAGGAACAGCAACAACGATTAATGAATTATGGAACAGTACTGATGAATTAGAAACGCACACAACACGAACGTTTAATATAACAGCTCTGTAACATAACAGTAAGAACATGCAATGAACTCTTGAAAGGATTAATAACTTGATGCGGAGTCAACACACGATTCTATCTGCAAAAACTTCAATGATTCAATCTTTAACAGAGCATGTAATATGAACTTGTAAAACATACCAAATTAACAAATAACAATGATAAACAAACCACACAGAAATAAAGTCGTAATGGTACAGAAGCAAGTGTCCTTCAGGGCCGGGCCCTTAGCCTCCAAGGATACACCGCTTGAAGTTAATCCAGTCGCAGAGATGAAATGATCACCAAACTTTCATTAATGCATCGGTCAAAAATACATTGAACCAGTTCTCAACGAAACTTAATAATCAAAGCTGATGTTTTTACAGAAATTACATAAAAGCGTCTTCTTCATCTCTATATCTATCTATATATATATATATCAAGCTAACAGTGCTGTCTCTTTATATAAAGACGATGGCGGAGATGTCCAAGTGACAAGGTAAATAAAGCAGCGATCCCTCAGGATCGAAGATCCTGAGGGATTCGCCAAACTGTTAACTCTTCATCCTGTCTTTTCTTTTGCGCTGAGCTGGTGTCCTCTCCTTCTTTTCCGAGCCGATTTGCTTTGATCTATTTCTCTTTGTTTGCGTTCGGTTCTCGTCCAGAGAGACAGCAGTTATCTTGACTTTGTCTTTCCCTTTGGAACGGCAATCCCTTGTTTTCTCCTTTTCCTGTATAGAAAATAACCATTATCAGTGGCTAAGTCTTGTATATCGATTCTCACATGTTTTGTTATGGTTACTTATTAATTCCCAAATTCATGACACAAAAAGGTTCACAAATTCTATTAAAAAGCCACTGAAATAATGATCAAAAGCATACCTTTTTAGTACTCCACAATAGTATGGTAACTCAACATAATAAGATGGGTATCATTCTAGTCCCTATATGTTTTATATGAAATAAAAAAGTTGCTGTAACGAGGGAGGGGAAACAATGAATATCAAACTTAAACTTGGATGCTCAGAAGAATCCGAAAATTACAACAACTTTGTTATGCTCTAAGAAGAGACATATTACAGTTGGTAGAACCGATTGAGGGAGCTTGGTTTTAAATTCTAGTAATTCAAAGTGTTTTTTATTTCTGCAGTTAAAACAGAGTGCACTTGAAACCATTGTTGGGGATTGTCCTTGGCACCTTCAATAAATAAATAATGCCTTTCAATCCAAATCTGAATAGAGCATTCATGTTGTTTAACGAAAAATAATTGAAGGAGCTTGAACTCGATGGTGATTAATTGTAGAGAGTGAAAATCCATGTTGCTGAAGCAGATGGGCCATAGGCCCACTGTTTATGGATAAGAAGTGGAGATTGATATTAAATTTCCTTTTTTGATGTGCTAATATCCAAAAAGGAGGATGGTATGTTGGAGAACCAGAGGCACATGAAAATGATACATACTGCTATATATCTATGCATTGAATCCAACCACCTTCCAATTAATGATTTGGTAATCAATACACTGGTAACAAGGGAATTGAAATCCAGTGAAAAGATATTCATAGACTCAACTAACCTTTAATAGAGAAACCTATCCACAACTAATAAACAAATCAAAAGATAAATGGCTATTTATTAGTTACTCCTAGCTCATTTATATCCTTGCCAATAAATGCATTAGGATATCTCCTTGAAGTGGCTCAAATAAAAGGGAACATTCAAGGCATTCTTCTTCTTAGTGATGGTGAGTTAATTAATCTTGTTTTAATTGAGGACTCTCTTCTCACCTTGGATCTCACATGGAACTATTTTAAAGGACACATGACGTATGGACTTCTCTGTTAAAGTAGTTGGAGATGTGGTGAGTGAGGAAAAGGTATAATCTCTTATCTTGGTTATGAAGATATCAACTTTGATTTTCTATTAATCCTAATCATATGATACGATACTTTGTGTCTTTTTTGGTACCAATGTATCCCCTAAGATGTAGCAATGGGTTTTGAACAAGTTTGAAATCAACCTTCTAAATTGTGAAGCCTACAACTTATCATTATCAGGTGGAATCACTACGTGATTCCTATTCCTATTCTTTGTTCCTTTACTCTAGTTGTAGGAAGATGAAAATGATTACAAAAAATGATTCTGTGGGAAGAATGGAGGGAAGGAGATCTTCCTCTAGTTTTATAGGAATCTATACTTTTATTGTGGGAGGGAAAATGCCCTGGTTTGATTGATGTGTGAGCTTCAGGAGTAGTTTCGAAAATTCAATGGTCAATGCAATGAGTGGTCACATATGGTGAATCCTTGTTGAACGTTTCATTTACAATGATACTCTTATATGGTTTTTTAAAGGTCCATTTTGAATCTATGATATAACCGTTGGTGGTGTTTCTCATGTTCTCTGGATCAACTATCCTTTAAAAAATTAGGCAGACATGGTATTTAGTGTCCAATCACCTACATTGGGACTTTTCAAGCCATAGAATGAGTGGCATATAGCAGTGAGATCTATTTATACCCTCCCATTGGACATGGAGCTATGTTGTTTAATGTCTTTTTCTTGTAGGTATGAAACTAATCACAAAAGATATTTTATGTGGGGGAATTTGTTTGACAAGGAAAGGATCACTTTGTTACCATGGAGAGTATTAATTGATGTCAATTGGTACTGTTAGCGCTCGAATCTACCTTAGGCTAAAATAAGGTAAAACTCAAGGCAACATCAAACCAAGCTCAGCCTCGTAGCTAGCCCTACGAGGACAGGAGAGGGCTCTCTCCGGGTCTATCTCGGTAAAAAGTATTCAAAGGGGCTGATATGACTTATAATGGATACTAATTTTAGGCTAGTAAATAGATAGGAAGGTTTGATTTAAATTTTTCGGGTTTTTTGTTGGAAAAATGGGAAAAACAATTTTGGGCTCGGGGATGAGGCCAGATCTTTGCAGAGTTCGAATTGGGGCAAGGTAGGCAGTAGTCTTGATGCTTTTTGATTATGTGTATGGATGGATCAGAATGACAAGGAGCTGAAGAGGGCAGGGGAGAACAAGTATCCTCTCCAAACTGGCGAAAACATATAAAACTAAACAAATTCAAAGGTAGAGCACTGGAATCAATGGATTCTACCTCATTTACTCATTCATTTAGTTTCAGAATCAAAAGAAGGGAATGGCATACATTAAAAATTAAATAACTTAAAAATAACTGAGAGAACACACCATCAAAATTGAAAGCCACAAGAATCCCAACAGGTGCTGCAAAACCTCTGATCTTTCCTTAGCCAAAATGCAGAAAATATGTACAATAGTGTGCCAAACTTTTCCCAAGAGTCCAACCCTAAAAGTGTCTCAAAAAATACAATAAATAGACAAGTCTAACCCCTTCCCATGCCTCTAGGGATCGAGATCATGCTTCTAGGAGCATTTTGAACCAATTCTAAACAAGGAGCTAAAAGCTAGGAAGCCAAACAACTTGCCTCTATAAGCTAGGAAACTGATCCATTCACTTGATTTTCACTTTTTTGTGAATGAATCATCTAGAACAAGTAAATAAGTGCCAAAGTTACATCATGTACATCAAATTACATCAAGAAAAACCAAAAATTACATCAATAGGTGAAACTAGTCACAGCTAGCTGAATTCCTGAGCTGGAAGGTGAAAATTTGGTCAAAATCCTCTATGCGCCACGCGCTAAAGCTCTATGCATCGCGCTACTTTCAACATATTTTTGGGGCACTTCCCGTAGTCCAAATTGAGCTCATGATAGCTTTTGGGAAAGCCCTAGATGTTGGCTATCCAACCCAAGTGGTATTTTTCAATTTGGAGCTCATTTGCCACTCCAAAACTTCATTCTCCCAGAAGTACTTCCTGTTGGTGCAAAAGGTGGCAGAAAGGTGGTTTTCATGGTGTTTTTGGCCCTTTTAATCATCCATAACTTGATGAAATGCTTCGGCCATTTTTGAGAATGCATAAATTACCATGAAAAATCCAAAAATACAAATTTTTCCTCCAGAAGGTGTCCCAATCATAAGCGTGCGTCGAGACGCGCGACGCGTTGGGCGGAAAAACCTGTTTTGTGACCAAAATTTTCAAAAATGACAAAAACTTCTCCAAATTTGCTGAAATTCGGAGCGAAGATCCCCTATCATGCCTCATGCTCAGCCAACGAAGCCTTGGCCAAGATCCGGAGTGGATCAGGCCTCTTTCACCGTTTCAGTGCTCTGCTCAACCTTCTTTTCGAAATCTTCATTTTTACTCTGCAAACGTGCATGCGGGCCCAATAATGACCTTTCATATGAAGAAGCATGTATTTGTCTCTATTGGCCTTTGCCAAAAAATTCTCCAGATGAATTTTAACATGCATGATTTCGGTCTCTCGCTCAATTGGTGTCATGTCACCAGGTCTCTTTCGGGCCAATTGTCGATCTTCACGGATTCGCAGTAGCTCTACAAGTCTGTGCTGATCCTCCAGTTGTTTGTTCCGCTAATCCAGGTACTTTATCACCCACTGTGCTCTCTGAAAATTCTTTGTCAAAGTACCAATCTCAGCTTTCTGCTCTTGGATGACTTCCCTCAGTTTTGAGCTAGGAGAGCTCGCATCAACATCGATGAGTATAAAATCAGTGTCTCGGCCTCCTGAAGGGCCCTCATCGTGCATAGGCCTCTTACCTCTGTCTTGAACCTGTACCTGTGCTGATTTCGAAGGCGAGACCCCTTCCACCCCATGTGGAGATAGTACTCGTGCTGCTGATGAAGTCAACGAGACCCCTTCCACCTCAGGTGGAGATAGTACTCGTCGTGTAGCTGCAAATAAGGCTCTGTGGCCTCGCTGATATGTCACATACACTGGAGCGTTGATATGCTCAGCCTCAAGAATATCAAACTGGTGTGAAGGCTCTCCCTCATCATGAACTACCTCGGGAGGTGGCTGCGGCGCTGCAAAGAAGCCATGGGAGATGAACTCATCCCATGCGATGCCTTATTGTGCAAGCTGATGTACCACCATGATTTTGATCAACGCGTAATGATATATACTGTTATGTTGCTGTGCTGGGGTCTTCTTCTGTACAAGAAATGTCATCCGCTCTATGTTACGGTACATGAAGTATGGAATGCTCATCAACTGCACTCTCGTGAATTGCATCAACAGCCAGATGTGATATGCATACAAGCGTGAAAAGCGCCCCTCACAACTGAAATAACGAATGATGAGTTTCATCAATGGTGCATACTCGTCCTTCAGAAATTGGAATGGAAATACCCTGCTCAGCTGCCTCATATATCCAGGTCTAATATATGGCTCATAATAAGCTTTATCCAACTGCTGCCGCTTATTCCACTCTTCCCCGATGTTTGGTATCCCAGTCGCCTCTGAAATGGTCTCTGGTGACAAAGTAAAATCCACCCCAGCAAGGTTGACACGACCGTTATGCAAATGTAAGACAAATAGGTGAGCTAACTCATGATGATGCTGAGTTTAGGAAATCATCTCACAATAATGGAAACATGACCGACGCTGAAAACAATCCATTGCAAGCGGGCAAGCTTGCAATTGGGTCAAAGAAGTAGGCTCCTCCCTGACATGCCTGCCACTTTTGCCACTTTTGTGAGACCTCCTTGGCACATTAACCTCTGTAGATGAATCACTGTCCTGCTCATACCCCTGCTCATAAGGTGAATCTGTCTCTGACATGGCGCTGAAATCAAGATGTTTGACAAATATATGCTGATATAGGTATGGTGAAAACAAGCGTTAGGAGTATGTCTGGAAATGATGACTTGGTGCTTTGCCTTTCAATATCAAATATGCCAACTGTTTCAAGCATGAAATGAAGAACTGTTGGAGGTATAAACAGTGGGCTAAAGGACTGTCAAATGGCTTTGAAAAAGACAAACAATTTACTCACCGCTTTGGAACATGTTGGGATTAAACACCTTTACAAATGGTATGGGAATGGGTGATATTAATGGGACTTGCAATGTGATAGACATAAGAGTTATCCAAATGGAAAAAGTGCAGTCAAAAACATGAAACAACCATTGATCCTTATGAAAACTTAAAATTTTATCACTGGCAGGGAAAGAGGTAACCAGTAGGGTTTGGAATTTCACATGGGAACCAAAAGTATAAAGGGATATGGGAACAATGAATATGGGACTATGGCTGTGGGACTGTGGTAAATCTATAGTGACCAATAACAGTGACAAAAACTCCAATAAAAACGAAATGAGATTGTTTTGACAAGTTGTAGCTTTAACATACAATTTCAAAATACTATCACTTCTTCCTCTAACCCTATGGAGCGGATTTTGGAATGAATATAGGGTTTAACTTTCACCATGACAAACACTTGTTTTCTCCACCTTTAGACCACCATAGCATATCCAACAAAATTTGGCAGGCATGGATAACTTACTTGAAGGCGAATGAGGTGATTTGATACGAGTTTTGGGTGAAGGAGGGTAATTTTCCGGCCTTAGGGCTCTATGCGTCGCGTGCATGCCCAACGCGCCGCGTACAGTGGGTGCGCCGCGCCCGTGCAAAGATGAACTGCTGAATTTTGTCCAATGCACTGCGCGCTCCTCTGTATGTGCCGTGCTTATCTTAACACACACAGTCGGCTTCAAAACTACAATTCCATCCTTCCATTCTTCAATTCGACCTCTGCTCGGATTTTTTGAATATGTCTTGATGCGAATGGGTTAAATAGCTATGAGAAATATCTTGCAAGAGATGGTTTTGATTTTTAGTTCATCAAAAACCCACTTCATAATGTTTTTGCTTGGCACTTTATCCTTTCATTGAACTTCTGTCTTTTTTGGCTTTTTCATTGATTTTCTGAGTTTTGGACTGATGAAATGATTTGATTTTGCAGGGATTTTGGCGTTTGGACTTCGGCAAAGACCAGAGGCTGCATTGAAATTTTTTATGGTGGAAAAAATACATGATTATTACAAAGAATGAATTTGACAGTTTCTTGTTCAAAATAGAGTTTTGAACTAGAAATGTCCTCAAATGTGTTTGATGATGAAAATTTGAATTAAGAACCTTTTCGAAAACCACCCTCATGGCCTGGGGACATTTATTAAATATATCAAAAGACTGAACCCTAAACTCTAAAACTAAAAGACTCTTGTTGACCAAAATAATCATTTATGACCATGAATGACGTGAACTGAACTTCGATGACTTTTGAGGAGTTTTAATTAGCCCAGTAGGTACAAGCATGAGGGAATACAAGACAACCAAACCCTCTCATCTTTCAATGACATGCCCCTAGCGAAATGCAACGAAGTGAAGTGATCGAGACACCTAAAAATGATATGCAAAAAGTGAAATGATCTCTGACGGAGGGCTGTAAGGACCAACTCTAACATTGGCTCCAATGGGGATGGTGGCTCCAAGAAGATGCCAAGAACGATAGATCTCTGGAAGAGTTAGAGAGTGCCTTCATCCATTGGGCGATGGAGTCATTATTTCAACAGATAACACAAAACCTTTGACACATTTATTGACCGAAAACTTGACTGAAACCGATTCAACTTTAAAACTGAAATAACTGATAAAACTAACTTGACAAACTTCAAACCAACTAACCTCCTTCTTCAGAATTATAGCCTTCGCTTCGGGCCCCAGACTGAAGAAAAGAGATTAGTACACACTTGCGATGAAACAGAAGTAGAACGATATATACAATGACAATGAAATCAACAGAAAATACTCAGAAATGGTATCGCTTGAGCAGCCGACCATTGATCGGCCCTCCAGGACAATCATCGCCGTTCATTTCCTTGAGAAGAAAGGCGTTCTGACCATGATACGATGCAATCTTAAAGGGACCTTTCCAAATATTTTCAAATTTGTCGTGCTTGCCTTTTTCCTCATTCCGAGCATCCCACTTCAGGACCACCTCATCCAACTGAAACTTATCTGCTTTCGCCTTCCTGTCATAAATCTTCTTAATGCGCTCCTGCAACTTGAATGTATTTTGAAAGACCTCCTCCCGTGTTTGCTGTAAATGAATCATCTGATTTATCCTTCGCTGCATGGGATCTTCCTCACTACCAGCTTCCTGAAGCAATTTGACTACCGGGACAGCAAGAGAAGTGGGAAACACTGTGTCTACTCCATACACCAACTCAAAAGGAGACATACCGATGGATTTTTTCTGACTTACCCTATCAGCCCAAAGTGCATTCACTAATTTCTTGTGCCAACGTTTCTTATTGATTTCCAGCAATTTCTTAATGATATTTACCAAAGACTTATTTGAAGATTTCGCCAAGCCATTTCCTTGCGGATGGTAGGCAGTCGAATGTCCCAAGCTGATGTTATACTTATTGCAAAATTCAACCATCCTTTTTGACTTGAAGGCCGCTGCATTATCTGTGATTATCTTACTAGGACAACCAAAACGTGACAGAATGTTATTCTCAAGAAAAGAAATAATTACCGCATTCGTAGCTTGTCGGGTGGGAATTGCCTCGATCCACTTCGTGAAGTAATCCGTTGCTGTCAATATCCATCTATGCTATCTTGAAGATGCCGGATGGATTTGTCCAATGAAATCCAACCCCCACTGCTGAAATGGTGCACTAATTTCAATTGGTTTAAGAGGCAAAGGCTGTAATTTCTGCTTCCCTTCGAAAATTTGACATTCATGACAATTCTTAACAGCCTTATATACATCAGAAAATAAAGTAGGCCAATAGTATCCCGCTCTCAGAATCTTATTAGCTGTGGTTTTCCAAAATAGATGGCCCCCGCAGTCTCCTTTATGAAAGTCCTCCAAAACTCTTTTGGCTTCTTCCTCTACCAAACAATTCAATAACATTCCACCAGGGTCTTTCCAATATAATGCAGAATTCAATATACAAAACTTTGCAGCCCTCAACTTCAAGGTTCTACTCTTATTTCTAGGCATCCCAGGTGGTGGAGACAAATTCTGAAGTACATATAAAATGTCAGCATACCAAGGGGAAGAAATAAAGATATCAGATACCTGAAATGATGCACTTTCCTCATCCTCATCAGACATAGCATCGATCAAATTTATATCTAAAGCATGCAGATTTGTTTCGGCCATGAGCTTGGCTAATCCCTGTCCTTTGATCAGCTTGGTCGGTTTAATCTCCACATCATATTCTAACAATGCAGCGATCCACTTACCCCGTCTTCCTTCCGGATCTGCTTGTACCAATACATCTTTGACAGCTGCGTTAGGAACGTAAGCTATAATGTGGGAATGCAGTATATACACACGAAAATATTTCAAGGCCTTCACAAGAGCAAGTGCTTGTTTCTCAATAATGTTGTATTTCAAAGCTCCGTCCCCTATAATTCGACTGAAAAAAGCAATGGGCTTCTCAACTCCATCTCTTTTCTGCATTAAAACAGCTGCCAAAGTGTGCTCAGAAGCAAATGAAAACAAAATGAAGTCCTGTGTGTAATCCAGGCTGATTAAAATGGGAGCTGAAGAAAGAGCTAACTTTACCAAATTGAATGATTTCACCGCTTCTTCTGTCCACTTCACTTGACTGTCCTTTTTCAGCATGTTTGTGATCTCTCTAAGATGCTCAACAAGATTTGGAATGAAACGACGCAGAAAATTCATTTTACCATTAAATGACTGTATTTCTTTCTTGTTCCGGGGCTGTTCAATTTGCTGGATTGCTTCAACACGTGCAGGGTCAACATGAATGCCGTCTTTCGATATGATGTGGCCAAGAAGTTTGCCTTCATCCATGGCAAACAAGCTCTTTTTCGGATTCAGCGAAATGCCATATTTTCTACACTTTTGAAAAACAACTTTCAAGTGATACAAATGTTCTTCATCAGAATTTGAAAACACCGTCAAATCATCAAGGTAAACAACCAAAAATACATCTTTCTCATTGGTGAAAGCCATGTCCATTGCACGCTGAAAAGTGGCACCTGCATTTTTCAAACCAAACGGCATCTTGGCATAATGAAACGTTCCCCATGGAGTGGTGAACGCGGTTTTGTCACGATCGTCCTCATGCACTAAAATTTGATTATATCCTGAATAGTCGTCGAGTAGTGACATCCTTGATGCTCCAACTACTCGCTGCAGTATATGGTCCATTTTTGGCAGTGGATAATTGTCCTTCAATGACACCTTATTCAAATTTCTGAAATCAATACACAAACGGATCTCACCTGTCTTTTTCCTCACGGGCACCAAATTGGAAATCCAATCAGAAAATCTGATAGGTACAATGATTCCTGACTTATACAACCTGTTTACCTCCTTCTCAATCGATGGTAGCAGCTTCGGATTGATTCTCCTCAACTTCTGACGGAAAGGCTTCTGATTTGGTTTAATAGGGATAGTATGTTGAATGATATTAGTGTCATACGTTTTTAAATCTGAGTAATCCCACGCGAAAGCATCAGCAAATGAAGACAACAATCTCACATATTCAGCTCTTACCTCCGGTGACAATGACTTGGATAACTTTACCATCTTGGGGTTTTCAGCTGTCCCAATATTTACTTCTTCAACACCTTTTTCAGTCGGCCTCAATGTCGGTTTGCGGGCTACATCATCTTGATCAAAGAGTTCCTCTAAAGGAATCAATCCTTTAGGAATGATGTTATCCTTAAGTTGCAGCACTTCCATTTGATTTATTTGCATATCATCATTACCATCATCATGTTCTGTATCTATGGAGGTATCTTTAAACTTACCCTTGTTTTGCAGGAAATCATTAATCTCCTCATCATCCTGAAAAACTTGCCAACATCTCTGATTATCCGGAACGGTAGGGCGGTGCTTCACATGGATCTCGAACTTATTGCTGGAATTCATTGGGATTTTTAAATTGCTCGCTGCTTTAGCAAGTCCATCAGCAACACCATTTTGGATGCGAGGCACACACGCCAAGGTATAATCTGAAAATAACTTCAAAATGTCTAAAACTGCATTACGGTAAGCCCTCATGTGAGGATGCTTGGCTTGAAACTCACCCTTTACCTGTTTTATCACCAATTCGGAATCACCATAGACTGCAATTCTTTTCGCGTTCATCTTTCTTAGAATCTTTAGGCCAGCAATCAGAGCCTCATACTCAGCCTCATTGTTAGAACAATCAAATGCTAGTTTGTAGGAACATACTCGCACATTTCTCGGGACCTTATTCGGAGCGGAAAATGGACTGCGTATCCAAACACCAATTCCAGCACCATCACTACCCACTGCGCCATCGAAATCCATGGTCCAAAGACCATCTTCATCATCCTCTAAGTGCTGAAATTGCGCCAGCTCTGTTTTTTCTGTTTGCTGCCCATCGTCTTTAGCTGATTTCTCAATAGTAGCTTGCTTTTCTCGTCTTTCTTTCTGCAGAACTTCTCTGAAATTCTCGGTAATCTCTGGTATATCGTCTGCTTGAACTAACTGACTATCTATATCATTAAAACTATTAGCAAACAAAACAAAAGACTCTAAGTCGGTATGTACATAATTTACAGGATGATTGATTGGTTTCTCCTTGCTTGTTATCATGTATTTCATCTTCTGTTCTCGATATAACTTTCTCATTTGGCCAAAGACAGGAATTGTTGCATAGGAGAAATCTAACTGTAGTGTACCTTTCAACTTTGCTCCCCAAGATCTAGAAAGGAGCATCCCAAAACGGGGAGGAATGTCTGCCACAACCACGTCCATCAAGACATTTTTCACAGGAATCTGATCTAAACTTACAACCAAATCTTTGATGAGTCCGATACATCTCACTCGACTGGAATCAAATGAATACAAATCATGGTATTTCCTTGTAATGTCTAAACCCAGCTTTTCCATGATTGCTTTTGGCATAAGATTGTGCGAAGCACCGGAATCGAACATGGCATTATGCAATACAAATTCATGCAACCTCAAACTGATATAAAAGGGAGGAACATCACTGTCAGGGGACTCACCATCTAAAGCAGGCCCAAATATCAATTCAGGCTGATCATCTTCAATATTCACCGTGTCAAACATTGGATCAAAATTCAGAATTTTAGAGACTTGACCTCTATAACTACTGTTCTTCATAATTTCTGTCAAGGGAATAGATACCTTCAATTTAGAAATTTCATTCTCCAAACTAAAAGCTGAAACCTTTTCAACCTCTTTGACTGGAACTTCTTTCCTTTCAGCCTTATCCTTCATTATGCTTGGCTGATTTTCCTTTTCTGCTGATGATGATTTGTTAGCTGCGGGATCAATCGTCTCTTTTCCTTTCTTCTGTGGTATAGGTGAATCCATCTTCGGTGCTGAAGCCTCTTTTCTCTTCTGAATTGGGTTTATGGGCACATCTCTATTTCTTAATGAGTATTGCTTCTGCTGAGCGGACAAAGCATTCATATACCCTCTTTGGTATTCATCTAATTCTTCTCCAGAGCTACATCATTTGCTAAAATAAAATCCTCATCTTTCTGTGCAGCTGAACTTTCTACATACTCTTCATCTTCAGTGATATAAATGGGTAGATCATCGGGAGTAAAGAAGTGGTTTTGCTCTCCTACTACGTCATCGTCATCGTCTGAATCTTGACCCACAAAGTTTTGCTGAAGAGGTGTTTTAACTTGCTGCTGGGCTGCCGGCTCTTGTGTTCTCTGTTCACGCTGTTTAATTCTGAACTGTGGCTGCTGCTGGCCACGGTAGTTGGGATTTCGAATCTGCGGTTTGGGCTTATCAAGCGTCATTCTTTTGAACATTTTTTCCATTTCGCGAAGCAAGTGTTGTTCTGATGTAGATGTGGAAGCTTCTTCCTTTATGGTCACTCTCTTCTCTGCTTTCAACCTGGCTCTCTTATCATTTAGATTCGCCTCAACACTAACAGCAATCTTCTGCATATCTTCCAAGGTAGGCAGATCTCTGTCTCGTAATGAATAAGCCATCTCCGGATCAAAATCATCCGGAATTTAAGGAAAGCTGACTTTCTAGATGGTCTTAAGTCATCTAGAATTGCATTATAAACTGTATTGAATCTGACAATATAGTCTTGAACGGACTCACCAGGATTGCGCTTGATGCTGTTATACTCGGCATTGATCTGAAGTGGATCTTTTTTGATTTCCCAACGATCTAGAAACTGTTGGTGAAGTTATGCCATTGTAGTAATGCTTCTTGCTGGCAAAGCTCTAAACGATTTTCTTACCTCCCCTCCGAAAGTTTGCACAAAAAGTCTCATGGTTACATTCTCTTCATCGATCTCATGAAGATCGAAAAAGTCTGTCATCTTATCTACATGCTGTTGTGCCGGAAGACTCTGTGGAGTGCCATCAAATATTGGAATCTTGCTCTGATAATCTGCAGGCATATCATTCAACTGCTGGGGTAACGTGAGAGGAGAAAATCGAGCAGCCATGGCTCTCAGCGGATTTATAATATGTCTTGGAGAAAAAGGTGGAATGGGAGCAGTAGATGAATGAGGTGTATGCGTTGGAGATGGAGGGGGAACTACTGTTGATTGCTGATCAGAGATCTCAGGCTGTATGGGAATGGTAGGGATAAAGGGGGGTTTAGTGGGAATCTGTGAACCAGATGCAATTTTAGATGGCCCAAGAGTTTCGGATGCAGATTCAATGAATTCAGGGATGTTGGTTGCCACAATGGAGTTTTGAAGATTCAAAATATAATTATCAATAGATCTATTTGCTTGTTCAACTTCTAGATACTTGATGAACTCAGGATTGATGACGGTGGAACCAGTAGCACTTTCGGATTTAGTTTCAAACAATGATAACTCGAACTGATCGTCAAACTCAATATCTTCAATGTATTCAAAAACAGTGGGGTATGAGTGAGATTTGACCAAAGGAATAATGGGAGCTTCTCGACGGAAAATTCTTGGGATTAGGTTGGGGTTTTCATATACTGGAGGCGGATTTGGATCAGGATTTGATCTAGTATGCCTTTTTGAAGCCAGTGTATTGATCTATTCAAAAATCCAAAGGACACAACCGATTATTTTCAGCCTATCGACTTCTAGACTCAATCATCCAAAAGTCTAGAACGAACAAGTGTACTGGGGTAATTCGCAAATCAAGTGCCGCATTCACAAGCTAAAACAGAGATCAACTGAAGCAGTGTTTATCTACTTCCGCTAATGCATAGCAAAAGCGTTCCAAAAGCTACCTGGCGTGACTTCAGACTCCATCTATAACTCATGAAATGAACACACTAACAAGAAAACCATTGATATTTTTTTCCCCAGTATGGTCGCCACTATGTTAGCACTCGAATCTACCTTAGGCTGAAATAAGGTAAAACTCAAGGCAACATCAAACCAAGCTCAGCCTCGTAGCTAGCCCTACGAGGACAGGAGAGGGCTCTCTCCGGGTCTATCTCGGCAAAAGGTCTTCAAAGGGGCTGAGATGACTTATAATGGATACTGATTTTAGGCTAGTAAATAGATAGGAAAGTTTGATTTAAATTTTTTGGGTTTTTGTTGGAAAAATGGGAAAAACAATTTTGGGCTCGGGGATGAGGCCAGATCTTTGCAGAATTCGAGTTGGGGAAAGGCAGGCAGTAGTCTTGATGCTTTTGATTATGTGTATGGATGGATGAGAATGACAAGGAGCTGAAGAGGGCAAGGGAGAACAAGGATCCTCTCCAAACTGGCGAAAACATATAAAACTAAACAAATTTAAAGGCAGAGCACTGGAATCAATGGATTCTACCTCATTTACTCATTCATTTAGTTTCAGAAGAAAAAGAAGGGAATGGAATACATTAAAAATTAAAGAACTTACAAATAACTGAGAGAACACACCATCAAAACTGAAAGCCACAAGAATCCCAACAGGTGCTGCAAAACCTCTGATCTTTCCTTAGCCAAAAATGCAGAAAATATGTACAATAGTGTGCCAAACTTTTCCCAAGAGTCCAACCCTGAAAGTGTCTCAGAAAATACAATAAATAGACAAGTCTAACCCCTTCCCATGCCTCTAGGGGTCGAGCTCATGCTTCTAGGAGCAGTTTGAACCAATTCTAAACAAAGAGCTAAAATCTAGGCAACCAAACAACTTGCCTCTATAAGCTAGGAAACTGATCCATTCACTTGATTTTCACTTTTTTGTGAATGAATCATCTAGAACAAGTAAATAAGTGCCAAAGTTACATCATGTACATCAAATTACATCAATAAAAACCAAAAATTACATCAAGAGGTGAAACTAGTCCAAACTGGCCGAATTTCTGAGCTGGAAGGTGAAAAACATGCCAAAAACCTCTATGCGCCGCGCTCCAAAGCTCTATGCATCACGCTAATTTCAGCCTGTTTTTGGGGCACTTCCCGGAGTCCAAATTGAACTCATGATAGCTAGTTGAAAATCCCTGGATGTTGGCTATCCAACCCAAGTGGAATTTTTTAATTTGGAGCTCATTTGCCCCTCCAAAACTTCATTCTCCCAGAAGTACTTCCTGCTGGTGCAAAAGGTGGCAGAAAGGTGGTTTTCATGGTGTTTTTGGCCCTTTTGATCATCCAGAACTTGATGAAATTCCTCGGCCATTCCTGAACATGCATAATTTACCATGAAAAATCCAAAAATGCAAAACTTTCCTCCAGAAGATGTCTCAAACGTAAGCGCGCGTCGGGTGGCGCGACGAGTTTGGCGGAAAAACCTGTTTTGTGACCAAAAATTTTCAAAATGACAAAAATTTCTCCAAATTTTATGAAATTTGGAGTGAAGATCCCCCATCATGCCTCATGCTCAGCCAATGAAGCCTCAGCCAAAATCCGGAGTGGATCAGGCCTCTTTTGCCATTTCAGTGCTTTGCTCAACCTTGCCTTCAAGATCTTCATTTTTGCTCTGCAAACGTGCGTGCGGGCCCAATAGTGATTTTTCATATGACGGAGCATGTATTTTTCTCTATTGGCCTTTGCCAAAAACTTCTCCAGATGAATGTTAACATGTGTGAGGCAAGTTTCTCGCTCAACCGGTGTCATGTCACCTGATCTCTTCCGGGCCAATTGTCGATCTTCACGGATTCGCCGCAACTCTACAAGTGTGTGTTGATCCTCCAGCTGTTTGTTCCGCTGCTCCAAGTATTTTATCACCCACTGTGCTCTCTGCAATTTCTCAGTCAGCGTGTCAATCTCGGCCTTTTTCTCCTGGATGATCTCTTTCAGTTTCAAGCTTGGAGAGCTCGCATCAACATCGATGAGTATAAAATCAGTGTCTCGGCCTCCTGAAGGGCCCTCATCGTGCATAGGCCTCTTGCCTCTGTCCTGAACCTGTAACTGTGCTGATGTCGAAGGTGAGACCCCTTCCACACCATGTGGAGATAGTACTCGCGCTGCTGATGAAGTCAACGAGACCCCTTCCACCCCGGGTGGAGATAGTACTCGTCGTGTAGCTGTAAATAAGGCTCTGTGGCCTCGCTGATATGTCACATACACTGGAGCACTGATATGCTCAGTCTCAGGAATATCAAACTGGTGTGAAGGCTCTCCCTCATCATGAACTACCTCGGGAGGCGGCTGTGGCGCTGCAAAGAAGTCACGGGAGATGAACTCCTCCCAAGCAATGCCCTGCTGTGCGAGCTGATGTACCACCATGATTTTGATTAGCGCGTAATGATATATGCTGTTATGCTGCTGTGCTAGGGTCTTCTTCTGTACAAGAAATGTCATCCGCTCTATGCTATGGTACATGAAGTATGGAATGCTCATCAGCCGCACTCTCGTGAAGTGCATCAACAACCGGATGTGATATGCATACAAGCGTGAAAAGCGCCCTTCACAACTGAAATAACGAATGATGAGTTTCATCAATGGTGCATACTCATCCTTCAGAAATCGAAATGGAAATACCCTGCTCAGCTGCCTCATATATCCAGGTCTGATATATGGCTCATAATAAGCTTTATCCAACTACTGCCGCTTATTCCACTCTTCCCCGATGTTTGGTATCCCAGTCGCTTCTGAAATGGTTTCTGGTGACAAAATAAAATCCACCCCAGCAAGGTTTACACGACCATTATGCAAATGTAAGACAAATAGGCGAGCTAACTCATGATGATGCTGAGTTTGGGAAATCATCTCACAATAATGGAAACATGACTGACGCTGAAAACAATCCATTGCAAGCGGGCAAGCTTGCAATTGGGTCAAAGAAGTGGGCTCCTCCCTGACATGCCTGCCACTTTTGCCACTTTTGTGAGACCTCCTTGGCACATTAACCTTTGTAGATGAATCACTGTCCTGCTCATACCCCTGCTCATAAGGTGAATCTGTCTCTGACATGGCGCTGAAATCAAGATGTTTGACAAATATATGCTGATATAGGTATGGTGAAAACAAGCGTTAGGAGTATGTCTGAAAATGATGAATTGGTGCTTTGCCTTTCAATATCAAATATTCCAAATGTTTCTAACATGGAATGGGGACTGTGGGAAATGTCACAATGAACACAATGGACTATCAAGTGGCTTTGGAAAAGACAAACAATTTACTCACTGCTTTGGAAAATGTTGGGATTACATACCTTTACAAATGGTATGGGAATGGGTGATATTAATGGGACTTTCCATGTGATAGACATAAGAGTTATTCAAATGGCAAAAGTGTTGTCAAAAACATGAAAACAACCATTGATCCTTATGAAAATTTGAAATTTAATCAATGGAAGGGAAAGAGGTAACAAATAGGGTTTAAGATTTCACATGGGAACAAAGGGTAAAGGTATATGGGATAGTGAACATGGGACTGTGCTATAACAGAAATGATAAGCAGTGAGACAATGATATGGTAATAACAGTGACAGCAACGATGGAATAGGAGGGAGATCATGAGGCTGTGGTGTATATTGTAACGTAGCTAGCAATGACAAATGGCAAGAGCATACATATCAATGAAATGATGGTTTAAGCACCAAATTTCATGTTTTGAACCGTCTCTTTTAAACCCTCAGAGAAAATATTTCTTTCACCTTTCAAACACCAAAATCTTCACTTCTAAACACATCACACATAGCCAAAACCATTGAATGAACTTGGGCGAACTTACTTGGAGAAGATGGCACTAAAACAAATCGATTTCACTCCAAGCAGATTTGATTTTTTGGCCTTAAGGCTCTAAGCGTCGTGCGCAAACCCAATGCGTCGCGGCCTTTGGGTGCATCGTGCCTGTGGAAAATTGCAAAGGAAATTCCGACCCAATGCGCCGCGTTAATCCTGTGCGCCGCGCTCTGTTCCTATGCGCCGTGCCTCTTTCTTCACACACAGTCATGGCCCTTCAAACTGAAATTTGTTCTCTCACCTCCCAATTCGACTTTGCAATGAGAATTTGTGAATGTAATTTGACAAACATGATTTACATAGCCTTGGAACATATCTTGCAAGAGTTGGTTTTAATTTTTGCTTCCTCCACAACCCACTTTGTAATGTTTTTCATTTGGAACTTTATCCTTTCATTGAACTTCTGTCTTTTGGCTTTTTACTGATTTTCTGAGTTTGGACTGATGAAATTTGTTGATTTTTGCAGGGATGTTGGCGTTTGGACTTCGGCAAAGACCAGAGGCTGCATTGAAATTTTTTATGGTGGAAAAAATACATGATTGTTACAAAGAATGAATTTGACAATTTCTTGTTCAAAACAGAGTTTTGAACAAGAAATGTCCTCAAATGTGTTTGATGATGAAAATTTGAACTAATAACCTTTTCGAAAACCATCCTCATGGCCTACGGGCATTTATTAAATACATCAAAATACTGAACCCTAGACTCTAAAACTAAAAGACTCTTGTTGACCAAAATAATCATTTATGACCATGAATGACGTGAACTGAACTTCAATGACTTTTGAGGAGTTTTAATTAGCCTGGCAGGTACAAGCATGAGGGAATACAAGAATACCAAACCCTCTCGTCAGTCAATGGCATGCCCCTAGCGAAATGCAATGAAGTGAAGTGAGCGAGACACCTAAAAATGATATGCAAAAAGCGAAATGATCTCCGACCAGGGTTGTATGACCGACTCTAACAACGTGGATGGTCCAAATGAAATCGGAGGTATCGGCATCGGTAGGGCAAAGAACATGGGGGGTGTCTAAGCGATTGAGGGGTATACGTTGATCTCGAGGATTAGATCAACGGGTGGGAAGTGAATCGGAGGATTTTGGGCAAATGAGGGAGGCTATCAATTGGAGCAAATGTGGGTCGTTGATCCGGGAGCTTGGGGAGGAGACGAACAAGCTCATGACAGGCTGGGGGATGGCCAATCGGAGGGGACACAAAAATGAGCCCGATAAAACTTGCGATGTGATCATGCGCTGATCGTTGATCGGCTTTAGATCAACGGTCGATATTTTTTCAAAACTTGTATCGGCAGAAACCCTTTATACTTTATGAAAACCCAAAGATTAAATAAAAACAAAGGTTTATCGGGGCGGGATGTATATATATGAAATGGCTGGCGCCCGATTGCGGGGCCTTGATTATATGGAAGGCAAAAGGCCTGGGGCTTATGTATGAGGGCCAATCACAATCGGAGGGTCGGGCTCGGTCTTTCAATCTACCCATTTGGATATTTGCGATGCGATTGGCACTTCGGGACGTAAACTCTTGGTCCCGGGCATAAGTTATATGGAGTAAAGTGGAGGATGGGGGTCGAGTTCATACAATGGGCTTAAATCGCATCGGAACTTTTGACGCGGGCTTTTCAATCTACCCATTTTACATTAAAAAACATTGTTTGGGCATGTTTAGACCAAACTTAGGAAAAAGTGGGTTTATTGAATTTACAAAGGAAAAAGGTAATCGGGAATGGATTATTTCGATGTTTTAGCGCCCGATTGCGGGCCCACGGGTTATATGAAACAGTAATATGATCAGGGGTTATGAACAAAGGGCTTAATCGCATCTAAACTTTTAACATGGAAAAAAGACTTGTGCGCTCTGAATTTTTCAATGCGATAAGCATCGAAAGGGCTTAGCGCTTGGTTCTAGCACTAGGGCATATGGTGGGGAAGTGGTTTAAGACTTAGCCCAAAGGGGCTTAAGTCTGTAAAACAAAAACGTATTTTTTATGAAATTTTTCCAAGTTTTCAATGGATTTGGGGGTTTCGACAGAGTTTAAAAAAGGAGTTTTAAACCCTGTAAGGCGGATTTTATGAAGGAGGAAATGGAAAAAGGGAGAAATAGAGGAATTTCATGGGAAACAAAGGAGTAAAATGAAGGTTAGTTTTGAGGGGAATGGGAGGGAAAAATGGTATTTTGCAACAGTCTTTCTCTTGGAATCAGCAGAATTTCTGAGTTTGGAAAAGGAAACAGCAGTGAATATTTGGACAAGGGGCCAGATGTCTTCATGAGTCTTCAAGAGATAACACTTTTTGCAATAAAACTTGTTCCTTGAAGGCTCCAAAATGTTTTAGCCACCATTTGGTATGAAAAATTTTATTGGTGGCTAACAGGGTGCAAGTGTAAGGAAGGTGGCACTCAATGGCTAGAGGATTAAGGTTGTCTACTAAGATTCCTCTATTGCTTCCACAATTTCTTCATTGATGATTAGCTAGTTGGATTAAAAAAATTGCGTTATAAATTCATAATCCCCGGGTGCCTTATTTTTGGGCATTTCCATAACGATTACCTCAACCTCTACTAAGATGATGCCACACATCAGCACCTAATTTTTCTCCTAAGAGATTATGGAAGGGATATGTATTTTTACTCTTCTTATAGCTACTAATATGCTTGGCCTATGATATGAGACAAGGTTTTTGCAGCAATATATTATATCTTATTCAATATATTTATGATATAAAAGCCTACAATCATTTGAAGTCTTAAGAGAGGAATTGTGGTTATGGTGTTTGTGTTGGAGCATAGTTTGATGAAAGAAATATTTGTTCTTTTCTCCTTCCCTCAACCAAAGAACGTGTGCGTTTTTCTTCCAGAGGAGTTCCTCTTGTTTCCTTCCTTCCTCAAGTTGATTTAAAATTTATGCCTCCTTATTTATAATTTCTCCTATCTTCTCTCTATTATTATGGCATGTTTCACTTTCTCCTTTAAAATTTCCATATCTTTTTGGGTGTAACCACTCCACCCAGCTGAGAGTTACTATGACATGACTCAACCTCCAAGTTCCAGTTATGGAAGTGGGGTATACTAACTAGAAACATACTACATCCCTCAGGCACACTAAATCACCCTGGTGACTGACAACAACCACTGGTGATCAATCCATGAGTTGGATCTTTCACTTCTCAGATTTTACACCCCAACTGCATGCTTGATACACTATGCATGTGATTGGAAGGCTCCAACTACACTCGTGAGCTTTCATGCATGTGGTTAAAATCAAAATTCTCTAGTTCAGAGGGTGCAGTTGTGATATATGTGCCACTTTTTCAGGGTTTTCCTATAGGCTATTGTCCAGAAAACCCCAGAACTTTACAGAATCAGATATATAATAATCAAAATACTATACAATCGATACTAGGGCTATATATTGTCCAAGACATTCCTAATACATGGTATACATTTCGTCAAACATGTGGTAAAGATGGTAGCTACAAGTCATGAATGCATATATGATCAAGATATTCTTAGGCTCCATTAAAGAATCATCAAGAAGGCTCAATTCCCTCTCAAGCTAGATGCAAAAACACTTGTTATCCCTTGCATACATTAACCATTCAGTTACTTCTCAAATCATGAACAATATCCATAACAAGAACATATCATTCAACCATGCCTATAACGAGCATATAACCAGAATAGAATCCATGACAAACCAACCATAAGATCAAAATAATAACCATTACATGTGCTCATCAATCACAATAAGAAAATAACTCATATTAATCATATGCAAAATCCAACCAAGTCGAGGACTTCCACGTACCC
This sequence comes from Pinus albicaulis, assembly GCA_034641835.2. NCBI lineage: Eukaryota > Viridiplantae > Streptophyta > Pinopsida > Pinales > Pinaceae > Pinus > Pinus albicaulis. The sequence goes on from CM076573.1 coordinate 29,630,682, forward strand.
CCCGACCATAGACTGGACTGAACCAAATCTCTCTTTCATCCAATCAACCATGTGCCATATTCCAAGCATGCATGTGGGATCATATGGATTAAACCAAAATAGAACCAAGCAGTGCTTCTAGAGGCAACACCACCTCAACCCTCAACCACAGTGATTTCATCTAAAATGGCCTAGAAACCACTAACATTAAAATAAGCTTGGATGCCTCTGACTTCCTTCACCAGCTCCAAAGGAATTTTCCTGTCTCCACCCATCCATCAAGAGTTCTAGGAGAAAGCCCATCTCCACCCTTGACGCTTGGGAATTTTCCCGATACCACCTCAAGCAGGATTAAATTCTACCAGACATCCAAAGCTTAATCAAATAAAGAACCCACTACATCATGGATATCCTGGAAATGGAAAGGCAATGATGAAAACACTGTTAATACAGGAAAATCCCATGCCAATAACAACAAAATAACGAAAGAACCACATCCAGGTACCATGCATCCAAATCTCAACAAGGAATCAACACATGCAACGTGTTACCTTCAATGAAATCCAGTTGTATTTTTTTATCCAACCTTTCTCGCTGCCCACAATTCCTTTGCTTGTCTTTTCTTGCTTCTGTCCAAGTCCAAGTGAATGCTAGGATGCTCCAAGAATGCTCTAAGTGTGCAAGAGTGTAAGATATCTAGAATGAACAAGAGTTGAGCCAAAAACTGTTAAAATTTTAACTGGCCAAAGTTGTTAATTGTTTCTTTGATTCCTTTTTATTATTGGTCTCTAATCTCTTCCTTTCCTTTTTCCTTTTTCATTCATTTTCTTTCATTTTCTCTCTAATTTCCCTTGCATGCATATTTGTGTCTCTTCATATTCTTTTTCTTTTATTTTCATTTATTTCCTTAACTAAATTTCCATTTATTACCTCTTTGCCTTTTCCAATGCAGTTTCCAATTTTCATAGCCATCAATAAACCGCGAGTTATGCTCACTACAATTTTTACCCACCGTTCATCTTGGAATATGTGTCCCATTACATTGGTCTTATTTTATATACATGAAAAATCAACCAAGGGTTTTTACAAACCCCTCCCCCTTGGGGGAAGACTGTCCTCAATGTTTGATGACACTTGTGACCAACAAACATACTGCCTATGGAGCTTTATAACATAGTTCGATGCAATATTTACTATAAACAACTACTGAAAACCATGACCAACATGGAAAACATGACACACATACCGCTCATTGGAGCTTTAGAACAAAACTCAATGCAGTATTTACAATGACATATATATATATATATATATATATATGTGTGTGTGTGTGTGTGTGTGTGTGTGTGTGTGTGTATGTATGTATGTAATCAACCATCTCTGGTAGCTTCATCAGGCCCAAAGTGATTCCACTACACTTTAACCTACTCCATTTCTCTGCTCTAGAGCATGAGTTGTTTCTGATGCAATATGTATTGTGGCTCTAGTTGGAACTCTCCCTTTGGCTCCAACTGCAATACATGCTAATCAATCACGTGATCAACATCCTGCACATATCTCTTAAGAAATGAATCATGGAAAACATCATGGACTTTCACTATTGACAACAGTGCAAGTCTATAGGCCACTGGTACAATCCTCTCAAAACCTCAAAAGGCATACAATATCGAGGTGCCAACTTCGCACATGATCCAATCCTCAAGGAGCTCCTCTTAGGCTTGATGCGAAAATACACATGCTTCCTAACCTGAAACTCCTTGAATACTCTATGTTGGTATGCATAACTCTTCTACATGTCATGTTGTGCCTATAATATCATTTTAATAACCTACATATCTTAATCCATCTCAGCCAACATATCTGGTCCGATCATCACCCTATTCACTAGATCACTCCAGTTGATAGGAGTATTACAAATCTACCCATAGAGATCCTCAAATGGACTATTATTTAAAGATTCATGATTCCCATTATTATAAGAAAACTCCACCAGTGGAAGATACTCCTCCAACCTCCTTTGTTTATGCATGACATACATCCTCAACATATCCTCAAGAATAATGTTAACACTCTCTGTCTAGTCATATTTCTGCGGATGGTAAGTTGTACTGAAGGATAACTATGTCCCCAAGCCTACAAACAACTCCTTCCAAAACTTGGAATTAAACTTGGAACTGTGTCTGATATAATCTTCTTGGGAAATCCATCCGACCTCACTATCTCATTGATGAATATATGAGATACCTCACTAGCTGAATTAGTAGACTTCGCCGCAATGAAATGAGCTACCTTACTAAGGCTTTCAACCACTACCATGATGGAATCATGTTGTCTCGATGTCCTTGGAAATACTGTAATGAATTATATGGAAATGAGCTCCCATTTCCATTCTAGAATCAGAATAGGCTGCAATATACCACCTGGATGCTTGCATTCATCTTTCACCTATTGAAAATCCAAGCACCTAGCAACAAATTCAACCACCTCTTTCTTCAAATTTATAAAATAGTAGAACTTCTTAACAACTTTCAAAGCCTTTTGGTACCCCGGGTGTCTTAAATACGACTTGAAATGAAACTCTCTCAAGATAAGCTTCTTTAACTCATCACTGTCAGGCACTTATATCCCACTCTGAAATATAACCAAGAAATATGCCATGAGGTGATACTCCTCATCCCTATCACATTCAACCTACTTCTACAACCTCTGCTTCATCTACTGGTACTTCTCATCATGTTTCCTTGAATGTAAGATCCGCTCACAGTAGAAATATGGTTCACCTGCACTCTCCTACTAAGAGCATCTATGACTTTGTTCTCTTTTCCCTTAATGTACTCGACCTCAAATTCAAACTCACTGAGGGTAGCCAACCATCTACCTTGCCTAACATTCAGATTGGGTTGGTCAAACAGATAACTAAGTCCACTATGACCACTCATCAATACTAACCTACTACAAAGGAGATAATGTCTCCACATCTTCAATGCATGAATGATAGATTCCAACTCAAGATCGTGAGTCACATAGTTTTGCTCGTGCTCATTTAGCTTCCTTGATTCATAGAAAATCACTTGTCCTTCCTACATCAGGACTCCACCAAGTCCTTCCTTGCAAGCATTTGTAAAAACCATAGGATCCTTATAAGGATCTGTTATCTTCAAAACCGAAGCATTTGTAAGCATTTTCTTCAATTGATCAAAACTAGATGCACACTCCTAAGTCCATTCAAACTTCTTCCCTTTCCTATGCAAAGATGTAATATGATAGGAAATCTTAGATAATTTCCTAATGAACTTCCTATAATAACCTGCTAGTCCCATGACTGATATGACCTCATCCACATTCCTAGGAGTTGACCACTCCCTGATAGATTTAAACTTTTATGGATCCATTGTTATCCCTTCCTTGGAAACAACATGTCCCAAGTAATGAATTTGAGTCTGAAAGAAACTGCATTTGTTGATATTTGCATACAATTGATGCTCTCTCAACAACCTCAACACCATTTCCAAGTGTTATGCATGCTCCTCCTCTTTCTTTTAATATACCAATATGTCATCAACAAATACTATCACAAACTTATGCAGGTAAGGGCACAACACATTTTTCATCAAACACATGAAGGTGGATGGAGCATTAGTAATACCAAAAGGAACCACCACAAACTCATAGTGCCCATACCTTGTGCGAAATGCAGTCTTATAGATGTATTCTTCTTTTGTAACACCCTCTTTCCACATCTACCCAAGTAATCTACCAACCGGGTTAAACATGCGACAAGAGGCTACTAATATTATATTCAACCTCCTAGATGACCTTAAGGAAATGGAACAGATGGAAACAAGACAAACAAACCATACAAAACATCAAAAACATCCTTAGGAGGTAACCCAACCATCTAGGCCCTTGAACCCTGAGGGAGACTGACTTTTTTACCAATTTGAGCCTTATCTGCGGGCATGCCAAGGCAAGGTAGCAGATAAAATTCTATATCCGCGGGCATAGTAAGTCAAGGTAGCAGCTTTGGCCCGATTTGGTCAGTTTTGTGCCTGCAACTCCAAGATTTGTGCCACATTTTTATCCCAGAGCCCGGGTCACTACCTATAACTTTATGAAACTGTAGGGGATGATTAATAACATTAAAAGAAAGGTATGAAAAAAATCACATCATCAGGAACTCATCTGGACCCCTCCTAGCCATGATAGCCTTTCATCAAACATGTCACAAACATTTCATCTACAGGTATAAAAAACTGATTTAAACATGGGGGTAACTTACTTATCTAAGAGTCGCTAAGAAGCATTGCTTCCTACATTCATAATAACTACAATACGATCAATGACCATAGATACATTGTGTTTTCATTTACGGTAAAAACATGGATAAGTATACATCGACACATCATCCTTTGAACAAATACATGCTTATAACCATCACAATAACAACGGACATGTTAGTTCCCAAATCCACCCTAGGCTGAAATAAGGCAGAATAAGGACAACACCAAACCACGCTCAGCCGCGTAGCTAGCCCTACGAGGATAGGAGAAGGCTCTCTCCAGGTCAAATCAGTAAATGATGTTCAATAGGGCCTGAGACGACCTATAATGGATATTGATTTTAGGCTAGTAAATAAATAGGAAAGAAATATTTGATGAATGACTGGGTTTCAGGGATGTATGGGACAAAGAACAACATGAGCTGAGAAATTAAATCAAAGACACAGGGTGTTTCATGAGGCAAGATAGGCAGTAGTTTAGCAATCAAATTTGGAATAATATGGAGTGGAAAGACTGTCGAGAGGTTGATAAGGGCATATATAATGAATCCTTTTCATACAGAAGAAGATACATAGAAAATGAACGCTTTCCCAAGGCAGAGCAATAAACATGGATTCTACCTTTCCTACTTAAAAGCATTCAACTGAAGATGATTATGAATGCACTGTAAAACATAACAAGATACATATGAAACAGAAAGAAGAAACATATGCTAAACTCACGCCACATGAATCTCATAAACCAGAGCTGCAACCTTTCATCAATTCTCTGTCAAAGATGTACAGTGAAGTGCTGAGTGTTTCTCCCACACGTTTTCCAGAACTCAGACCTCTTTACAAATGATTTTCAAGAATAAATAAACTCAGAGGTGGGATAAAAAATTGATGAAAATAGGGCATTGTTTCAACTGAAAATATGAAGATAGAAAAAGAGCGATTCATCTGTTCTAAAAACAGAACAACGTTCCCCTTGAATTTCTCTGATAACCAATTAAAAGACAGAAACTATAGCGTAGCCCTTTTGAATTGCAACTGAAGTCAAAGATAGGCAATCTATTCCTATCTCTCTGCTGTGGTAGATATTCTTCGTTTAATTTTGGCTTTCGGTCTTTGACTTTTCACCTTCCCTTTGTCGTTTGAATAAAAACCAATTTCTTAATAAAAATAGTGTTGAATGTAGAGTTCGCTTTTAATAAAGGGAAAAACGCATTGCAAACGGGAAAGGGGAAAGGATATGGCCAAAACTATAGACAGCAAGCTAACGACATGTATGCCAGTCTATTATGAAGGCATCAAAATTGAAATGGTGAAAAGAGAGTCTGAATGCTTTCACAATCAATGTCTTCGCTCAGCTAACACCAATACAACAAAAAAAAATTTGTCACCAGGATATAAGGATATGGATTTAACAAGATGGGTTCCGTTTCAAGACTGAAGAATGGATCATAGCGCTATGATAGCAAAAAATGTCGACAAACTATGTGGCTAGTCTCTTTTTACCAAGCCAATGCATGCCTGGAACAAATATATCTGGCTCGATCGACACTTTTGGAATTAGCTAATGGGATTAACAATGATGATCAGAGGCTTTAAAGTGCTGCTCAAAAGAAACCATTCAATCTTCATGTACACCCAATTAAAAATGGGTGAAATAATATCTGCATGCTCATAATCATTTTTGTTATGGTGGTCCCTGTCAGAGTCATCGACCATTTCTTCCCCACAGAAAACTCAAAGACTTCAATCAACTTTCTGCATAACCAGAGAGATTCCAGCGGAAGTGGCCCTCATTTTCTTTGGTGGATTTCGATGATGGTCTAATGGAATTAGATGACGATAAATAGTAGTGAATTGTAAACCCCGAGCCAAAAAAAGGTCATTCAAACTCAGTTGACATCTAAATAAAATCCAATAGATTAGTTGACATCAAATATCACCGAATAGTTGTCACATTTGCATCAACTCAGCAACAATAATCGTGCGTTTGTCGTCAGGAAAGAAATAAAAGCTCTTAGGAATAGGTGCGAATATTTCCATTTGTCCACACACATGAGCAGAAATTGTTGTACCTGAGATTTTTCCAGCCACCTGTACAACTGCAGTTCCATCCAATTCGAAAAACCTGTTTGGAGTAGAAGAAATGAAATTATTTTGATTTTTATTGAAGCTGTGGTAAATTTCTGTCTTTGAGGCTCGGTGCGCCGCGCACACACCCAATGCGCCGCGTAGGCCCTATGTGCCGCACCCATTAAAAACAACATTGTGGTTGGAGGCCCAGTGCGCCGCGTCGCGCTTATGCGCCGCGCCTGCCTTCTATGCGCCGCGATACTGATCTTCAACACAATTTCGACCTTTAAAACTCTGTTTTCACTTCTCCACGATCTTCTTCACAATTTACTTGGCTTCTTGATGTATTTGGTATGTGGATGAGGTGTTAAAACACAAAAAATATCTTTTATAGCGTGACCTTTGATTCTTTGATTTGCAAAACCCATTGTTTACGTTGCAGAACTTTGGCACTCTCACATTTTGAAATGTACTCTGTCTTCTTCTTTCCTCTGACTTTAGGACTGATGATGGTTCCTTTGGCTATTTTCGCAGGGATGATAGGTGTTGAAAGGATCGGGGCGAGCGCACAGGCTTGTTCATGGCGAAAAACTTTGGAAAAAAAAAAAAAATTACCTTATTTAAAACAAATTTAATGATTTCTTCTTCAAAACATAGTTTTGAAGAAGAATCACTCTTGAGAATTATTTGATGATGACATTTTGCAATGGAAACTGATTTGGAACCTCTCATGTAGACTAAGTCGACAAAACCCTAGACCTAAAAACTCGAAAAGACTTCTTGCTGACCAAAGACCATCCATGACTATGAATGACTGAAACATTGAATTTCGATGAATTCTGATGAACTTTAATGATCAATCATAAGCCAGCAGATACATGACATGAGAAAAATAAACAACAAGGCCCTTCTATCAGATAATGACATGTCCCTAGCGAAATGCAACTGAGTGAATCGAGCGAGACACCTAAAAATGAAATGTAAAAAGAAAGTGCGGATCTCTGACGAACACGACATGCCATCACCAAACGCGTACAATAGATATAACAACAATAAAATCCACACATAAACTAGTACATTTTCATACCAAATACCAAAGGAATGAGCTCTTCATTTCTGAATGCAAAAACTAACCAGAGATGGGACTTCCACGTTCCACCTGACCATAGATTGGTTGAGCCAAGTCTCTCTTCATCCAATAACCCCCGTGCCATTTTCTAAGCATGAATGTGGGATCTCATTAAACACATCAATCACAATAAATCTAGGGCTTCCAGAGGCCAAACCACCTCAACCATCAACCAGTGAATCCACCTCACGGTAGGATATCACAACCATCACAGATTGGTCTCTATCCAAGCTATTCTAGGGCTCCGGAGTGTTTTTTCCAACAAGGGATTCCAGGACTAGTAACTCAACCCCAACTGTTACACCAATTCTAAAGTGTGTTTCCAACCAAGGCTTCCAGGACTAGTAACTCAACCCACCTAGGGTTTCCAAAGTGTTTGTCCAACCAAGGATTCCAGGACTAGTAACTCAACCCACAATTGTCTATCGGGATTATAGAGTGTTTTTCCAACCAAGGCTTCCAGGAACTAATAACTCAACCCACAGCTAAAAGAATCATGAGAAACAACCAGAAAAAAATCAATGATAATAAACCCAAAACACCATGGCTATCTAGGAAATGGAAACACTAGGCAAATCCACATGTATACACTATGCATGCCAAAACTAGTGAGGAAAACATACATGCAACTCGGTACCTGCAATCGAATCCCGTTGTAGTTTCTGATCCTGATGTCCGCTTGCACTTTCCTGCTCTTCCTTTTCCTTCTTCCTCTATATCACCAAGTATCCACACTCTCCAAGAGTGCTCCAAGAAAACTCTAAGTATCCAAGAGTATGAGAGAGAGAGAGAGAATAATGAGAGAGCTCCAAAAATGCATTGACAAAAACTTGAGCAAAAAACCTTTCCCACTGATCCTCATAAGCCTTTTTATCAATGAGGCCTCTATTTTCTTCATTTTCCATAATTTTCCTCCATTTTCCTCCTCACATGCAACCTGTGACCTTTCATATCCATTTTCTCCTAATTTCCATTATTTTCATAAATAAATGCCAATAAATGCCACTTTTTATTTCTAAAGCCTTAGCCATTGCCTTTTCCAATTTCCTTTAACACCTGCTAGGATGTTTTTCCCACCATTCAGCTTGGAATAAGTGTCCCATCAATCGTGGTCTTAGATATTTTTTACATGGATTTTTACCAGGGTTGTTACAGAACCCTCCCCCTTGGGGGAACACCGTCCTCGTTGTTCAATGACACCTACAAATGAGAAAACTGCTAAAAAAAAAACATACTGCCTATGTAGCTTTATAACACAACTCGTTGTAGTATTTACAATGACCACTGCTGAAACATGAAAAACATATTGTTTACTCGAGATTTATAACACAACTCATTATAGTATTTCCATTAACAACCACATAAACTTAAGCACATTTTATTCAACTAAAAAATAACCATAATGTCTATGGAGATTTATAAACTAGCTCGATACAATATTTACAATAATATACACATATGCATATACACATTTTCTCAACCAACAAATAAAAGGATACAATTCCCATATCAATCAACAAGGGAATCGAGAGGCCTACACATCTACCCTCAAGGTAATACCAGGATTCACCTCCTTCCCAGGAAGTCCAAAATCCACTGCCAAAGTCAAAGTTGCATCTAATGTACAGTGTTATAATCCCGCGTTGCAGCCCTCTCAGTGAACATTTACCAACTCATTGTTCCAAGGCACATGCCCAATGTGCATTTGATCCCATCTGGAAATGATAATGACCAAAACAAATCCATCCCCGACCTTTCCTTCTTTGTTACACAGTACCACAGGAAATCTGGTCACCCCCTTCCGTGCATTCACACACCTTCCAAGCTCTGATGGCACCCCCATTCCGGGCAGTCCATCCCTTGGCAAGGCTTCCTCACATCGGAAGATACAAAAACAAAGGCATATACCTACCTCAACCATCATATCAATAATAGAATGCTCATGGAAATAAATGGACACTATTTGGTACCAGTGTCCCACAATGGCCCTTCTCCTGAATTCTTTACCAACATATTGTTGCATGTTCCAATTCCTTTTGATGACGCTGCTAGTTCTTGCAGTTGGTTTCAACCACCCCAAACTAGGAATTACATGATTTCCTGTACCAAGCACATAATTTCCATTGGATTCAAAATAAATTGAAATAAATTGAATTCATACCTCATTGGTAGCTCTTCAATAAGTTACAGTTGCAATTGTGTTCACTTCCTATCACAACAATTCAAACTAGTTGTTTGATCAAATCAGCATGTATAAACATATCACATCTGGTTAGCTCAAAATGAAACCATCTTAAATTAAAATCATGAATCGCATGAAATCACCATAAACCATAATCATAAATCTCATGTAACCATCATAAGTCATAATCATCGATCACATGCATAATAAAACTCAAATAAAATATCGATACTTATCCTTCATCAGCCCTTAATTCTACCTTTATTCTTTATCCTTTTCGTACGTACATCGGATCAGTTGCCATATTCGTCAAGTACCTAATGTCTTCTATTCAACTACGTATACATACACAACGTGTACAACACATACATCCACAAAAGGCATACAACACAACACAATACATACATCTTGTTACACTAAACTTTGTCACCATGAATTTTGATTCGGATATCTCACCATTCAATGGAGTGTCTCAAGTGAATCCCCTATAAATATTGAAGTAAAACAATACTAGGGACAAAATGAATTTTGGTTTTCACTAATTAAAACCCCTTTTTGAGCATCTGCGCAATTTTCCTGAAAAAAACTCGCACATGTGCAATTTCTTCCATTGTAAACTGCACAGATCTGCGAAACTTCTTCCACTATAAACTGTGCAGGTTTGTTTATGCGGGTAAAAATAAAAGGTAAGTTCAAAAAAATTTGGTTGAGGAATCTTATCCAAATTAGAAACCTCGAACCACTACATACCTGCACCTCATCCCTTGGTACATGGAACTAATCTCCTTTTGCTAAGCATCATATCACTTGAGAAGAGGAGCTAAGAACATCCTCATCCTTCCTATAAATTCAGCATAGGACTTAAGGAATGAGGGACTGGGATTGGTAAAATCATGTTGTTGGTTTTGGTTCTAAAGACATTGTCATCAATGGAAGGAAAGGATACCATTGGAAGAGGCTTGTGACATCAAGGCAACCAAGTTTTAACCTTGTTTTCCCTTTGAATTTAATACAAATTCAATGGTTCTTTCCTAATTGCATATGTTTTTTATGTTATTTGTGGGATTCCTTGATCACTAACATGGTTTATAACTGATTATCAATTCATTTATATGTTGTATGCTAGATTAAGGATTTCGTTTACCTTTACTTTCATATGCGATATGCTTTGATCTCTCTAAATTTTTTGTCTATGCAAATCTCTTTTGGAGCATCATGGAGAAGTTGTGGAAAGAATTTAGAAAGAATCTAAGGCATTGAGGGAAATCTGGTTGTGGAAAGCGTTGAAATAACTTCTACAAGAACTTCGTTAATAGGTAAGTGATCCTTCACATCCTACGTGTTTCATATTTTGGTTATAGGCTAAGGAAAGAGCTATTGTTTTGTCTGTTTATTTCCAATTTTCCTTTAGGATTCTAGGGAGATCGCTTATGTCTACAAAAGCGATTTATCGGGGTAACACACCCACATCGACATATTGGACATACACCTACACCCAGTGTTCAACACAATGCATATGCCTACACCAACATACAACACATACACCTACACCCGGTGTTCAACACAATGCATATGCCTACACCAAATACAACACATACACCTACACCTAGTGTAAAATACAACACAACACAATACATATGCATATACATAGTACAACACAACGAACACACATGTCACAATAACACAACTACATCATGCACATACATAGTACTACATGCCCGCAACAAGGAATGCATGACATGCACATAGTACCACATGTATACTAGTACCATATGAACAACATGTACATAGTACCATCAGTACACAACAATACATGCACAACGTGTGCGCATCATCACATGTGCATGACACCACCTGCACAACGTGTACACAACGCCAATTGTACACTTCACCACCTGTATAATGTGTACACAATACCACATATACACAACACCACATGCATGACATCTACACGACACCACATGTACACATCGCCACATGCATGACATGGACATGGCACCACCTGCACACAGCACCACTTGTACAACATGTACACAACACCACATGCACACAACACCACATGTACAATCATGCATACAACACCATATGTACATAGCACCATATGTACAACAAACACACAAAACCATGTGTACATATAATATCATATACAACATGTACATAGCACTATAGGTACACAGCACCGCATAACCAACATGTACATAGCACCATCTATACCAAGCACTACATATGCAATATACACACAACACCATATATACAACAAACATACAACATCATATGTACACAATACTATGTATGTTACACATACACGTTAACATATGTAAAATAACTGAATATAAAACATACGCAACATATACACAACAATAGTACTATACATCCATAGACCACATACTGACCCCACAAGTAACCTTTCTTCTTCTGTCTTTCCACTATCCATGCTTATCCTAGAATGTCGCAGATCACACTACTTTCACTTTGCTTATGTACCCCTGAGTATTACCTATCCATAACATAAACATAGGCATATTACAAGCATATAATATCAATTCATGTCCACGTGATACTAATCTCATTGATCTATCAGGGTTACTCTTCCCACTTGATTCCTCATAAGACCAAGAACCTCTTCATGCTATTCACCTCCATAAGCAATCATTTGTTATGAAACCAATTCACAAAATAGAAGAAAATATAGATCAACAAATTAGAAATCAGTATCTTTGAGGGGGAAACCTCCTTTACGTTACATAAATGAACAATTCTTGGATGATACAAATGAAAAAATCTCCTTTCTATAGATAGGAATCCAATGGGTCACAATATAATCCTAGCCGACATAACAATAACAATGTAAGGGCACAACAATAACAATAGTGGGCTTCTATAGGGCACAATAATAACAATATGGGGACAACATGGGCACAAAAATAACAATAAGGGGGGCATACTAACAATAAAAATGAGGGTATACACTAGTATTATAGGGACCTAGCATGCCCCTCTCCTTCAAAAAATTATTGTCCTCAACGCTTGAGTAGTTCTGGATCCTTCTACATAAAATTCTCATCCTCCCATGTTGAATATTCAATGTTTAAGTTCTTCCACTTGAAGAGATACTCTGAAATTAACCACGGTGGTTTGGTTTGAAACGTCAAAAATAAAAAACATGGATGCGACATACCCGGAAAACACCACTACACAAAATATTGTTCACGCAAGCCTAAAATCTACGATTTCATAGCTGTCGATTTCTTGTTTCTGTGAGTGCTTTAGGTTCCAATATGATTTTTCCTTCTTCATCAAGTTCTGGAAATATTGTTTGAACTGGGATATTGTCATCTATAAGCTTCTTTAAGCATGAAACATGGAAAATTGGGTGCACTCGGGAAGATGCAGGAAGATCCAATTTGTATGCTATAGTACCAATTTTGCAGCGCCTTGTAAGGACCATAATACTTTGGTGATAGTTTATTATCCTTCTCATCTTGCTTGAGGGACATTTGTTTGTATGGTTGTAGCTATAAAAATACTCAGTCACCTACATCAAAACTTCTTTCGCTACGATGTTGATATGCATGTTGTTTCATTCGATTCTACGCCAAAGTGAGGTTATCCTTTAAGAGTTGGAGAAATTGTTGTTGATGCTAGATGTGATCTTCCACTGCTTGAACCTTAGAATTTTCTCTTAAAGTTGATGTGATGGACGGTGGATGATATCCATAAAGTGCCATAAATGGGGTCATTTTTTCTACGGTATGAAAGGAATTGTTATACCATCATTCAGCCATAGGTAACCACTTCACCCATCGTGTTTGTTTATCATATACAAAGAAATTAAGATATCATTCCAAACATTTTTTCACTCTCTCAGTCTCCCATCAGATTGAGGATGATATGATGAGTTATGAAGTAATTGAGTACCCAAAAAAAAAAAAAAAAATCCATCCAAAAATTTCCTATAAAAATGGGATCTCTGTCACTTACAATGATATTTGGGTTTCCATGTAGCTTTTCAATTGTTTCCATAAACACAATAGCAATTGTATTGTCTTTAAATGGATGAGATAATTCACAAAAGTGTGCATACTTGGTAAGTTTGTCAACTACCACCATGATGACAGTATTTCCTTCAGACTTGGGTAACCTGTGATAAAATCCATTGAAACCTCCTCCCAACGTTGCCTTGGAATGGATAAAGGTTGTAACAAACCTGGGGTCTTAATTGTCTCAACTTTATTTTGTTGGCAAACCAAATATTATGCCACAAACTTTTGAATATAAAATTTAAGGCCATCCCAAAAAAATTCCTTCTTAACCCTATGGTAATTTCTAAAAATTATTGAGTGCCATCCTAAGGAAGAGGTGTGAAATTCCAAAAGAATATTTTGTTTGAGTTGGGAATTCTTTCAAATATATAACTGATCTTTGTACCATAATGAATGAGTTTTCCAGCTAAATGTTTCAGATGTACTAGGATCTTGCTGCAAATTTTGAATGAGTATCCACACCTCTTCATCATTCTTCCAATCATCCCTTGCTTCGGTTATCCACTCAGGTTAGATAATAGAAATGGCATACAGAAATTCTTCCACGTCCTCGTCCTTTCTTGAGAGTGCATCTGCAACAACATTTTTCTTCCCTTTTTTGTAGATGATTTCAAATTCGTAACCCAACATCTTTGTGACCCATTTTACTACTCTTCTGAAGATAATATTTGTTTCAAAAAGTATTTCAGACTATCATGATCTATTTTTACCTTGAAGTATCTTCCCATTAGGTAAGTTCGCCATTGCTTTAGTGCATGTAGTATTGCCAACATTTCCTTCTCATAAATATGTTTATGTAAATACTTTCCTTTGATTGGACGACTTTCAAAAGAAATGGGTCTTCCTTCTTGCATTAAAACCGCACCAATTCCATTTCTTAAGGCATCACATTCCATAATAAAAAAAAATTTGAATTCTGGCGTAGATAAGACCATTGCTTTGCACATTGCCTCTTTAAGATGTTCAAAGGCCTTAGTTTCTTCTAGATTCCAAGAAAATGCATCTTTCTTCAGTAATGATGTTAGAGGTGTTGATATTCTCCCATAATTCTTAACAAACTTGTGATAATACCCCGTTAACCCCAAAAATCCTCGAAGATTCTTTATGGTTGTGGGGATCTTCACTTTATTAATGGATTTAATTTTTTTACGGTCTACCTTAACACCCTCATGAGATACAATATGACCCAAATAATCCAACTCATTTACTCCAAATAAACATTTGGAGGTTTTTGCATATAATTGTTTCTCCTCCAATAGTTTTAGCACCATGTCAACATGTTGAACATGATCCTTCCAAGACTTGTTGTAGATTAGTATATCAACAAAAAATACTAACACAAATTTTCTAAGGAAGGGTTTGAAAATGGAATTCATCAAACCTTGAAATGTGGAAGGTGCATTAGTAAGGCCAAAAGGCATGACCAAAAATTCATAATGACCCTTATGAGTTTTGAATGTTGTTTTTGAAATGTCTGTAGTATCCATTCTAATTTTATGATATCCAGAACTAAGATCCATCTTGGTGAAATAAATTGCTCCATGTAATTCATAAATGATGGAGATGGGAAATTTATCTTTAATAGTGAGCTTGTTGATCTCCCTATAATCCCTATAATGCATTACAGGATATGGTTGGATTCATTTATTCTTCCTTTAGGGTTGGTTCTTGGTGTATATCCTCTTCTTTTGAAGTTTCTTTTTCCTTTTCTTCCCCTCCTCACAATCTATGTAAAATAATTTCTTCTAAGCACACTTGTGACCTTTAGTGTATTTTCAATCACAACTATAGCAAAGCCCTTTTTCTCTTTTTTCTTCCAATTTTTGTGGTGTCAACCTTGTAGGTTGTGGAAGTATAGGAGTAGCAACACTTCCATCTTTATAGTTGTCAGTGGTAGGATTCCTTGTCAACATAATTTTTCTTTCAATTTTTCTTGCCAACCTAAATGCATTCTCCAATTAATCAAGTTCCCAAAGGTGAACCTCACATTGGATGTTATCCTTTAAAGTACCTATGAATACATCAATCATGTGCTCCTTTGGAATATCCTTTACCCATATTCAATTTTTGAAAGTCCTCAACGTGCTCCACCATTGAACCCATTTGTTTGAGATTTATCAATTGGCTAAAGAATATGTTGCTCTTTGTATCCTCATAATGTGCTATCATTTTCTCCGTAAGAATTGAACAAGTGAAAAAAAAAATTACGAGAGAAAAGCCATCGATACCATACAAATGTATTGGGTTTTAAATATAAATTTGCAATGCATACCTTTTGCGTGTTTTTCACATTATGGAGATTAAAGTATTGCTCCATCTGTAGTATCCATGTTATGGGATCCTTGCCATCAAACTTCCTCGTATCGATCTTTGGAATATGGTGGGTCTTCAATCCAACATTAGATTCTATGAAATCACGATTAACATTTATTTTTCTCTCATCATGAGTTTCCTCTACTACCTTTTCGTCGTTAGGAATATTTTCTTGTGGAAACTTTTGCAAACCTTCCTTCAAACCTTCCATGTCTTTCTTCAAATATTCCATGCTGCCTTCTATACCACCGATCTTAGCTTCCGCGCCATCCATATTAGCTTCCACACCATCTATCTTAGCTTCTATGCCATTCTTCAAACCATCCATGTTATCTTCCATGCCTTTCTTCAAACCATCCATCTTATCTTCTACACCTTTCTTCAAACCATCTATCTTAGATTCCATTTCATTTTTGGTTACATTTTGCGAGAGTGAAATTTGTTGCACTTGGTCTCGTAATTTTGATATATCATGTTGCACTTATTCCTCTTCATGCGTCATATGATATATATGCTTCAATATTCCCTTGGAATCACTTCAAATTGACTTTTCAAACAAAAGTTATGCAAAAAAATTTCTTAAAAACACACACCTTTTTTTTGCTTTTAGGAGCTTGATATTGAAACGGTTGTAACTTTGTAATTTTGAATCTCCAAGATATGAAATTCAGTATTTTGGTAGCCGTATGAGTATTATTTCCATTTCCACATGTCACACCTAATTTGAATTCTTCAAGGTAAAGCTATTCCCAATCTCCCACAATGACCTAATTATGGGTTGGTTCAATAGATTGAACTTGTACAACATTCCATGTGTCATTGTTTTCACGTTCGGCTCTGAATTCGATACAAAAGAAACTACAGTCCATGTAATTTCAACCAATATTTACAGAATTCCAATTCGATGTCTGAAACGAAAGTTATAACACTTTTCCCTCGACCGCCTGTTTGAGATGAAATTCTGGAGCCTGCCAAAACCCTAACTTCCTCAGATCATATCTCTGAAAATATACCAAACAAAGATCGGAATTTTTTACATAAATTTCCTCCACATTTCAGCTCAAATGGGGTTTTTTTCTAGCTTCTGAATCTTCGTAGAAAAAAACTTATAGCGAAAATTCTAAGATAACCTGTTTGGAGCAACAAAACCCTAGAATCCAAAGCTCTGATACCAAAATGTTATGAAACCAAATCAAAAAATACAAGAAAATATAGATAAAAAAACTTAGAAATAAGGGTATTCGAGGGGAAACCTACTTTGCATTACATAAATGAACAATTCTTGGATGATACAAATGAAAAAACTTCCTTTCTATATATAGGATTCCAATGGGTCACAATATAATCCTAGCCGACATAACATAACAATGTAAGGCACAACAATAACAATAAGGGGGGGTACTAACAATAACAATGTGGGTATACACTTGTATTATAGGGACCTAGCATCATTCCTCCACAAGAATGATCCTTCAAAACCTTGTCATACAATGACATAGATACATACATACATACATACATATAATCATTAGCATAAAACAATCATGATCCTTGTTATACAACGACCTACATACACACATATATAAATATAAACATTAGCATTAAACAATATTGATCCATGATGACCATGTCAGACACGACATACATACATACATACATGTATACATATATTACCATCAGCATAATCATGATCACAACATAATTACGAGATATCATAGGTTCTAGGTTAAGAGAAATTTTTTTATTCATGCACATCATTCATAATGTTGAGAGAAATAGTTCCCAACATAGCCAAGACATATAACACCTCATATCCATTCAATTTACCTTTTGTGTTACCTTTCTCATGATTGTTCTGCCACCGTCTATTTACCTCAATGGACCCAACCAGTCCAACCGACTGTCATATCTTACCTTTCACTGTGCTTACTCACACAACAAGATTCATTTATGTCTTACATTACCTATTGGGTACCATACAACTCTCCCTAAGCTCCATTACTTTCCTCTTTCCCAACCAATTCCCAAGACTCAAAACATAAAAGACAAGGACAAGAACAAGAAGAAAACGATGAAAACCAATAGCAATATGACACCGCAACCAAATTGACATAGATATGCACCAAACATAAACAAGCTGCAAATCAAGCACAAATGAATCACAAAAGACCAAAAGCACAAAACTCTCAACAAACACCAAGACTTAATCCCCATGGCTTCCCAATAATTCCAAGGGAAATCTCAACCTAAGCCTTCTTCAATATTTCATGGCAGTCTCTTTCCATGCAATTCCATGCATCATACTACCATAACCACATAACTATCAATGCATAATAAATATAACAATATACCATATATCTTACCTTGTTGTGCAAAACACATTGCCTTCTAACTGGACCTACGTGTCAGCCCACGTGTTTCAACATCAAGACAACATATCTATCAATTCGAAATCAAATTGTACCAAGTCTAACAACCATGCCATAATCAACAATCAACTCACACTCATCGGTCATAATACATAATGCTACAACTATCATCTACTTACACTCAAGTATATACCTAATGTCTCAACACATATGTGTTAGCACAACCATCTTAAAGAAATATCATTCCTTCATGCAATCTTACAGACACATATACTCATATCATGCAATTAATTAAACATTCAAACAACAGATAGATGACATAATAGACACCAATACTCAAACACCAAATAGACGACATAAACAAACATTTAAGCACCAAGTATACGACATAAGCAAACCCATACCTTAATCTATCTTAGGGGAGGCTATCTTGTTCACACAATCAATCTAGATTAGCATAATATAACTTCACAACACCTCAACTCAACATAAATAAGATCGGTATATCCATAAAAGTAACTAACTAACATGTGCACACCATAAACTCATAAACAATTGTCAGCCATGCATAATAATCAAATATGCACAATCAGCATAGATTAGTACAATACAATATCACAAATATATCAACTCATACATGAACATAATAACCCTAACCATCTGGATAAACCAATCCAAAGCAATACGATACATATAACATCAATATATTAAGGAAATAACCCTAATCATCAAGTTACTAGCATATAACAACGACAATTTATATATCATGCTCATCAACAACATGTAACCTAATCATCAAGATAACTATAATAAAAAAACCAAAATTTAACCTATATCATACTCATCAACAACATATAACATAACTAAAATAAAACAACAATAGCAATGCATACCACCACAGGTTGCTATCATTCATGACTATCTGACACATGTACATATAACTGCATTAATCAACTAGAATCTATAATGTGTATAACAATAACATCAATAGCATGAAAGGAATGATCATAACCATAATGCATATAAAATTCCTAAACCTACATACCTACATGCCCAACATCCAAACATGTATGAAAACATTCTCTTGCCTCAAATTCAATGTTGCAACTTCACTTTGATGGTTTGCATCTCCTGCTCTATCTTAACCAACACATTAGCATCATAATATACCAATATCATCATGATGACCTAATTGCATACAATGACCTCATGCATGAAAACCTCAACCATACCAATGAAAACTTGACCATATGCACCCACTCGACATGTATAACTAAACATGAACGACCAATGCATGTTCAACATATGACATCACACAAGCAAGCATACAAGGATAACAATGAAGCATGACCAATATGTGACCTAGCATACACACACAATGCATATACAACATGTAAAAATGTCTAAGTTAATGTGAATGCCCAATACACAAACATCAACAACGCGTAATCATTCATACACACATGACAACATATTTACAACAACACCATCAACACTTGCATTGTGACACCATTGCCACCATGGCCAACACAACATGGATGCAACAAGCACATATAGACCACAAGAATAATAAACACATATGAAACCAACATAAAAACATGACCAACACACTTCCCATCTAGTACAAGGGTTGAACAATGCCCTGATACTAATGTGGTATCAGATATCACACAAGGAGAACATAGATCAGACACTACCTAAAGAGAACGAAAACCAAACACTGCCCAAGGAGAGTGCAACCATGCTATGATACCACTTTGTAACACCCTCTTCCCACATCTACCCAAGTAACCAACCAACTAGGGTGAACATGCGACGATAGGCTAATAATATGAGATTCAACCTCCTAGATGACCTTAAGGAAGTGGAACTGACAAAAACAAGACAAACACACCTTACAAAACATCAAAAACATCCTCAAGAGGTATCCCAGCCTTCCAAGCCCCTGAACCCTGAGGAAGATTGACTTTTTGACCAATTTGAGCCTTATCCGCGAGCATGTGAAGGCAATGTAGCGGCTAAAAGCATACAATCACCAAAATTCCAAGGAAAGGTAGCGACCAGGACCCAGTTTGGTTAGTTATGTCCCTGTAACTCCAGGATTTGTGCCACCTTTTTATCCCCGGAGCCCTAGTCACTGCCCAGAACTTCATGAAGTTGTAGGGGATGATGAATAACATTAAGAAAATGGTATGTAAGTAATCACATCATCAAGAACTCATCTGGACCCCTCCTAGCCATGACATGCATTTCACAAAACATGTCACAAACATTGCATCTACAAGTATAAACAACATATTTAAACATGGGGGTCTCTTATACATGCTTATAACCATCACAATAGCAACAAAAATACAATGGATATAACAATAATAAAATCCATACATAAACTAGTACATTTTCATACCAAATACCAGAGGAATGAGCTCTTCATTTCTAAATGCAAAAACCAACCGGAGATGGTACTTCCACGTTCCATCCAACCATAGATTGGTTGAGCCAAGTCTCTCTTCAGCCAATCACCCTCGTGCCATATTCCAAGCATGAATGTGGGATATCATAAAACACATCAATCACAATCATTCCAGGGCTTCCAAAGGCCAAACCACCTTAACCCTCAACCAGTGACTCCAACTCATGGTCGGATATAATGACAACCATCAAAGATTGGTCTCTATCCAAGTTGTTCTAGGGCTCCAGGGTGTTTGTTCCAAAAAATGCGTCCAGGACTAGTAACTCAAACCCAACTATTACAGGGCTTCCAGAGCATTTGTCCAACCAGGGCTTGCAGGACTAGTAACACAACCCACCTAGGGCTTCCAGAGTTTTTTTCTAACCAAGG
Source organism: Pinus albicaulis (assembly GCA_034641835.2). Taxonomy (NCBI): domain Eukaryota; kingdom Viridiplantae; phylum Streptophyta; class Pinopsida; order Pinales; family Pinaceae; genus Pinus; species Pinus albicaulis. The sequence continues at coordinate 29,651,885 of CM076573.1, forward strand.
CTTCCAAGACTAGTAACTCAACCCACATTTGTCTGTCAGGCTTTCATATTGTTTTCCAACCAAGGATTTGAGGATCTAATAACTCAACCCAAAGTTAAAGGAATCATGAGAACCAACCAAAAAAAAATCAATGGAAATAAACCCACAACACCATGACTATCCAGGAATGGAAAGGCTAGGAAAATCCACATGCATACACCTTGCATGCCAAAACTAGTGAGGAAAACATACATGCAACTCGATACCTGCAATAAAATCTCATTATAGTTGTTGATCCCGATGTCTGCTTGCGCTTTCCTTCTCTTCCTTTTCCTTCTTGCTCCAAATCACCATGTATCCACACTCTCCAAGAGTGCTCCAAGAAAACTCTAAGTATCCAAGAGTATGAGAGAGAGAGCTAGAATAATGAGAGAGCTCCAAAAACGCACTGAAAAAAACTTGAGCAAAATCCTTGCCCACTGATCCTCATTAAAAGTCTTTTTATCAATGAGGCCTCTATTTTCTTCATTTTCTATAATTTTCATCCATTTTCCTCCTCACATGCAACCTATGACCTTTCATCTCCCTTTTCTCCTAATTTCCATTATTTTCGTAAATAAATGCCAATAAATGCCACTTTTCCTTTCTAAAGCCTTAGCCATTACCTTTGTCAATTTCCTTTAGCCATAATAAACCGAAATGATTACCCGCTAGGATGTTTTTCCCACCTTTCATCTTGTAATATGTATCCCATCAATCGCGGTTTTATATATATTTTTACATGGATTTTTACCAGGGATATTACATCTTTAATGTGCACTTGATGATAACCCGATCTAAGATCAATTTTGTAAAACACTACAACTCCCTTCAACTGATCAAAAAAGTCATCAATCCGTGACAATGTATTCATGTTCTTGATAATCACTTTATTAAACTTCATGTAATCAATGCACAATCTAAGAGTACCATCCTTCTTTACAAACAATAGTAGTGTACCACAAGGAGATACACTTGGACTAATGTATCAATTATCAAGGATTTATTTAAGTTGCAACTTCAATTCCACCAATTCCAAAGTACTCATCATGTACAATACCTTAGATGTTGGTGCTTCTCCTGGCATAAAATCAATAGAAAATTTCACCTCTCTATGAGGAGGGAACTTTGGAATCTATGTAGGAAACACAACCTGAAATTGCAACAAAACATGATACCTCCTAAGGAATTCATCATCCTCATCCTCTTTCCCTCGTTCACTAGAAATATGGATTGCAAACAATACACATTCCTTCCTGCGATTTCTCTTTTCATACATAGTTGTAACCATTCTCACTGATGTAGGCTTCTTCTTTCCCTGCAAGATTCTCTTTTCTCCATCATCATCTAGATACTCAATGGCATTTTCATAGCAGTCTACCTTGGTCCTATGAATGAAAGACCGATCCATGCCCAAAATCATGATGTATGATCCCAAAGGAATCAAATTTAGATGTGTAAATGTAGGAATACCATTCAGCTAAAATGCATAGGATCTCACCTATTGATGAACTCTTCTCTTGGTTTTTGTAGCTAATTGCACCAACCAAGATTATGCATGCACTTCTTTACTCAATAGACATTGATCCACCAGGTCAAGACTAATATAGCTATAATTAGATACATGATCAATCAAAATAGAAAAAAAATCATCACAAAGTGTATCTTCCATCTCGATAATAGATGTCTGATGATATGTCTGCCTATTATCCACCATTGCATAAATTTGTGGAATAATCTAGCCTACATCTCCAATTTTTTGTGCCTCATAAGCAATTTAGATATGAGGCATGCCACCCTGATGTGATGGAAATCCCTCCTGTGATTCTCTCCAACACAATTCCAACACCTCAAAGGTTTCCTGACATCGCCTTTATTTTTTTGCTCCTCAAGGTGAGACCCATGTCCTCTCTCAGTTGCATTGAACTTCCTATGAGGTACCACATTCTCCTTGACACTTACATCCTGGGATCTTCCTCACTCCTTAGGCCATTTTCCTTTAGTCTTATCATTACCTTTACAGTCACGTTTGAACTTAGGCTTGCGCTTAGACTGCTCATAACAATGCTTCAACTTATCGATGACTTCCTCCAATGACAAAATCTCATCATGTTAGCTTTTGTAGCATATTATGGTTTTCTAGTCTTGATAGTTTTCAAAGAGGCTAACAAACACTAGAACTCCCGAACCCAGAAAAGGTATCAAGAAAATCCACCTAGAGATGCCTTAACTAAATTAATTAATCAATAATCTAATTTTTCCTTAAGTCTAACTTAGGGAAAATGATTAATTAACAATAATAATTAAGGAAGGTGATATTTATCTGAAAACTCACACAGATCGACTAGGAAATAATCTCATCCATTGATTAAGTCATAATCTTTGATGTTGGAGTCCCACTGTGATATTATAAGAATAATTTGATGGGTAGATGGAGGAACACACTTGATATCAATTTCCTTGGGCAAATTGACTTTCCAAAGAGTAGCAACATTCTGCCACAAGATTTCAAGCCCTAGAGGGGGGACATAGAGATAGAGAGGGGCAGAGACAGTGAATCTGAAAAAAAATTTCCAATTCTATAGAGTCAAAAAGAGGAAGCTGAAATTTTTCTCAAGGAAGCTACGCAGAACCTCAAATGAGAAGTTTGATTTGGCTGAAGGGGAGGACATTTTTAGTTACACACACTGGGAATATTTTCTAGAGGGTAAGAGAAGAATTTTCCCATTCAACAATAGGTAGGACAACTATATTGGTAGTTTTTTCAGGCAGTGTGTTTGGAAAAAAACGCAGAGGTGATGTAGAGCCTACGCAAACCACTTGGACGACTAGCTTTTTAGAGGTCCAATAGTGTCGGGATTGCTTGGATAGATGATTAAATCCCTCAGTAAATTATTTCTAGTATTTGTCTTGGATATACTTTCTAGTTTGGAAACATTTATTGTACTCAAAATTTTCTCACTATTGCTTAATAATAGAAACCCTTAGTTGTTGTACCGATTTTCCCACATTGCGTTTTTTCGGGCACTTTTGTCTAAAAATAGTTGTGTTGTATTTTCGTTTGTGTGTGTCAGTATTTTCTTAGTTTCTAGTATATATTCCGCACTATTTACTTTTTTGAAGATCATAGTGTGATTAATTCTTTTTTGTCGTAGCAATAAACTACTGAACTAATTTACAGTTAGAAGAATTAATTCTAATTGTTCCAATAGAATTTCACTCGTGAAATTTTCAGTACATGGTATAAGAGAAAATTTGTTCAAATATGGAAGCTTAAAAGCGAAAGAAGAAAATTTGTTTTTTAGAGGGAGCAACATGACAAATTTTTCTAGGGGTTGCGTAGTGCCTATCTAGGCAATGCGAATTGCTTGGCAGATCGATTTTTTCATTGCAGTTTGGTAGAAATTTTTGACTTTCTAGATTGAGTGATTCCAGCAGGCAGAGATACCACCAGTAGCTCTTATTTTCACTGAGCAGATTCATTGTTTGGGTCCAGAAGGGTTTTGCAACATTTGCTAGAGTAGAATTAGCATTGGGTGGAAGAGAAAGTGCTCACACATAGCGAATTTCTCTCGAAGGATTTCTAGTTCAGAAATCCATATTTCCAATTATAACCGGTAGTAGCTGCATGAAATTTTTCTCACTATAGAATGGAGTAAAAATATCAGATTCAACAGTCGAGTAGGAGGAAGAGGTAGATTTCCATTCCAGCTTAAGATATGGCCATAACTGGGCTTAGAGATCAGCAAAAGTTGCAGGGAGCCTCCAACTATGTCATCTGGAAGGTTAGGATTCCCTTCTTGTTAGATGAATTTGGCCTGAAGAACTATGCAGAGAAAATTGTGGCAGAACTTGCTGATGTAAATCAGCTGAAGGTCTTTAGGAAAGAGATGGCCAAGGTGAAGCAGATGATCCTGGATGGAGTTCGAGACCACATAGTTTCACATATATTTGGAAATAACATCACCAAGGAGATGTGAGATGCTCTCGCTCAGCAATATTAGAATCCTTCCAAGCAATGGAAGATGTTCCAAAAGGAGAAGCTGAGAAACATCATGATGTATAAGGGTGAAGGCATTGATCACTTTCTCACAAGAATTCAGGAAACATGGGATCAACTTGCAGCTATTGGGGAGGCACCCCAGGACAAGTAGTTTGTATGTTTGGCACTGAATAGTTTCTCAAAGGACTAGGAGATCTTTGTCTGAGGTATCTTGGGATGAGATACGGGGGCTTCACTGGGGGAGCATTACTATAGCACGTGGGTTCATATTGGGGGATATATATTGAGGGAAAATTGGCATAATATATTTGGGGATATATCGAGGGTAAAAGGTTTTTATATTGGAGGGTATAAAAAATGGAGATCAAAGTTAATGAAAAAATATAAAGCGGTAAAAAAAATGTCAATGAAAAAATGGAAACCTACAATATCTAGTGGAAGTAGGGGATCTTTAAATCAGGAAAGTGCATTGGGTTCGTATTGGTAGGGGGTTAAATAATGTGAATTTTAGGGGTATTTTCCAATATGTAGTCAAATTAGAGGTATTTTTTAATATGCCACGAACGCACGTGATGGGTTAGAGATTCATTGAGTGAAGCCCCCATGACTCTACCTAGTTGGGACAGTATGTGGTCAGACCTACAATAAGAAGAGATGAGACGAGAACTTGTGAATACCTCCATTAGCGAACGCATTAAGGGTTCGAAAGGTGAGGAGGAGGAAGAGAATGTGTCCCTTGAATAAAAGGGTCCTAGTCGGGGATATGGGGAAAAGAAGAAAAATACAGACCTATCTAAGGTCAAGTGATTAAGGTGTGGAAGAAGGATAATAAGGAGAAGCAAGACCAGGAGGAAGGATCACCATAGATATACAAACTGACCTCTAGGTTAGAGGAAGACTTTGCCATGTTTGCAGTTATACCTCCACGAGTGAGATGGGGCGATATGGAGCTATAATCCCAGAGTTGCGCATAGGATTGGGTAGGGTCCATTTAGGTGTCCTCACGGGGGCTTCACTCAATAAAACTCTAACATATCACATGCGATAATTGCATATTAAATAATACCCTTACTTTGAGTACATCTTGGGAAATACCCCTAAAAATCACATTATTTAACCCCCTACAAATATAAACCCAATACACCTTCCCAATTTAAAAATCCCCTTCTTTCACTATATATTATAGGTTTCCATTTTTTTATTAAAAAATTTTATACCCTTTTATATTTTTTCATTAACTTTGAACTCCATTTTTTATACCTACCAATATAAAAACCCTTTATCCCCTGTATATCCCCCAATATATTGTGTCATTTTTTCCTCGTTATATATCCCCCAATATGAACCCACGTGCTAGGGTATTTCTCCCACATTGAATCCCCTGTGGGTGTCCTCCTCATGGATCATTACCTTGCTATGGGGGGTCACACTATTCATTAGCAGGATGGATCAGTGTCAGTTGATACAGTTAGATTCTGGAGTGACAATTGTAGAATAGATGCAGTCAGGTGCTGAGGAGTGCAAAGCATAAGGCTCATCAGCAAATTTAGAAACAACGTAGATTCTTCAGTGGACAGTGAATAGACTAGTAGCAGTAAGATGCTCAAGAGATAGATGTGTCACAAAGACACAAATGATGCAGTATTTCGAATACTTCTCAGTTGTCATAGTTGCAGTAACAGTTGCAATAGTTGAGAGGGAGTTGCAGTGCATATGGAGATTTTGCAACAAAATATCAGTGTAAAAAACAACATAGATGCAACATCATAGTTTCACAGTGGTTGGTGGGCAATGGAAGGCAGTCACAATGGCCATACATCAGCATCATATGGAGGATGATGCAAAGACAGGGTGTTGAAGAAGTTTAGCACTAGGAGACCTTCCTCACTAAGAGGGAGTGTTATTTTTTGTAGCGTCGTATGGTGTTGTAGTCTCAACAGTTGTCACAAATAAGAAACACTTGGACTCCATAACCCAGAAAATATTTTAGCAAAATCCACCTAGAGATGCCTTAATTAAGTTAATTATTAGTAATTAAATTTTTCCTAAGTCTAACTTAGGGAAAATGATTAATTAACAGTAATTAATTAAGGAAGGTGATATTTCTCTAGAAAATCACATGGATTGATTAGGAAATAATATTAGCCATTGATTAAGTTTTGATCTTGGTCATTGGAGTCTCACAGTGAAATTATAAGAAGAATTCAATGGGAAGATTGAGGAACACACTTGAGATTGGTTTCCTTGGGAATTTTTCCTTTCCAAAGAACAACAACCTTTTGTTGGAAGAGTTAGAGCCAGAGGGGGAACACAGAGACAGAGAGGGGAAAATATAGTGAGTTCGGAGGAATTTTTCCAATTCTGGAGAGCCAGAAAGAGGCAGCCAAAAATATTTAGAGAAAATTCTAAAAATCATCAGAGAAAATCTTCTCGAACTCTGGATTTGAAAACGTCCTCAAATGAGAAGTTTGATTTGGCTGAAGGGGAGGACGTTTCCAAATATAGATTTCAGGAATATTGTCTACAATACGACTAGATTGGTAGTTGTTTTAAGCAGTGCATTTGGCAGGAAACGTAGGGTGACGCAGAGCCTGCGCTAACCACTTGGACAACTAGCTTTTTAGAGGTCAGGCAGTGTCGTGATTGCTCGGAGAGAGGGTAAAATCCCTCATTAAATTTTTTCCAGTATTTATCTTGGATAGATTCGCCAATTTGGATATATTTTTTGTACTCATAATTCTCTCACCGCTGCTTAATAAAAAAAACCCTAGGTTTATGCATCGTTTTTCCCACATTGGGTTTTTCAGGGGATTTTTTTCCAAAAATAACGATGTTATATTTTTGTGTGTGTGCCAATATTTTCTCAGATTCCATTTTATCTTTCATAGTATTTATTTTTGTGAATATTGCAGTGTGATTAATTCCTTGTTACCTTAGAAATACATTACTAAAGTAATTTACAATTAGAAGAATTAATTCCAGTTGTTGCAATAGAATTTTATTAGTGAATTTTTCACACATCATACGCAATCCAATCTTTGAATGCAAAATTAAATCCATTGATAGACCTTTGGACATTTTTTTTCTCATCCTTGAGGTAGGGCACATATCTCAACAACTCCAAAACCTTGGTTGTGTACTCTTCATCTGTCATGGAACCCGACTTAAGCTCATATAATTCCATGGCCTTCCCGTCATAATATATTTCATACAATTATTTCTTCCTGAAGAGTATTTTAAACTCATGCTAACTCGGCTCCTCTTCCTTGATGCCTCTGACACGCTTAACATCTTCCCACCAGATATTTTATTTTCCCTTAACACTGAATGAAGTTATCTTGGCTTTTATGATCTATGAATAATCATGCAATTTGAATCATTTCTTCATCCCAAGTAGCCATGCTTCTGCATATTCTGATTTCTTCACTTCCCCATCAAAAGTAGGAGGCTTGGATTTCTTGAACTCCTCTACAAAGTACCTCCTCTCACTCTTCCTATAAGGATTTTTGCAATAATGACCATTAGGAGAATTTTGAGGTCTAAAATGGGCCTCCTAAGAAAATTATTAAATAATAGTGGAAATACTAAAATAAGATTTGATGACATCAACAAATTTTAGAGGGAAAAGAGAAAAAACTACTTTTTCAACTCATATTTTCAACTTATCTCCCAAATTTTTTACTCAAATTTCAAGTGGGAATACTCATTGGATGCAAAATTTAATTCCGCATCCAAGCAGTAGTCATGTTGCATACTTTCGATGGGTCCTCCTACATGAAGAATGAGAAGTACATGAAAAATGTGATTGTAATCACATTTTTTTATGTATTTCTCATTTTTCGTGTAGCAGGGTCCATAGAAATTATGCAACATGGGTACTCCTTGGATGAGGAATTAAATTTTGCATCCAACGAGTACTCCCGCTCGAAATTTGAGTAAAAAATTTGGGAGATAAGTTGAAAATATGAAATGAAAAAGTAGTTTTTTATTTTATTATTTTTTAATATTTTTACCCCTTTATTTAAAAAAATGGTGAATCATCCCCCATGGTTGACATCATCATCTTGAATCCTATTGGTCCTTATAAATTTTATTTTTGTTGTACATTTTTCTTAGGAGGCCCATTTTATACCTCAACATTCCCCTAATGAATGATGTCTCTCAGAACCATAACTAGAATAAAATCCATAAGTGTTAGCCTATTTGTCGGGTGTATGCAAAGGTCAACCACCTCTGACTATATAATTTTTGTCCATTATGTGTATTCTCTAAGATGTGATACCATATGCCCCATTTGTATTTTCCTCCTTCCTATCTCCGTGATTGTTCCCCAGTTGTCCCTGCTTTTGAAAATATGTAAGGTTCTAACGAATCATTGCTTTAACCTCTGCTTGCTTTTCCTAAGCTATAGCAAGTCTTTCTTGTGACTTGATCAACCTGTTATTATCTACCTTGCAACTTTGAATCTCTACCCTCAGACTCCTCAGTGTATCTTCTAGATCGGGAGAATACTTTTCTCCTTGTTGCTCAACTGACTTTTCCCATTCCACTAATTTCACATCAAGCCTATAAGGGGATTCATGTGAATTGTATTCCACCACTCTGATCTTCATCTATGATATTCTATTTTCTGCAAACATACCATGTTAGATTAAACCAAATAGAAAACATAATCAAAATCATACCTCAGTGTGTCTTAGGGGAGGCTATCACATCTGCACAAATCAATCGAGATTAGCATGATATATATATATATATATATATATAGAGAGAGAGAGAGAGAGAAACAAATATCAACATCATGATTCATGCATGATAATAATACAACACTACAACAATAACTACACACATTATAACCATAACCATCTATATGTACCTCGATGTCCAGTGCTACAACCTCGCTCTGATACCACCCTGTAACCACCCCACCCCACATTTACCCGCTTTTACAAGCTCTTGAAGTAAACATGAGTTAAAAGTTACTATGACATGACTCGACCTCTAAGTTTTAGTAATGGAAGTGGGGTATACTAACCAGAAACATATCTCCATCACTCACGAACACTAAATCACCCAGGTGACTAATAAAAACCACTAGTGATCAATCCCTGAGTTAGAACTTTCACTGCTCAGAATTCACACCCCAACTACATGCTTGACACACTGTGCATGCGGTTAGAAGGCTCCAACCGCACTCGTGAGCATTCCTGCATGTGGTTATAACTAAAATTATCCAGTTCGGAGGGTGTAGTTGTGATGTTTGTGCCACTTTTTTAGGGCTGGCCTACAAGCCACTACCTAGAAAATCAAAAATATTTCCAGAATAAGATCTTTGATAATCACAATTATAAACAATCAATACTAGGGCTATATATTCTTCAATACATGCCTAATACATGATAGACATTTAGTCAAACATATGTTAAACATGGTAGCTACAATTCATGGATGAATATCTTATCAATATCTTCTTAACTTCCTTAGAGAATCATCAAGAAGGATCAATTCCCTCTTATGCTAGCGGAAACAACACTTGTTATCCCTTGCATACATTAACAATTCAGTGACTTCTCAAATCATGAACAAGATCCATAAAAATAACCCACCATTCAACCATGCCTATAACCAACATATAACCATAATAGAATTCCATGACAAATCAGCCATAAGATCAACATAATAACTAGTACATGTTCTCATCAATCAAAATAAGAAAATAACTCATATTAATCATATGCAAAAGCCAACCAAGTCACAAACTTCCATGTACCACCCAACCATAGATTGGGTTGAACAAAATATCTCTTTCAGCTAATCACTCCCATGCCATATTCCACACATGAATGTGGGATCATATGGGTTAAAAAAAAATAGAACCGACTAGGGCTTCTAGAGGCCAAACCACCTCAACCCTCAACCATAATGATTTCACCTAAGCCAGTCCAAAAATCACTAACATCAAAACAATCTTGGATGCCTCTGACTTCCTTCACCAACTCCAGAGGAATTTTCCTATCTCCACCCATCTGTCAAGAATTCCAGAAGAACTCCCATCTCCACCCTTGACCCTTAGGGATTTTTCTGCGACCACCTCAACCAGGATCCAAGTCTATCGACCATCCAAAGCTTAATCAAATAGAGAACCCACTACATCATGGCTATCCAGGAAATGACAAGGTAAGGTTGAAACCATTGTCAATCTAGGAAAATTCCATGCCAATGAAATCAAAATAACCAAAGTACCATACACATGTACCATGCATCCAAATCTCAGCAAGGAAATCACACGTGAAACCTGTTACCTGCAATGAACTCCAGTTGTAGTTGTTGATCCAACCTTATTTTTCGTTGCCCACAATTCCTTTGATTGTCCTTTCTTGCTTCTCCCCAAGTCCAGGTGAATGTTAGGATACTCCAAGAATGCTCTAAGCGTGTAAAAGTGTAAGAGAGTTAGCATGAACAAGATTTGAGCCAAAAACTATCAAAAGTTGAATTGGCCAAAGTTGTGAATTATTTCTTTTATGCCTTTTTATTATTGATGTCTATTTTCTTCCTTTCCTTTTCCATTTTTCTTTCATTTTATCTCTAATCTCCCTTGCATGCATATTTGTGTCTCTTCCTCTTCCTTTTCTCCAATTTTCATTTATTTCCTTAATTAAATTTCCATTTATTGCCTCTTTGTCAATGCCTTTGTCAATTTACATAGCCATTAATAAACCATAAGTGATTCCCACTACAATGTTTACCCATCATTCAAATTTGAATATTTTTCCCATGACTTTGGTTTTATTTTATTTACATGAAAAAGTCTCAAAGCATAAAGGTTTTTTCTTGGGGATGTCTTTTATGTTTAGATCCAAATTAATATGCCAATGGTATAAACTATATAGGGAAGAATGGAAGCCTCCATGAATATATGTTTTTCCATATTAGACTCCATAATTCAAAAGTGATCCATATGAGTTGTTATTTTTTTATTTCCTCCTCTACTATTGTTCAAAGTGTGTATCCCATTAATGGTATCAAGGTTCAAGAGTTGTAATTGTCGCATCATCTTCGTAAATTATCCCAATTCCATTTATCGATGCCTAATATACCATTTTTTCTTTTAAAAGGATTTAATGATGTTGACATTCCTTCCAATGATCCAAGGGATGTCAATGATGAAGGGTTTGAGATTGCATATGGATTTGAGAAACTCCAAGTTGTCTCTTGAAGTAAAGGGATTGTATTCATCGAACAAGAAATATATTCTAGTTGATTATGTTGGCTAAAATTTTACTATTAAAATTACAGGGGAAGCAGACATCTTCATGACTTGAACCTCTTTAGGGTTACAAGTTATTTCCAAACCTCCTACCTTCCCTTGAGCATATATCGATATTGATTGACAAACATCCCAAACCTTGGCAGCTATCAAGGATATTCTTTTCATTATAACATTTAGTTGCTTGAATCATCATGATTGTGGGTTGTTCTTTGTTGCATCTATTATAAAGATCCTCTACTCTTATTTGTGGTTGATGCCCCCCATATTCCATGATGGATGGTCCAGAGGATAATGTCTCCATCACTAAAATTATATGTCGTGAATTAACTAAGATTCCCCTAGTTCTTAAATGATGTACTTATTACTTCTTTTGCACCTTTTTTTTCCTCTTTATATGACTTTGGAGCCTCCTTGAAGGAATGGGTATACACACCTAGGTGAAGGTTAATAATTTGTGTACCTAATAATTCTACTTGCACTTGAGTTTGGAATTGGGGAAAGTTTTTCTCAATATTTCCACTTGATGTTATGGAATTGAGTATAGATCCTTTCCCTTCAAATTTGTCACCATTCTTGGAAGATATAGTGCATCTAGTTTGGTGTCTTCAACCACTTTAGATTCCTAATCTATTGTTGGGTTTTTCATGAAAATCTTTGTGATGATTAGCTCCATAAAATTTTGGTTTTGGTTTGATCTACCATTTATTCAAGATTGGACCTTGATTTAGGTTATGCTTCATTCTACATCGAACATTGGTATGGATTCTCGGTTAGCTTGGGTAGTGACCACTAACAATTAGAGGGATATTCTAAACCTGCTAGAGGGTCAAAGTTTTTGTAAGTTTTGGGACCCTTGTTGGACAATGGGGAGGCTAGGTCCATTGGTTATCACTACAAGTGGGTTTTTAATATAAAACCATGCAGGTATTTAATTACAGGAGCAATAGGGGTGGAGGCTACAATGACAGATAATATTTGTACAATTATATGCACTCATGGAATCCATTGCATCTAAAGGGTATATGCTCATAATTCATGTATTACTTTCGAACCATATCATGGTAGGAAATGTAGAAGATCCACGTAGATTCAAACATATATTTGTAATATGCTAAAAAAATATATATCTGAATCTACTATACAAATTTCAAAAACCAATTACGGTTACATAATAACATGAACAAGAAAGAGAAATAATTTCAATTGAACAACACAAATTTATCTGTGGAAAGCCTCAGCTAAAAAAACATCCCTATTTGTATATTTCATAAGCCAAAGAATATGAGAAGACTAAAATTCTTTTCTCCAAGCTGAGAAACATAAGTAGTATCTCTATCCGTCTCAATGTTTCCTAGGTTGACTCTGGCCAATACTTAGCCAATTTCATAGCCTTCCACGATCCTACTTAGCTGCGCAGTTCAATGAGGAATTAGGCCCCTATTTAATGAGAAAATTCCCTAATAATAGTTGTGCAGTACATCAAGGCTCTTCCTCTGACTCCATGCACCATCTATACAATTGGATGATAATACAACTGATAGTACACTTTCCCTTAACTCCAATCTCAACTAGGTCTTCCTAAGAACTGACATGCATGAGTTTTTTTTTAGTGAATTATCAGTTATTTGATTGATCATTGCATGTGAATTAAATCTAATTTAATTCACTTGACCTCCCACTAGTTCCTCCATCAGTTAGAAATATTCAAAATTATTTTAACTCAAATAATTAAGTTAATTAACTACAACTCAAAATAAACTCAATCAGGGCTCCTAAAAACTAGGAGACATTCTACATGCCTCTAGTTTACCCCTCAACTCGAATTAATTGAACTAACTAAGTATTCTTGACTTATTTAACTCGTACAAGTTGTCATGTGATGTGGAATTACAATTTACTTCTAATTTATTTAAGGTAAAATTAAATTAGAAACCTTCTTGATTCCATTTTCAATATTTCTTAATGCCATTTTCAAGATTTATTGCTACCATTTTCAACACTCCCTCTCAACAAGAAATGAATTCAACTCTATCCTGATCTAACGCCTTTGGAATTTTTTGCATGCAACATTTCTCTCTAGTGTTGTTGCTACTACAACTTTTGAAACTAAAAAGCATACAAACTGAATCAACTATGATCCATATGATGCATCTGTCATCCGAGTCTCTGACTACTACTAGCTACTGCATGTTAGGTCCCTATAATACTAGTGTATCCCGTTATTTTATTGTTATTATAACCCCCTTATTGTTATTTTTTTTCCCATTTAGTCCCCATATTGTTATTATTGAACCCCATAGAAGCCCACTATTGTTATTTTTGTGCCCTTACATCGTTATTGATGTCGGCTAGGATTAAATTCTGACCCATTGGACTCTTGTATATAGAAATGAGGTTTTGTCATTTGTATCATCTAATAATTGTTCATTTATGTAATGTAAAGGACGTTTCCCCCTCGAAGTCATTGATCTCTCTTTTCTTCTATTTTGTGAGCTAGTTTCATAACACTACGCTTGTCTACTGAAAATTTTGTGTTGTTGTTGACTCTACATTGTGCCATCTGCACTGCTACCAAGTATGTCCACAGTAACTGACTATTGCTAGTCTTTACATATGTCACTCTGACATCTGACTACATCAATTTCCATTGATCCATCCTGCTACTGTGTACTATGGGCCCCCATAGCAAGGTAATGATCCATGAGAAAATACATCACAATGGACCCTGCCCAAATTTCTACTCTCTTTGTTGGGACTATTTCTTCACATCGACCCACCTCTCACCTGGAGGTATGGCTGCATGTGATCCCTCTGCCCACTTGGCTCGAAATTTCCCCCTACTAGAGGTCTCTTATTGAGTGGATGCCTCAATTTGGTCTCCTATATACTTCTCTGATTGTGGGATCTCCACAACTTTCTGAGGCTGCATGTTGAGAGGTAATTAATTCTCCCTCTCAACCACCAAGTATCTAAAATTTTCCTTGCTCCTTAAAGCTTTGCATGCATCTTCGACCTCAAGAGAATATGGGTTCTTGACTGGCACACCGATTTGTTTCATCTATCTCATGGCGATGTGCCTAAGGAAAACCTTCCCTTTGCTAAATATCACATCATAGCCATGGTCTTCCAATATCACGACAAAAACAAGATTCTTCCTTATTCCTGGAACAAACAACATATATATGAGTTTGGGCACTCTGGAAACTCAGATTCGTGTTGTAATTGTCCCACCATCACAAAACTTTGTGAAAAAAGAGCTGATTTTAATTCGACGATATCTCCCTCGTCCGAACTCCAATTTGGCCGATTCTTTTTTTGAATTTGGGTATTTTTTTTCGCAAGGAATCTAGATTTTCATTTCTTTTTTTGAAAAAATTGCACCAAAAATTTCAAATCTGCTTTGCAAACTCGCCGCCCAAAAAAATTCCTGCAAAAAAAATGAAAAACAATTATCCCCATCTTTGCCCAAGAAAGTGATCCAATACCATGTAGAAAATCCACGTAGATTCAAACTAATATTTGTAATATGCTAAAACAAAATACTTGAATCTACTCTACAAATTGTGGAAACCAATTACAATAATATAATCACATGAACAAGAAAGAGAAATAATTTCAATCGCACAACATAAATATTTATCTGGGAAAATCCTCAACAAAACCTCGTTATATGTATATTGCATAAGCCAAAGAATATGAGAAGATTACAATGCTTTTCTCCAAGATGAGAAACCTCTGCACTATCTTTATCTGTCTCAATGCTTCTTAGGCTGACTCTGGGCAATACTTAGCCAATTTCCTAGCCTTCCAAGCTCCTACTTCCTTGCACAATTAAATGAGGAATTAGGCCCCTATTTAATAAGGAAATTCCATAATAATAGTTGTGCAGTACATCAAGGTTCTTCCTCTAACTCCATGCACCATCTCTACAATTGGATGATTATATAACTTATATTACACTTCCCTTTAACTCCAAGCTCAATAGGGTCTTCTTGAGAACTAACATGTGTGAGTTATTTTTGAGTGAATTATAAATTATATGATTGATCACTGCATGTGAATTAAATCTAATTTAATTCACTTGACCTCTCACTAGTTCCTCCATCAGTTAGAACTAGTTAAAATGAATTTAACTCAAATAATTAAGCTAATTAATTACAACTCAAAATAAACTCAATCAGGGCTCCTAAAAAGTAGGAGACACTCCACATGTCTCTAGTTTGATCCTCAACTCGAATTAACTGAACTAACTAAGTCTTCCTGACTAAGTTAACTCGTACAGGATGTCAAGCGATGTGGAATTACAATTTACTTCTAATTTAATTAAGGGAAAATTAAATTAGAATCCTTCTTGATGCCATTTTCAATATTGCTTATTGCCATTTTCAACAGGAAATGTATATGGAGGCTAGCAAGGGTTTATGGATGTTCATGTACACACATATATGGGTATAGGAAGTATACCTGCCTTGTTTTGTAACTTTTAAGACTTTGATAAAGTCTCTTGGGGAATTTTGTATCTCTTCTAGTGTTTCTTCCTCTAGAATTCCCTAGGGAGGGAAAAGAAACAGATCCCAGACTAAGGAAGCCAGAAAGTCCTCCTTTTCTAGACTAAATATTTGTTTCCATAAGTGGAGATAAAGGCCTATCAAGTTGAAATGGTAAGGCCCATTACAATAGTAAATAATCTCTTTGCTATTACTCAATTAATGTAGAAATTATACCAATGGATTCAATCTGATCTTGTAATATACTAAAACAACATATTGAATCACTTCTACAACTTTGCGGAAGCAAAATTCAATCGCATAATTACAAACAAACAAGAGAAAGAAATCAATCAATCACACAACACAAGATATATCTAGGGAAAGAAACTGCTCAAAACCCTGTTATCTGTATATTTCACAAAGTCCAGACCATGAAATAATACATTATTATTCCTCACACTGAGAAACCTCTGCACTCTGTTGACTGTCTCACTTTGATCTAGGAAAAATCTGTCCAATACTTAACAAATTCTCAACCCCTATCTTCCCAACCTTGCTTACACATTCTTGGAGGAATTGTGGGCCTATTAATTAGTAAATTCCTTAGAATTGATTGCGCAATTCATCTAAGGCTTGTTGGTGACCTCATGCATGACTTGTACAATTTTCTAATTATACAACTGATAATTATCTTCCCTTTAACCTCACTCTCAACTAGGCCTTCCTTAGAACTGATACGCAACAACTATTTATAGTGAATTATCAATTAACTGATTGATCACTACTTGTGAATTAAATCAGATTTAATTCATTGGACATATCACTAGCTCATCTCTCATTTAGAACTAGTTAAACTGATTTTAACTCAATTAATTGAGTTAACTAATTACAGCTCACAAATAACTATAACTGGACCCCCTAAAAATAGGAAAATCCTCTACATACCTCCTCTTAGACCCACAACTCGAATTTCCTAAGCTAACTCAGTCTTTCTAACTTAGTTAACTAATACAAGCTATCATGAGATGAAATTACAATTTCTCTTCCAATTCAATTAAGGGAAAATTAAATTAGAAGCCCCCAATGGGTGTCATTTCTTGGTGCCATTTCAAAAATTAATTTACCCTCTCAACTTCCATTTGTTTTGGATCCACCAAATTAGGGCTTTTTCCATCAACCAATTATTTATATACTTATTTAATGTCATCTATTTTTTATATTTATTTCATTATTTAACAAAAATAGAATGTTGACCTTTTATAATTGAAGTGCAAATAAACTTTGGTTAGATTTTATTGAATCAACATTTGTGTATATATGATTTTTGGTGAAAACCCCTTCATATATCATTTTAAAGGGAGTATTGTACATCATTTTTTAAACCTATGTAAAACTTTATGCCATGTTATTAGTTTTTTAAATCTTCTACTTATGTGTGTGTTTTTATTTACTATTTTGTAAATTTAAATAAATATTTTTTGTATAAATAAATATTTTGTTTTATTAAATCTTAATTATGTATGTGTTATTATTATTATTTTTTAATTTAAGAAAATATTTAGTATTTTTCTCCATTGGTTTAAAAAGTGGACAAATTTCATTTAAGTCGTGTATTGAATAATGGAGATTTTGAACCCTAGAACCTAACTCACTACCATAAAAATATTCAACGAGAATTGTCTTCATAAATTGATGCTTATCATGTTCATCAATCATTTAATTTAAATATGTAATTATATTAACTAATTATTGAAAATGTAAATTATACTTAAAATATTTTAGTATAAACAAATTACATCAAACACTCGAGGTGGTGTGGTTGTCCACATGCATGCACGAGCATGCGATTAGTAATGAAGATAGGTTATATGGGTTACGACAAGAAGGTGACTTCAGGTTTGTTGAGATTCAACAAGATGATGATCCTAGTGAAAATTAAGCACCTACACTAGGTGGGGCCCGTAGGCTATTTTTAGGTGCATGTCTATTTTTAGAATGGTGAGCAAATTCTATTTATAGCAGGAGTCTATTTATAGATGGTTGAGCAAATTCTATTTATAGATGAGGTTCTATTTTTAGATGCATGGGCGAAGTCTATTTATAGATCGTATATCTAAAAATAGAATGCATGTCGATTATTATTATCTCTTAATAATAATTGGACAA
The DNA here is from genome assembly GCA_034641835.2 of Pinus albicaulis. NCBI lineage: Eukaryota > Viridiplantae > Streptophyta > Pinopsida > Pinales > Pinaceae > Pinus > Pinus albicaulis. Next base: position 29,669,832 of record CM076573.1, read on the forward strand.
TAAATATTAATCTATTCTCTTGAAGCACTTGATTTCAGTTACCTGAAGTGGAAAACCAATTAGCTGAAGGAATTTCGAGTTCTAAGTTTGGTAGGTGGGACATGTAAGTGGACTGAGTGATTCGAAGTTGTAACATAGTTGGATGTGTAGTTATGTGAGTTGTAAAGTAGTTTAACTCAGTTAAGTGAGTTAAACTTAGTTGTGCTAGTTGTAACTAGTTGTAACTAACGATACACTAGTGAGAGATCAGAGAATTAAATATTAAATTAATTCACATGGAGTGATCTCACATGCAATTGAATATTTACTACTATTAACTACATGCATGTCAGATCCAGTGGAGACCCAGTTGAGAGATAGGTGAAAGGGACAGTTTGACTATCAGTTGTGACATTAGTGGGTGCACTCTTGCAATCACACACACAATGGAGATTCCAATGAGGATTGTGCAGTCAAGGCAAGGCAAGATCGAATTCATTCAGGGATTGTGATTAGCAGGGAATGCGCAGTGGAGGCAAGCTGTCAGGAGGCAGTAAATTGGTGCATGAATATGCCAATTTTTATATGACAGTGTGAGACGATTGTATATTGTACTGAGAGCTCTTGGATTAGATTTTTGTATGATATTGTTTCATGATCCATGATATATACATAATATATGATAGTGGGGGTTTTATCTTTATGCTTTCCCAATAAAAACATATGTGTTATGTGTGATTTATCTTTCTTCATGTGTTAGCAATTGGCGATTAAATTTCCACAAAGATTTTAGTAGAAGGATTATGTATTTAACATTGGCATATAATTGTTAGATCAGGAGAATCCAGGAAATACATAATTGTATTAAAATTTATACATGGTATCGGAGCAAAGAAGATTGCAATATTGAAGCAGTAGCTGATTTTTTTGGTGAAACAATTCGAATTTGCTGCAAGAATTTCTTGGTGCGATAGTTGATTAAACATCGAAATGGCTTTCAATGGTTTGCGGCTAGAGTATGTACTCGAGGGCAGCTCGAACTACATTACATTGAAGGACAGGATGGAGACAGTGCTTGAAGATAATGGCTTGGAGGAATTCATTGACAGTGATGTTCCTAAGCCCACTTCGACGGATGCTGCATTACTTGACGCCTAGCAAAATAAAGTAGCAAAGACGAGAAGGATTCTATTGGAAGGTGTGCGAGACCATATTGTCTCAAGCCTTCATGGGAAAGCCACTCCATTTGCTACGTGGAAGGCTTTTACAGATCTTTTCCAAAGCAGCAGCGACCATAGGAAATTGACGTTGAAGGATAAACTCAAAAAGATCAACATGGAGAAGGGCGACAATATTCATAAGTATCTCATAATTTTTTTCCAATGTCGGGATGAACTGGGGAGTGTGGGAATCATGGTTGTTGATGATGCTTTGGTGAGCTTGGCTCTCTTGGGACTTCCTAAGAGTTGGCACAGTTATCAAGACTCTGTCAACGGACGGGAAAAACTATCGGATTGGGAAAAATTGTGGTGGGATCTAGTGCAGGAGGAGTTCAGACAGAACACCAGAGATGGCTCTTCATCAAATCATGATGATGGAGAGGATTTTGCTTTAGTTTCCAAGGCAAGGAAAGGGAAGGGGAAGAAATTCCATTCAAAATCCAAGTCTAAAGGCAAGAAGTTGGATTTGTCCAAGGTGAAATGTTTTCATTGTCACAAACATGGGCATATCGCCAGTAAATGCCCACAGAAAAAGAAGAACAAGAAGGTTTCTGGAGCTGCAGCTGGTGAGGCCCTTGCCTTGCAATTTGAACTTGATTTTTTTGGAAATGTTGTCATTGATGGCAAAGGAGAAGAAACGAAGAGGGGCCCAGGGTTTTTTGGTGAATGGTGTAGTAACATTTATAGGAGAATAGAGAGCTCTCATTTTGGAGCATGAGAAGAACAGAGTGAAAGGTTATTTGCACTGCAGCAGCAAATATAAGGCTTGTAGAGACAGAGTGAGAGTTTATTTGCATTGTAGCAGTAGATATAAGGTTATTAGGGACAGAGTATAGTTGAGAGAGGGTTCGATTCCTCTTTCCAGAGTTATTATATTGAGGAGGAATTTGAGTTATTACCCTCTGAGTGGAACGAATTAATCTCTGTGAAATGCAGAGAAGGGTTACTTCAGTTAGACACAGATAAAACTCAGTTTGGATGCGCAACAAATGGGAGATACAATACTAATTTTGTAAGAGAGCGGAGCTGTTTAAAGGCACAGCAGAACCAGAAATCAGTGGTGAAGCCACATTTTTAACAAATATAAACAAGTAACAAAGGCGGAATTAAATTAAAATAAAGTTACACTATGATGGCGCCGAGTTACACTGAAACCCTAAATAAAGCGATGGTGAGAGGCGGAAGTTATAAATAAATGCATCCGAGGGTAAATTAAAGGAAGGAACCTTACCAAAGATGTGGAACCATGCAGAAAGGACGGAACCGAAAAGCAAAAGAACAGTGGGGTTCTATATATATGGTCGAAAGAATTGAAAAATATATGATCTAAGTCATAATGCAGGGTTAATACACAAACTGTGTAGTTAAACGAAGAATGGAGAACAAATATACATTGAAGTGGATTTATAAGAAATGGAACCTCGAGCGGAGTATATATATACAACGAAGGTGCGAAGAATTAGAAGCGGAACCACGAACATAACGGAACCTGGAGTAAACAGTAAGGGCAGTTTTGGGAAAGAAAACCGGAAGTATCGCGCGGTGACTAAGGCGGTAAGTGGATTTCGCTTTTTGAACGCGATCTATGTCATTGACGGACACGTGGAGAAGGGTGGTATAGTAATACCGCCCCCGTCGTGTTTTTTCTGGGCATTAACCCTTGTGCAATAAATTAACGTGATAGTTGTTTACATGCGTCGAATCATCCAAACCAACGCGACGAGGCGTCAACCGTTGGATATGAGCGGGAGTTAACCACCGGGACCCACTTACATCACGCATTTTCTGGGATTTAAAACTCACGCCATTTAATTATGCGATTGTCGTCGGATGTGCACTCAAGGGATGGTTGGAGCACGAGAGCAGGTGGATCATTGGATCCAAGCGGAGTTGCATACACGATAAGCAAGGTACGTTAAGTAGCTGTGGGGCCGACATTTCAATTTAATATATGTTTTTGATATTCAAGGGTGAGCGCGGTGATAGTTTATTATAAAGGTTTCATGACATAATATGGTATTACGGTTAATGACAAAGCCACAAGCGCATAGGAGAATGGTAAGCTATGACCATTGTTACATTGATTTGTGACAAATATTAATGGTTTTAACACTTGACTCGGGGAATATGCATACATGGTGATATATATATTTATATATTGTGATAAAGTCGAAACCTATATGAAATGAGTTGCGTGTTGGGCGTATGTTAAAGTTAATACATGGGTCTTCACATTTGGTTGGGGAACATATATATATGTTGGTATTAATACATGTCGAGGTATATATATATAATGTTTATAACGATTGATTGGTGAATATATATGTATGTTGGGTTGGTGTATAAAAGGTGAACATTGATTCGAAAAGAAGTTCAAGCCGAAGTATGAAATGTCAAGGGGTATGATATGCCAGGACTTATAAAAACAAGAGCTGAATATTAAAGTCAAGCGTTAATATATATATATATATATATATATATATTGCTTGTCAAACCTTGTATGGGGCGAAAATGCATGTTGGACATTAGTATAATTATATGAAAGAGATTAAAAATATTTTTTTATAACGCCGAGAGTTGGTTGAGTTATATTAAAAGACAGTTGTATATACAGCAGTTACACAACTGCAATGAACAGGAGAAAATGCAGAAATGGAAGAGACAGAGTGTGTTGCATAACAAGTAAAAGAAAACACGGTGAGTTGAGTTATTGAATGGGTTGATTTGAAATCCATATTGTAACTGAATGAAAAGGTTTTAAGTGATTTTACATTGTTTGTGATGTATTGGCAACTCTCCGGAGAAAAACAAAATCCCACTGAAAAATTGAAATGAATACATATTTTTGAATAAGCTGGTAAAAGAAATGAGAATTTAGAATTGAAGCAGAGAAAATAAATAAGACAGATATGAAGACAGGAGGGCAGTAGTAAAGAAGGTACAGAACAGAGCTGATATCCAAGGTAAATCAGCAAGTGTTTCTCTTATGAAAAAGTGAGGGAGTTGGAGCTTCCTTGCAAGTTGTAGCTTGTAGAATTGAGGTTGGAGCCTCCTGTAGGTTGTTGCCTACAGAAAATCAGTGGTGAGAGGGATTTGGAGCTTTCATTTGCATCACAACAATAATAAGATGTGGTTTTCTCCCTTTATGGGTTTCCACTTATATCCGTTGTCTCTGTGTGTGATGTTTATGTGTTGATATGGTTATTCAATCTGCTTAATACTTGCTGCTCTCATAATAAGTCTGTTGTCACATTATCTTAATACTTCTGTTCACATATTAAGATTGTTCACATATAAAGTTGATCTTGAAATTAAATTGTAAATAAGCTTAATTGAAAGTTTTAAAAGTTCATGACTGTGTTAAATTGATTCAACCCCCCCCCTCTCAGTTTAACTAAGGTTTCAACAGATTTATCTTTGATCGCATACTTGGTTTCAAGTGCAATGGGATCAGTGTGGTATCTTGATAGTGGTGCTTCATTCCACATGACGGGAGATAAGGAGCTTTTCAGTGACTTGGAGGAGAAAGATCTCCAAATGCATATAGATATAGGCGAAGATGGACGATACAGTGCGACCGGCATTGATACCACTACCTTTGAGAGGGAGTCAGGTAAACCATTTCTACTAAAAGATTTTATGCATGTTCCAGGTCTGAAGAAAAACTTGGTCTCAGTCACGATGTTGGAGGACAGAGGCTATGACGTTGTTTTCAGCGATGGAAAAGCTTTCCTGCAACATAAAACAACGGGTCAAGCAAAGAAGATAGGGATTCAAGTTAAGAATCTCTTCAAGCTATAGGTAGAAGGTTGCGTTGCAATGATGGGCAAGGTAGAAAAAGTGGTGAGCCGGGATGAGGGCGAATTATGGCACAGGCGATTGGGCCATCTTCATTATGGAGCTTTGAAACTCATGTAGCAAATATCTATTGGACTTCCAATGGGAACACTTGCTCAGTTAGATCAGTGAAAGGGTTGCACCATGGGGAAGTATGCAAAGTACACCTTTCATGAAAAGGATAATTGTGATTTGGTGATGCTCGAGAGAGTTCACACAGACGTGTGTGGACCATTCTCGGTTGCTTCAACAGAAAAACATAGGTATTATATTATTTTTGTTGATGAATTTTCTCGTAAATGTTGGATCTTCTTCATGCATTAGAAGGATCAAACATTCTCAAAGTTCTATGAGTTTAAGTCATTGGTTGAGAAAGAGTTGAGGAATCAAGTGAAGGCTATGCAGAGCAATAATGGTGGAGAATAAATCTCGAATGAATTCAAAGACTTCTGTAGCAAAGAAGGAATTCGAAGAGAACTCATAGTGCTTCATAACCCACAGCAAAATGGGGTTGCGGAGAGGAAGAACATAACGATCGTGGGTGATGCATGAGCTATGTTGCATGATCAGGGCCTACCAATGCATTTGTGGGTGGAAGCATGCAACACTGCAGTTTATGTGCAAAATCGTTGTCCTCATAGAGTACTTGACATGAGTACACCTGGAGAACCTTTTGCTGGTAAGAAACCGGATGTTTCTCACTTTAAGAATTTTGGCTCATCTATTTATGTGCATGTGACCAAGAACACCAGGAAGAAGCTGGAACCGACTGCTGAAGTTGGGATATTTGTGGGGTACACAGAAACACCCCATAATTATTGTGTGTATTTTCCAAACAATCGAATGATTGTGGTGCGATGGGATATAAAATTCAATGAGGAGAAAGCCATGAAGTTGTTGCTTGAGAGGGAGCTAGAATTACATGCAGAGGAGGAACTTTTGGCTCCCAAAGATGAGTCTCTAGATTTCGATCAACCATAAGAGGAGGTTCATGGAGTGGAGGAGTCCACTCACACAGAGCCAAACATCAGAACTGGCAGAAGGCGTACCATAGAAGTTGAGAGGCCGAAGCTTGATGCGACAAAGAATGTAGGAGCCCCTACTTCATAGCGCAGAAAAAGACAGTCTCCTGAATGATTCGCTGGATACATGGCTCTCATGAGAAAATGTATTGTGACTGAGGCATCTTCCTTTCAGGAAGCAGTGCAGGAGCCCACATGGGTAGATGCAATGGTGGAGGAGTATGACTCCATTGTCAGAAACGGTGCTTGGGAAATTGTTCCAAGGCCGGTTGATAAATCAATGGTAGGTTCAAGATGGATCTACAAGGTAAAGCAAGCTGTTGATGGGAGTGTTGAGAAATACAAGGCCAGATTTGTGGCCCGAGGCTTCTCACAGATCGAGGGGATTAATTATGAAGAAACCTTTGCACCTGTCGCACAGTATTCTTCCATAAGGACCATCCTTGCTCTCTTAGCGCAGATGGGTTGGCACATTAATCAGATGGATGTGAAGACTGCGTTCCTTAATTGGATCATTGAGGACGAAGTGTACATTGAGCAGCCTAAAGCATTTGAGATCTTCAGCAGTGAGTCGCATATGTGTAGACTCAAAATAGTGTTGTATGGGCTGAAGCAAGCACCCTGTGCTTGGTACACTTGGATCGACAGCTATTTCACTGGACTTGGCTTCACCAAGAGTGAGGCGGATGCAAACCTATACCAAATTGTGGTGGAGGGTAAGCTTTTAATCATTGTTTTTTATGTTGATGATTTAATATTGACTGGTGATGAGTAGCTGATACACTCATGCAAGAAGGACCTTGCAAAGGAGTTTGAGATGAAAGATATGGGCCTCCTTCATTATTTCATTGGATTGGAAATATGGCAACGAGAAGGTGAACTTTTTGTGTCTCAAGGCAAGTATGTAAGGGAGATACTAGGTAATTTTACATGGAGGGCTGTAAACCCATGGATACTCCTCTTCCAGGAAATTGGAGGAAAGAGGATGCTACATCTGGAGAGGTAGTGGATGTTATTGTCTATCAACGGTTAGTGGGTTCGCTAATGTATTTAGTAAATACAAGACTGGACATATGCTATGTGGTGAACCAGCTTAGTCAAGAAATGGTTAAGCCTACCAAGCTCTTTTGGAAGGCGGGCAAGCATGTCCTAAGATATCTCCGGGGCACATCTGAGTATGGCTTATGGTACAGACAGACTGATGAGGTGAAGTTGCATGGCTTCACAGATGCAGATTGGGCGGGCAACCCAACGAATAGAAATATCATATCAGGAGGGGTCTTCAGTATCAGATCTATAGCTATTTCTTGATATAGCAGGAAACAGAGGTGCGTGGCACTCAGTTCAGCAGAAGCGGAATACAAGGCAGCAATTCAAGCTGCATGTAAGGCTATCTAGATGAGAAAGATCCTATTTGGTTTGTTTGGTTCTCATTTAGATCCTACAGTGATTCATTGTGATAATTAGAGTTGCATTAAACTCTTGATTAATCCTGTGTTTTATGATAGATCTAAGCATATAGATATCCGGTATCATCATATCAAAGATTGTGTGCAGCGGAAGATCATGTTGCTTCAATACATTCCTACGGAAGATCAGGATGCATATATTCTGACGAAGGCGCTGACCAGGAGCAAATTCAAATACCATAGAGACAAGATTGGGGTGGAGGATAATCCCTTTCTTGTTGAGAGGGAGTGTTGAGATTCAACAAAATGATGATCCTAATGAAAATTAAGTGCCTACACTAGGTGGGGCCCCGCAGGCTATTTTTAGGTGTATGTCTATTTTTAGAATGGTGAGAAAATTCTATTTATAGCGGGAGTCTATTTATATATGGTCGAGAAAATTCTATTTATAGATAAGGTTCTATTTTTAGATGCATGGGTGAAGTCTATTTATAGATCGCATGTCTAAAAATAGAATTGCATGTCGATTATTATTATCTCTTAATAATAACTGGACAATAAATATTATTGTATTCTCTTGAAGCACTTGATTTCAGTTAACTGAAGTGGAAAACCATTTAGCTGAAGGAATTTCAAGTTATAAGGTTGGTTGGTGGGACATGTAAGTGGACTTAGTTGTAATTGAGTGATTTGAAGTTGTAATAGAGTTGGATGTGTAGTTATGTGAGTTTTAAAGTAGATTAACTCAATTAAGTGAGTTAAACTCAATTGTGCTAGTTGTAACTAAAGATACACTATTGAGAGATCAGTGAATTAAATATTAAATTAATTCACATGGAGTGATATCACATGCAACTGAAGATTTACTATTGTTAACTACATGCAATATGTAAGATCCAGTGGAGACCCAGTTGAGAGATAGGTGAAAGGGACAGTTTGACTCTCAGTTGTGACATTGGTGGGTGCACTCTTGCAACCACACTCACATTGGAGATGCCAATGAGGATTGCACAGTCAAGGCAAGGCAGGATCAAATTCATTCAGGGATTGTGATCAGCAGGGATTGCACAGTGGAGGCAAGCTGTCAGGAGGCAGTAAATTGGTGCATGAATATGCCAATTTTTGTATGACAGTGTGAGACGATTGTATATTGTACTAAGAGCTCTTGGATTAGAGTTTTGTATGACATTGTTTCATGATCCATGATATATACATAATATATGATAGTGGGGTTTTTAGCTTTATGCTTTCCCAGTAAAAACATTTGTGTTATGTGTGATTGATCTTTCTTCATGCGTTTGCAATTGGCGATTAAATTTCCGCAAAGATTTTAGTAGAAGGATTTTGTATTTAATAGTGGCATATAATTGTTAGATTAGGAGAATCCATGCAATACATAATTGTATTAATATTTCTACAATTTTGGTTCATTTGTCTTCCATGTCGAGCAGAAAGGAATAAGCAAAGTCCTTCACTGCAGTAGGATTGACTCATGGAAACTTGGAGTGTTGGGAGGAACACCAATATCCTTTTACTTCTAATTATGGATATCCATACCGTGTTTCATTGTTTAATGGAGTGAATTTGGAAGGAAAAATGATCATTCTCGCTATGTATTTCATTTGTGGGGGGTTATGCATTGTACTAGACAATAGAGCTCTTAAATACCATGCAGTGGCAGAGAGAGGAGGTGTTATCATAGTCACAAGTTACAGCTCCTCAAGCATCCCTCATTCCTTCAACGCTCCTAGTTCTACAACCTTCCTCTGATCCATGTGTTTGACTTTCGGCGTGTTCTTCTAGGTAACTCTTTATTTTATACAAATCTCTACCAATTTATATCTTGGATTTTGTCTAATTTTTTATGTAAGCTTGGAGGGGTTTATGTTTGGTTTGGGTTGGATTGCTATTATTTCAATTGTACATATGGTTTTGCATCCCTCTACCATGACAAACCTATTGCTATGAAGCCCCCATTTCACCCCATTCGGTGTCGCCATTTTTCATGTGGTTTGTTCCTCCTGGCCTTGTGGGTAACTCAGACCCTCTTTTCTTCTCAGATGCTTGACCTACATTTGGATAGGACTTTGCAACACAATCAATTTTAGGTGTTTGTCACGAACTATCCCTGTGCAGACCGTAGGTCCAATTTATCTTGGTTAGATATGCAGCGGCAAAGAACACAGAGTAGACGTGGCGGGGATGGTCATGGCCCCCATGGAAATAATCGGGCCTAGTAGCAATCCTAAGAGATTACTGCAAACTACCACTTAGCCGTCCCCCTTGAAACTTAGAATGATATTCCCCAATTGTAATCCATAGCAACTAGAGAAAGATAAGCTTTCTCGGACTTTGAAATCCTAGAAGATGTTTCCACCTAGATTCTTGATCCTATACACACCAGAGGAAGAAGGAAACAATACTTTCATGCCTTATCATTTTATTGGAAAATGAAGACCCTGTTGGGAAAGGTACTAAAGGACAAACAAGAATAAAGATATAATATATTTTCCAGTCGAGAAGATGTCAAATGAGTTCAAAGATTCAACCAAAGGGTTTGTCTAGAAAGAATGGATGCATAGTTGACCCATATCGAGTTCCACCTCCAATGTGATATTTCTCCTATAGCTCCTCTAGGATCCAGTGTGAAAGACATGATCCCGGTCACCTCCTTTGAATCTTGATTTTAAAAATATCAGTTTACAACTTTTTGTTTTACAGTAGCATAGTTGATACTTTTATTATGTTAGATTTGTTAAGACTGTTACAATTTTGGACAAACTAATCAATTGTTAGGTGGTAAAAAATTGTTGGTTTCCTATTGAGCAGATTGAGATGTTGTAATGTATCGTTATGTAAACATTTTGACTCAGTTAAATTACATAAAAATAAAATTATTAATTATTAAAATAAAATAAAAATATATATCTTTCATAGTTTTTGGGCTCTACGTTCTGACGACCCATGGTTTTGCTAATGGTACTATTATGTAATATAGTCTATTTAAAGGCATGGAGAATATATATATAACCAGTTTATATCCATCTTAATTCCATATCTATCAAGTGTCGAGAAGGATTAAATTTCTCCAAGTTTTGTACTAGAAAAAAGGAGGTTTGCACCTTGAGAGACTTGATCCCTCTCAGCTCGATAGGTCCAGATTTAAAATGGATGAGTCTAGATCCATCTTAATTCCATATTTTTCAAGCATAGAGAAGGATCAAATTTCTCAAGTTTTGCACTCAAAAACAAGGTTTTCACCTTGAGAAATTTGGCCCCTCTCAACATTTGATAGATCTAGAGTTAAAATGGTTCTAGGCTAGTTTATTTAATATATCTTTAAAAAAATTATATATTATAAACATTTAAAAATAAAAATTATTTAAACGTTAAAAATTTATCATAAAAATTAACATTTAAAAAATATAATTTATAATAAAAAACATATTTAATATAGTTTTTAAATAAATAAATAAAAAAAAAGAATAGAGGTGGCAAAAGCAAGAGAGGTTATTCTCAACTTAGATGGAAAATTTCAAATTAAGTACAATTGAGGGTTTGACAATTATGAAAATAATGCACAATTGTGAAAAAAATGCATATGGATTAGTGCAAGAACTCCTTCCGCCCAATGAAGCAAACATTGAAGATTTGGTGGTGTTGTGTTGGAAGAATCACAATTGGTTATCCATCTCCTTGTTCATGGGTTTTTTCCTAAGGATTGCAAGTTGCCAAGCTTTAAACTAGCCTTCTCTACTTTTAACTTCTTTCATTTGTTGAGAATGGACAATTTTGCTACAGATGATCTCTTCAATAAATGTGTAAACTTGGACCCAAGAGGCCTAAATAGAAGTGGTATTTCTTCCCTCACAACTATTCCTTAACTGTGGTTTTGATATGCAGTGTGAATTAGCTATAGATTTTTTGGAGAATCTACACCTCCAAAGACCCCATGTCCTTTAGGATAGTAAAATGACTAAAAGATATTGATAATAAAGATGGTCATGAGGTTCCATCACCTTGTTCATGGGTTTTTTCCTAAGGATTGCAAGTTGCCAAGCATTAAACTAGCATTCTCTACTATTAACTTCTTTCATATGTTGAGAATGGACAATTTTGTTGCAAATGATCTCTATTCAATAAAGGCAAACTTGGACCCAAGAGGCCTAATTAGAAGTGGTATTCCTTCCCTCACAACTATTCCTTAACAATGATTTTGATATGCAGTGCAAATTAGCTATAAATTTTTTTGGAGAATCTACACCTCCAAAGACCCCTATCCTTTAGGATAGTAAAATGACTAATAGAAATTGATAAATAAATAAAAAAATTACAATTTATTAATATGATTATTCTTTTAAACATTATTTCACAATATTATTATTTTATATTTAAAATAAATATAAAATTTATATCAATATAACTATGCTGTTAAATTATTATTAAAAATATAAATAAAAATAAAACAATACTTATTAAAATAAAAATAAAATATTTTATGTCTTAGTTTAGTTTTTTCTATGTTTTAATTTTTTTTAGTTCAATTTCACTCAAAAATTAATGGAAATGATTAAATTTATAATTTTAAATTATGTAATCTATAAAATCAAATTATCTTAAAATTTTAAGAAAATATTAAATTTATTTATAAATCCTTGAGCACAGTTTTATTTTACACACTTCTCATATCACTTTTAAATCTATCTATAGATCTTATTCTCTATTCTGGTTGAAAAGCTAAAGTGCTTTATTCTAAATTACAATTACATATTTCCAACCTTCATGATCTCTCCCTGGTTTCACTGTCTAATGTAAAACAGCCTGTCCTTTGGTATCTTATTTTCAAGTAATAAAGAGATACCTTGTCCAGAGACATAACCTAAATAGGAGATTAATTATATATTTAAAAGCTCTCTTTATCATGGAAATCACATACCCTATTTACAAAGAAAGTGGGAGTAAAGCATCTCACACCCTATTTTACAAAGAAAGCGGCATTAAGGCATCTCACACTTTCTTTTGTCAGAATAAATATATAGAATAGTAAAGATCTCAACAGACTAGAATAATCCATGCCTGCTACATTGTTTTCTTTTGACCTGTAACTCTGAAACATAATGGATAGAGACAACATTTTGTTTTGGGTGCCATATTTTACAAATACCCAAATATAAAATATATCATTTGTTGATTGCACTGTCAAACATATTACCTGCACTGTATTTAGTTCAAAGTCCCATATACCAATTGTATATATCCTTCTCACATGGAACTTCACATATAATTAGATAATGTCAGAGCATACTGGTATAATTAGGGCAGGTTGACCTGAGCTGAATTGGAGTATCATTTATTTTGGTACAATTGTTTGGATTCTGGAGTTGCAGAATTGGGTATGAGACAATAAATAGGAAAAAAGTTGAAATTTCTTGTAAGGATTAAGGATTTCTTCATCGCCATCATGAGTTCGTTGCTGCAATCACAGAATGTGGGCGATCTAGCGAATGCTGCGCAGCTGACGGGACTGAGCGCCGTGGGCCTGATCGCTCTGATCATCAAAGCAGCCAGCAATGCACGGATGCATAAAAAGAACTGCCGCCAGTTTGCACAGCACCTGAAGCTGATAGGGAACTTGCTGGAACAACTGAAGATAACGGAGTTGAAGAAATACCCTGAAACCAGGGAACCTCTTGAGCAGCTGGAAGAAACGCTGAGAAAGTCATATGTTGTTGTGGAGAGTTGCCAGAATAGAAGCTACATGTATTTGCTTGCCATGGGATGGACTATTGTAAACCAATTCAAGGAAGCTCAAGCAGAAATCGACAAATATCTGAAGATTATACCTCTCATCAATCTCGTGGACAAAAACAGAGTCAAGGTAATTTTCCGAGTCCCTAATTCTTGGTCAATTTTGTGTTATGGTTACTAATTTGATTACTTCATTTCCACGTCAGCAGCTCTATTTGACCTTTCAATTTTACAAGAATTTCATGTGCTGTTTAATTTGGGTTCAATTTTGTTTAGTTGTTTATGAAGTGTACAAAATAAATTCTTTGTGCAGTGAGTGGTGACAATTTAGCTCTCAGGAATATTTTTCATCATAATTTTACTGTTTTTTTAATCTAATTATGGGAGTGTTTAAATCGTTTTTATGGTGGAAATGGATTCAACACCACCAAAATCCCATCTCTTGGACAACCAATATCTTGAAGCTGAACAGTTGTAAACCAAATTCCAAAAATTTCTGCCAAATTTTATCAAAATCCTGTTGGAATTTCTATTGTTTTCTAAACAAAAACATTGCCTCCTTAAACTATGCATCACTAAAATTCCAAATAACTTGAATCCTATAAAAGCTTTCCAAATCATCCCAATAATCAACGATAGAGGAAATTTTTTGAGTGTTCCTCTATACCAATATTAAGCTTCCACAATTCCACAAATTATTGTGAAGTTTTTTCAAATGTGCCTTCACCTTTGTCACTCTATTTAAAACCTTTAGACTCCTAAAAGGAGATATATCACAACTTCTCCAACTCATATTACTCCCTTCATCCTATCCCACCTTTCTACAACATAGTGGTTCACAAAACTTCCTTTCCAAATCCATTAAATTCCTCAACTTGTAATGTTGAGGAAAATTCTCCATGAAAAAAAGCCATTTGATAACCATTGTAAAACCTATAGAGTCCAGAGTCTTTCTAGTTTAGAAAAAAGAAACTCAATTTGTTCCTAAACCATAAGCTCCATGTGCTCCAAGTACTTATTTTCCCAATAATAATGTTGAAGGTCTTTCCAACCCGATTTATGAATACGATTTTCTATGTGAATAACAGTGTTTGTCTTTCCTTGATATTGTTTTAGAAATTTAATTATTCTCCCATTAGCCAAAGAAAAATATTAGTGGTGGGGTGGGAGGGGGTGATCTAATAGGGGCTTTACCTTGTTGACCAATATCCTACCACATTCTTTCATAAAGGGGGGGTTTTTAATTGTGAAAAATAGAGTCAACATATTTTAGGTCTTTGTTGGGGGTGGGATGGGGGAGCGAGGTGATGATGTGGGCTGGAGAGGGGTTTATAGGTATTGTGAAGTGTAAAATGAGATATTTGATAAAACTACGGGATCTCTGTGGGGATATTTTATTAAAAATATGTATTATGAGGTTTCTATCATATCTAGTGAAATTAGACATATTCTTTGATATCCCCTGAATGTAGGTGCTATCACATGGGTTGATTAAGTGGATACCCTATGGATACTTATCCTTATGTGTTACTCATCAAAGGGTATGGGTAGCCCTTAATGTAACATCCAATGTTTGTAGCCTCTACTCATCTACAATTTTGTGTTCCATGCATCAAAAAGTCGTCAATGGGACCAATGTCATTGTAAATAGTAAGTTCTCTAAGCTTTATCCCAATTCATAGAACAATTTTTACTAAAGCACATTATCGAGTTAAAAGCTAATGGTTGCAAACCTAAAAAATATATGTAGCTTCCTTTCAATCACTATTAAAAGTTAGATGCTTTACTAGCTAATTGATCCATTTTATAATAGTGTAACTAGGAATAAAAAAAAAATGTAAAGGAAATTCGGGTTATGAAATTCAAAGATGAGGGAAAATTTTAAGGATGGAAATTTATCTTAAAGTTTAGAAACCTTGGCAAATCTCTTAGTCCATCATATGCAATCTATAAAATGTTTGACAATATTTTTGTAAAAATATTCAAATTTCTAATAATTTTATACATTCTCTATATAAAATTTTGATGATTTTTAAGGTGAAATAATTTTATACTATAAAATTTGGGCGAATCACTTTTAGAAAAAATGGAAATTAGCATATCTTTTATTTTGGAAAAAACATGGAAAATTAGCCCACCTGAGAATATTAGCCCCTAAAATATTCCCTATCAAAGATGGTAATCTAATGAGTAAAGAAAAAAGCATCTATGTCATATGTGAGGTTAAACCCCTTACTTTAAGATTTGAAATAAGAATAGGATTTATAATCCTACAAGTGTATCTCTTTCTACCATATTCTCTAGGAATAAAATGGAAAAGACAACGAGTTATCTAAGGAAACCCTATCTTTTCTCATGGGGGCAATGGGTTGTTATGAGTTCATAGAGGAGGAGGAAGTAGAAGCCATATAATATTGGTTTCGGGATGCTTGTTTTGTTAAGATTTAAAACACAGAAAGTGGGAATTGTATAGTCACTTTTGGCAAAATGGTTATCCAATGTTGTATATAAGATAAACAAAACAATTATTTTTTTATAAAATTTAAATTACTTTTATAACAAAGATTATGGCTTGGCCCAAAAACAACAAAGATTATTACTGAGCTATAATATAATGGATATAATGTATTGTGACAATTTACTGGCAAAATGGTTCTCCAATCTTGTATATAAGATAAACAAAACACTTATTTTTTAAAAAAATTTAAATTACTTTTATAACAAAGATTATGGTTTGACCAAAAAAGATAAATAAAACACTTATTTTTTTATAATATTTAAATTACTTTTATAACAAAGATTATGGAGGCCAAAAAACAACAAAAATTATTACTGAGCTTAATATAATGGACATAATGTATCATGACAATTTAGGACACTCCTTTGACTTTAAATATTGTACCTAGGATAATCAAAATAATTATTTTGTTTAATAATATTTAAATTACTTTTATAATTATTACGATTGATTAGAAAATTTGAAATCTAATTACCAATTAAATAAATTTTGATTACATGCTAATACAATAAGTAAATATCCTAAATTACTCAATACTATAGACCTATAAACCATCAACAATTAAGTCAAAATTAATATTATATAAAATAAACTCCTATTTTATATATAATTGAATATGGATTCATTTAGTTAGTACACAACTCTCTTAAAATTAAAAATTGTTTTTTCATATTATCAAATTATAATTATAAATTGTTTTTTCATAATACCAAATTATAATTATAATATGGATGGTAAAACATTTTGTTTCAATATAATAAAGTTAAGTGAATTTTTATTTTTTGTAAGTTTGGTAGGACTACATCTTCATTAACATGTCACATCACCCCATCGGGGAATAAAGTTAAATGAATTTTAACAGATAGATCTAAATTATTAAAAAATCTACATAAATTTATCCAACATTAAATAAAATTTAGTGAAAAATGATCAATAATAAATGCAAAAAGATCATCAGCTCAAATATGTTTGGCAAGGGCAAGTGTTCATTAGGTCTCATATTGCCTCTAGAAACCATCAAAAAGGCCCTCCTATTTTGCAAGGCCATACAAGACCACCTCCATTAATGACATTACCCTTATACCGGCACTTCTCATATCATAAATATCTTTGAAAAGTAAAAAACAAAAGCAACCACCAAAAGAAGTTGTTTAACCATGGAGTAAATTGGTCAAGAGACAGAACCCGACCATTTTTTTTCTGAAAATTTTGATAGTAGAAATGCTTGAATCTTGTTTTTATGGTGAAAATCCATTCAGCGCCATCAAAAAAAACCCAAAAACATCCAAAATCTTGAAGTTTTAGAACTATTCCAAAAATTGCCAAAAACTTTACAACGGTGCCAAGGATTTTACGAAAATCTCACAGAAAAATTTATTGTTTTCAGAGCCTTAAATCCAGTAATATCATCCTAAGGCTATAATACAGTGAAGTCAGATCCTAATATAATATGTAACATACTCAGTAAAATGTAAATTTTTTTTTTAATAAAATTTTTCATTATAAATATTTTAATGAGAAAAAATATTCCATTATTAATTTACTGTATTTTAGTTGTGTATGAGTTGTAAACCCAATATAGACATTTATGTGACCTTATTTAAACAATGTTAAATGGTCCCCCAACTCATTACCGAGAGATCACGAGAAAGAGTTGCGTACTCTAAACCATATACAATATTTGCTATATACTTTATTCGATGAGCACTAACTTCCAACCTTCACCAGCGCTTATGTTATTGTCACTTCTCATATTTTTCATTCCCATATCACGAGATTCTGCTCAGAGTCATTATAACGAAACATTTAAAATTGTATAATTTAGCAGAAAAATCATTATTAATGTATAGAACCGCTAAAAGATTATAATAGAATAAATCTATGCCAACTCTGGTAACATGAAGAGTGCCAAACTCTTCTTTCCTTCTTCATTTTTCACAAGTGGTGGAGCATAATGGAGACACAGAGTACATTTTGTTCATGGGAATCACCGTATTTATACCAATATTATTATTAAAAAAGGGTCAGCTGTTATACCTATAAACTGGACCATACCTCAAACTTCAAAGTCCAATGTATGTAACGCTACTGTGTATATCTCTTGTGATATATACTTAGTGTGTATATCTTGTTGGGAGGATTTCTCCATCGACATCATGAGGGCGTTACTGCAATCTCAGAATGTGGGGGAGCTCGCGAACGTCGCGCAGCTGACTGGACTTGATGCCGTGAAGCTGATCGCTTTGATCGTGAAAGCGGCCAGCACTGCGCGTATGCATAAAAAGAACTGCCGTCAGTTTGCACAGCACCTGAAGCTGATAGGGAACTTGCTGGACCAACTGAAGATAACGGAGTTGAAAAAATACCCTGAAATTAGAGAGCCTCTGGAGCAGCTGGAAAATACTCTGAGAAGCTCATACGTTCTAGTGGAGAGTTGCCAGAATAGGAGCTATCTGTATTTGCTTGCTGTGGGATGGACTATTGTGAACCAATTCACGGAAGCTCAAGCAGAAATTGACAGATATCTCAAGATTATTCCTCTCATCACCCTCGTGGATAACAACAGAGTGAAGGTCATTTTCTCTCACCCTCTTTCGTGCTTTATTTTCTGTGTGGCACGGTTATATAATTTAATTGCTTCTTCCTTGTTATTACTAAATCAAAATATGCAGTGATTTTTTGTTTTTTTGGTGTGGTAATGTACTTTTTCTTAATTTTGGAATTTTATTGGGTATGGGAATTAATTCTATTACTCTTCTGTGAGTGATTTCATTAAATTTTTAAAAGTACTGAATTATTAATGCATTAAAAAAATAACAAAATTGACCCTTCAAAAAATGTTTTCGTGAATAAAAAATTATGTTTATGGTTATTGATATTACATTGATATCTTTTATGAGAGGTGTTTTAGTTATTCCAAAAGCAAAATCCTTAACTATCAATCTATAGCTATATGATTTGCCATAATACAAAATTGAGGTTTTATGGGGTTACACATATTCTTCCATCGGGGTAGGGTTGTTGAGTCGAGATTCTTGCACTTCTCTTCCTCTTTCACGCTGTTTTATGCTAGTTTGATTTTCAGTCTCTCTATCTCTTGCCTATCGGGGTCCACCTCATCCTCAAGCCTTTGAATTCTTTCTTTCTTTTAGAGTTGCCTCTCTTCCATGTTGATAGCATCTTTGTAATGCTCATGAATGCACATTTGCATAATTGCAATTCCATCTCTGAATTCACTGTGCTCTTTAGCACAGTTTTCACATATTCTTTTGCCATTACCACCATCCCTTGCCCAGCTCACCCTCGAACCCCAGACGTAGTTCTACCACCCATGGGGGCTTCACTGAGGGAGCAATACCATACCACGTGCATTCATATTGGGGGATATATATAAAGGAAAAAATGACATAATATATTGAGCATATAAAGGGGGGTAAAGGGTTTTCATATTTGCATACATTATAAAAAATGGAGCTCAAAGTTAATGAAAAAATATAAAAGGGTATAAAAAATGTTAATAAAAAAATGGATACCTACAATATCTAGTGAAAGTAGGGGTTTTCTAAATTGGGAAGGTGTATTGGGTTCATATTGGTAGGAGTTAAATAATGTGATTTTTAGAGGTATTTTCCAATATGTAGTCAAGTTAAGGGTACTATTTAGTATGCCACGAACACACGTGATATGTTAGAGGTTTATTGAGTGAAATCCTCGTGCTGCCACCGAACTTCCCTGCCCACTCATGCTGATAATCACCAGGCAACCCGAGCAACACACTTCCAAGGGACTAAGAACTTCACTCACTGTGAACCAAACAAACAGTCCACTACCCGAGCCGCACTCTTCTGGGGGACAGAGAACTTTACACACCATGAGCCAAACAAACAGGCCACTTCCCAACTGCCTAGCCCATGTCGACAGACCGCTATACTTATTGCACAAAATTATGAGCCACTCGAACAAATGAAATTCCCAAACAAGAGAAATTCCCAAACAACACCCAGACAAGTGAAATTCCCAAATAGCACCCAAGCTTTGTCCACGACCTCTAGAGCAACACAGAGGACTCCTTAGTCGTGACAGACTAAAACTTCATGTTGCAAATCTTACCGTTATCCTCTATATAGCCACCACCAGTACAAATTCTTATGCAACCCTTCATCACTATACCAACCATGTTTAAATCCTGATGCATTTCCATAATTTCCCTACTCTCCTCGTCCCCTAATCCCATCACCAGGTTCTTTCCACGTTCAACCTGCAAAATTTGAAACCTAAGGAGTAAATGTAGACCCCAAGATTCCACCATTCCCATCAGGTGAGTACTAAAACGCCGACGACTGTAGATGCAACAAGGACGAGGGCCCTGAGAGCGCACGTCGGAGAACGTCCAAGTACCAGGTGTAGGATGGCCAAATTGAATGTCGTCATTCTGCAACATGATCTTAGGAATCGTCATGCCACGGGTCTCAATGGTAAACATAGGGGGATTAATCTCAATTTGACAAAGGGTTAATAGAGCGACTTGAAGCCCTCGAATACGTGGCAGCCCATAATGCACGGGAGAGATTTGACAGGGAGGGGTAGCTGGAGGGGGCCAAGGGGTGGGGTTTGCGGGGGGGGAGGACAAGGGGATGTGGAGAGGGGGAGGCGGACGGGTAGAAGGGGGGAGATGTAATGATGGGTTAGGAAAGAGAGAGTCCATCCAACCCTACGAGGGGGAGAGAAGGAAAAATGAGGAGCGAAAGCTAAGGGGGAATGCAGGAGGGGAGAGAAGGGGGGAGGAGAAAATTAGGCACCCCACCACCATTTGATTAAATGAACCATTTTCCATATTCACGCCAGATTGGTCAAGAGCATAAATGTCTTTGGGAGTTCTAGGCATGATTAAGGGATATATAGGGTGCCTTCCATGTCATTCACAACATTAGTTTCTTCCTTCATCCTGCAAGCCAGGTTGGCTTGCTTATCTGCCTCCTGGTTGTTTCCTCTTAGAATGTGGTAGAATGTTACCCTGTCAAAGAGAGGAATCATTCCTTGAGATCTCTTAATGACTTAATTTATAATCATATTATAGGTTGGATTTTTATTCCTCATGTGTTTAATTATTATCAGCAGAGAGTCCCCTAGGATTTGTAGCTCCTTGATGCCCTTATTATTTGCAAGGGACAATCCTAGGAGTAAGCCATAGGTCTCTGCTTGGTTGTTTGTTTTCCTTCCCAGGATCCAAACATATATGTCTTCGATGTTTCCATTGGGAATAGTGAGAATCTCTCCCCCTCCTGCCACCCCTCAAAAATTATTTTACTCAACCAAAAATTATTTAAAAAAAAAAAAAAAAATCAAAAACTTAAAATAATTAAACCTCACGAATCAGAATCATAAATTTATTTTATTTATTAAAAAAAATTATTAGGTCAACTAATAACGTGTCTGCCCCAGCATTATGCCAAAAATGAAACATAAACCCATATTTTATTTTGGTAGCTTGCAGAAAATTAATGGTTGTTTAATGTTACTGAAATTATTTTCCAAATGCTAGATACTTTCAATTGATATTCCCTAATTTCATCCTAGTCACTACATTCGTCCTACCCATGCATTGATAACCAATTGATATTCCCGAGTGTCATCTGAATCTCCCACTTGTCATGTCCATTTACGCTGAGAAACAGGCAATACTATACATTTCTGGTATATGTGTGTGTGAAGTTATATATATATATATATATATATATAAAGATTAGCTAGATTGTACCAAAATATACACCAACATAGGACAGTAGGACAATTGCACCATGATTTAACAATAACATAGAGATTAAAGCGACAATAATGAGACCATTATCCATACCAACCAAAAAAAAAAGGGTTGCACCAATACATGGAAAGCTAACATTCTACCATGGGAAATAAAACCATAGAATTTGATTTAACATTTACAAAACAAGAGCGAACCAAGACGGAAAAGAAAGGAATTGCAAGCAACTAGTCAACTTGCCAAACAGCAGTGCACCAAAAATCCTGAAGAAGGGAATACCCATAGCAAGGAGTTGTTGACCAAAGTGCTAGAGTATTTAATTCAACGATAAAGAAGGTGGTCCATGAACCACAAAACACCACTGCCAAACTTTCAGGTAATTTGTCTGAAGAGAAAGAGTGTCATGCCCTCACTACAAATAGTATCACCTCTACTTCATAAACATAAAATTTGACTTCCACACTCCAGATATTGGGCAACCAAATAAAAGAGAGGCGATGCGCAGATGTAGTACTAAAGGAGCCCCGAAAAGAAGCAAACGAGCGTCGCCACCACTGCTCTATCACATGCAAACGAGAATATCCACCTAAATAGAAAACGTTATTTGCATGGTTGAACTGCATAGAAACAAAATCAATACCCAAGGCGAACAGAGAAACCACCATATATCCATCAAGTTCCAAATTGAAAGCCAAGACCCTTCGACAACACTATAGTAAGATTTTTAAAATAGTGACAAAAAGCATTTAACCTTACAAATTAATCATGATAAGATGAGGTGATAGTGAGATCATGTACATTATCAATAGGTAGGTGGGTCGATATGATCACCAGGATCACTGGGAGGGCCAGTAAGATCGAGGCAGAGTCTGACACGATAAGATTTCTCGCCCGAGGAATTCTAGAATCCTCATTATCAAGACAAAAATATAAATTACGTAACATTCGCTTAATATCTTCCATCCCATAAATCCTAGAAAACAGATTGTAAGATTCAACTTGTTTATCTTGAAAGATTATGCGTAGAAGAGTAGCCATTTTTTGGTACAATGTCATAGAATACAAGAAATGAAGATGTATTTTTTGGAAGTGACCCGGGTCCAGAAGTTCTTTCACATCTGAACCTAACACCTCAGAATTAGAGTGATACGGGTGTTCCCCAATTTCCTTCGTCTCCAAAAAAAAAAATCACGCCGAACCTCAAGTGGAACGACATTAAAATTTAAATAAATAAATAAAAATAAAAAAATCCTACTGAATCATATTCAAAGAGTCGAATTCGCTTGAAACCAACATTGCCCACTTCGTCCCTCCTACTCATAAGTCGTTGGTGAGGAGGCATCAGGAAAAGAGCCAGAAAACAACCAAAGCAAGCACAAAATCCATGGCCTGCAACGCTAGAAAATGGAAAACAACCGAGCCTTGAACCCCTGGCCTAAGAACAAGCAATTCATCCCCTACTTGCAATACAAGAGGCCCAAACTCAAGCAAATTTCTCAATTCAAGGCAGCACAAAAACATAAAGCATAAAATTCCCTAGAACCAAGCGAAATTATGGAAGAGCCTGATACCCATAATGACCCAAATTACCATAGCACATTGTGATGTACACAAAGAGTAAACACATCTAATTGAAGGTAATAACAAAAGTGAATTATGTAAAAAACACCAATATAGAGACTCCAAGGAATTCAAGGAGGGAGACAGAATACAACCCACCAAAATTGTTTTGACAAACATAGAAAGGACCTTACAAGATATCAACAAACACTGAAAATAAATCTAGATTAACATTAAGCAGACCCAATTGATGATAAAGGAGATGAGATACCTTAACATACAAGTCTGGAAAACTTAGTGAACGAAGAGTAAAAGCCACAATCTTGATCTGGAACTCAAATAAATAGCATGCAAATGAGAATATGAGAATACCAGCTACAAACTGAACTAGGCAAAGGAGGACGAGGATAAAGCCTCGCCTCCTCTCCCACAATGCACGCACCTCTGCCACCGTGATGCAATTAACGTGCCTTTATAGCAAAATGACTTGTCGTGCAAACCCCAATGCCCGTTTACGAACCGTAGCCATGCCATAGCGGATAGTAGACACATGTGCAGTGGGCTCAACTTACGAAGAGGCTCGCCTACCACCCTCATTCGCACCCTCACTAGGGTATATATATATATATTTATTTATTTATTTATTTATTTATATTTTTTTCATTTTATTGTATTAGGTTTTTTTAAAGGAAATACATGTTCTTAATTATTAAACCTTTTAAGTAAAATATTTTAATATCATTTGTGTGTGTGAAAACATGTAATGGTGTGCTCCTTAATATAAGGGAGATGAATAATTTCTTTTGTACTTAATATGGAGCTGGTAAATGGTATATATATGCCACTTTCAGATGAATATATATGCTAGTTATGTCAAGCGATGCTTTTTACAACTCAATGTAAAGGAGATGTGTAATTCCTTAGCGCTCCATATCAAATTGACACATTACCATGATGAATCGATAAATCTTTGGAGTAATCTGGGAGAGGCTCAAGATCAAACCTAGTAGCTACCGTTATAAACCAAGAGTATATCCAATGGCTCGTAAGCCAGATATCCAAGAGTATATCCAATGGCTCATAAGCCAAATATACCATGAAATTGCATGCATTTTGGAATGACCCATGGTATTCTCATAGTAAATGATTATTAAAGGAGATGAAAGCTCACTCCTTAGGCATGCATTTGGGAATTATTGTTTTATTGTTGTTGAGCTCAGTTCTTGGAGCTTGTCTAGGTGAGAGCCCACATTATGTAGAGGGTTAGTTTTGGTGGTCAGTGGTCCACCCTAGAAGGTTAGTTTCGGTGGTCAGTAGCTCGTGGTCCACCCTAGCTAATTTAGAGAGGAGGGGTTTCATTATTAAGAGATATACCTTGTCTACTTAAAGAGGAGGGATCAAATCAGTTCCGCTCATTGGGCTTAACATGGAGATTGTGAGGAGGCATCAATCAGATCTCTAGCAATGGCATAACGTTGGAGGAGCTATTGTCAACCATTCAGATATTTTTTGGTGTTTGTAATAAGTTCTCATAACCTTATTTAATATAATAAGGGTGCATTTTACTAAGTTTGTTGCCATTCACATATTTTTTGGTGTTTGTAATAAGTTCTCATAACCATATTTAATATAATAAGGGTGCATTTTTGCTAAGTTTGTTACTTTTTCTCGTGTAACTTTGACTTGGGTTTTCATATTACAAAATTTATTTAGTCTACTAATAAATTCATGGGGCAAATTGTGTGAGTTGATTAGGTTTAAATAAGAAATTTATGTTGTAATTTTTTAAACAATATTCTGAATAAATAAATAAATAATATTGTCAAATTATTTTTATTACAGTCGTATCAAAGCAGATTTTCTTGATAGCTTGAAGGGTTTATTCGAATTATATTGCAACAGTTGATGAATTTATAAAAGTTGAAGATAATTGCAGAGCCCAACAATCCTAGCCTACCATTTGCGATATTTGTATGGAGATCGAACAGTCCGAGTTAAAAAAAAAAAGGGGAGAATTTATTATGGTTGTTAGGGGCCGAGCCTTTGATTTTGTTGGGTTGAGTCCGTAAATTTGTTAGGGTCGAGTTACCAATTGCGTAGCAGATTGATCAAGAAAATGGAGCTAAATTATTAAGTGAAGGAGGCCACATTCTTCTCATGCGATTTAGCTAACTCGTGATCAGAATTAAAAAGGGGTCGACGGTGTGAATTTATTGTAGTACTAGAGGGCCGAAATAGTTGAGGGCCGCATCCATTGTCTGACATAGGCCGAATTTAAGCTTGCTAGGCCAGAATTATTTTTTATGAGGTCCAAGTCCAAGGGTTTAATTGAGACAATATGCCTCATATTTTTTATTCATTTGGCAGGGGGTCGAGATTGTGGTTGTCAATGGGGCCAAGTGGCCACAACCTGAAGTGGATCATGGAATTAACTACATTGTGGTGGCCGAATTTATGTTTATTGTTGAGGCCGAGTTTGGGGATCGAAAGGTCAAGTTCGTGGGCTCATGTTGGGGTTGTCTCCCACTTTCATGCTATGGCAATTTTCCACATTCACGCTGGGGCCTAATTGCCCAATTCTAAAGTCGATCAAGTAGCATTAAGAGCCAGGGGATTTGAATGGAGAAAATCAAATTTCTCTAAGTCAAAATTGGCCAATTCTAGGGGCAGAACAAGTGCCAACTAAATTAATAAATTTTTGGGCTAAAATTATTATTTGTGAGGGGGAAAGTTCATCAATTTATGAAGGGTATAAATTATTCTTCTCAAGTGGGCACATTTTTTTTTTTTGTAAGTTTGGTAGGACTAGATTTTCATCAACGTGTCGAGATACATCACCTCGATCGGGGAAGGCAATTGAACTGTGATGAGTGCCTTAACAACACACCTCGTCACCGTTTAACCAAGACCCCATGGACTCTTAAGCGAGCACATTGCCAAAAGAGATGGAGATGAATTTCTAAGTTGTTAAGTGGACGAATTTGATGACCGAATCAAAGGCCGAGTCACTCTCTAGGACTACAGTAAGATAAATTTTTGGGTTGCATTGCCTGGCCAGGTTTTCCAATAAAGTGGACATGTGGATTCAACATTTTGGAAAACAATCTTTCTTAAACACATTCTCCGGTGCTATCTTAAAATTTTAATTTCCAGAAATGTAGAATTTCTTTATGGTTTTGTATCACAAATCTAATTTAAATTGTTGAAAATGTACAATGTGGGTGTCGTGGAATAAGAATTTTTCGGATGTTTAATCGTAAAATACCAAAGGATCTTTACATGAGTGAGAACACTCCCACAGAGATGGTGTTTCCAATGGTATACATTCAAGTGTTTTTCATGAAAATTTGTGCCACAAAAATTTATGTAGCTAACCCTTTGAAATTACTAAAGATTTTTGGAATTTGCAAGTTTATTGGCTTATGGACGATAGATGGAAACATGCCTTAGAAGGTCTCACAAATGCTATCAATAACTTGGCAAGAGGGAAGTAGCAATTCAGTAATACTTTAATGGGTTTTTGGGAAATATGGAGCAAAGAACATGACAAATCAACAAACCCTTCTCTAAAGGAGTTCATATCACTCTTCAACAAAAGTAGCTAAGGGATTTGTAGAAAGAACAAGACGTGGGAAATTGGCTCTTTGCACTTGGTTCAAAATTAAAGTTTATGAAAACTGAAGATTTCCTCTCTAGATTGGAGGAGTTAGATATGTGCTTGTCCAAATTAGATGAAGCAAATTAGAGAATATTAAGTTGGGTACTAAAGCCATCAATGCTTGCCTTGGTCCAACACAGGTTTAAGGAACATCCTTGCAAGGAGGTAAGACTTGCAATTGCTTATTTCTTTTGTGAAATCATAAGGATGATTACCCTTGTTCCCCCCTACAATGATGACATTCTAAGAAGGATGTTACAGTTGATTGTGGAGAGAGCTTCCAAGGACTTCATGATATCAAGGACCTTACCTATGGTAAGAAACTTAAGATATTGGATATGGTGGTTAGAACCAGAATGTGTGCCATTATGTTCAATCTGGGTTGCAATAATTTGATTTTTCATATGTTTCATTATTTCTTCACCAACATTAGAGAACATTATCCAGGGATTGTAAAAACCAGCATGCAAAATATATTGTCCTTGATTTTAAGTGATGATGATGTCATTTGCAAACATCTGCAGTCAAAGGTGTTGGCTATTTGGAGGAAAAAGCAAGTTGTTTCACTTAATGCTCGTGAACTCTCAGTAAGATTGATTGAGCACAATCTTAAATGGTTCAAAAGGAAGCTAATTGAAAGAGAGCTAAATTCAATGGGGTTGTAGGTCACACGCTATGAAAACAAGGGTAAGAACAGAGGAAAGGAGGACAATTGGTCACTAGCGAGGAATTGGTAAAGGAAGAGATTTCTCAAGTAGTCTAAGAGTGATAAGGACAAAAAAATAGGTGAAACCATGGTGCGTGGAGTCAATTCCATACCCCAAGAAGAAACTATGTCAGTTGATGAAGTACATTCCTCGTCATCTATACAGGAGGATGACAGAAGCAATGACACTCAAGATAGGATGGGTGAGATAAACACATATGAAGAAGTTTCCAATTTGTAGGAGCTTGTAGGAGGCATCTTAGAAATAAAGGAAAAACTCAAGAGGCTAAAGGATACCACATTGAAGAAGGACGAGAAGTTTGAAGAATGGGGGATCAGGAATTCAAGGTCAATTGTTAAGCTTTCTATTATTGAGGAGCAATTAAAACACTTGAGAGGGAAACAAAAAAAAGCATGCTCTTAAGTTGCTCTTAACGAGAGCACGAGGTGAGACATACAACAACCCTCTTCAGAGGTACATGAGCAAGGCTTACAACACATGGAGTTCATAATTGCATGGAATATAAATGCGAGTAATGAGAAACCTTCCATGTTAATGGTCAGCCCACATAAAGAGAATATTTTGGATGAATCGATGCAAGATTCCAAGATGTTGGAGCGAGATAGAAAGTATAACATAATGCAAATTCAAGAGTCAGATTTATGGCATAGTGGCATATCAGTTATAATCAAAGTAGCGCAACGTCAACATGGTGGTCTATTTCAGGGCTTGTTGATGAATAGTGAGAGAGGCACTCTAGGAAGTCATTGACTCTAGAGATGTTATGGTGGTTGTTGACATCTGCTATGGCAGATAACCCCAACAATCAGACTAGAGGGGTATTATGATTAGGTACCCTATCCAATGGGAAACTTATTGGAGATTACTTCTAGCCAAGGGTACAACATAGTTGGAGTGTTCAAACAATGGGCATGATAAATTCCCTATTTGGCAGTGGGATCCTGGAATTGGTCCTGGCATATAGATTCTTAATTTCATCTCAATAATACAACAAAAATTCTTTAGACTTGTTTGAGACCCTTGTACATGTATATGAATTTCTAAAGGAAAAGCAATTTTGGGAAGAGAGGATTGTAATGTCCCTTTTTCCATACACTCATAAAGGATATTATCTCATTATATTGGCTTACAAGTTAAAATTAATTAGGGACTATGAGAGAATTAATTAATTAAAAAGTGACTAAAGAAAAAAGAAATATTATAATTCACTTTAATAAAAGAAGAAAAATACCCATGGTATTATGATAGTCCATGATTCTTAAAGGAGATGAGAGCTCACTCCTTAGGCATGCATTTGGGAATTGTTGTTTTTTTTTTTTTGGAGTTTAGCTCTTGGAGCTTGTCTAGTGAGATCCCACATTATGTAGAGGGTTAGCTTCGTTGGTCAAGGATCCACCCTAGCTAATCTAGAGAGGAGGGGTTTTGATATTAAGAGATATACCCTAGCCACTCAAAGAGGATGGATCAAATCAAATCTTCTCATTGAGCTTAATGTGGAGATAGCGAGGAGAGGTCAATCATATCTCTCGTAGGGGCATAACGTTGGAGGAGTTATTTTTAGCCATTTAAATATTTGTTGGTGCTTGTAACAGGTTCTAGAACCCTATTTAATATAATAACGTTGAATTTTGGTGAGTTTGTTACTATTCTCATGTTAACTTTGAGTTATAGCATTTTTGGGCTTTCATACTGCAAATTTAATCATTGTGTCGATAATTTCATGGTGCAAATTGTGTGATTTGATTGGGTTTAAATAAAGAAATTTATGGCGTAACTTTTTATGCAAAATTCTGAATATATATATATATATATATATATATATATATATATATATATCAAATTGTTTTTTGGAATATTACAATTTATGACTTAGCAATCTTTAAGACTCCACAGGGGTGGCGGGGCTACTCCTTAAGCCTTATCACAACAGGCGAAAGATCTTCCCTAGTGGGATTTGGAATTGGGTGGAGGGGATAACATCACATTGTACCAACCACTCAGTCATCCCAGATATTTGGAGGGGATATATAGTTTTCTTTTGCATTTTATCTCTATCCTATTATAATGTAATGTGATAATAACAATGCCATTTGTCTAGTTAAGAATCCAACATTTCATGTGAAGACAAAGCACGTACTGAGCCAATATCATTTTGTTAGGGACATGGTAGAGGATGGAAAGTTGATACTGGAGAAATTTGACAATATGCAAAAGAAAACTATATAAAAAACAAAACTAAAAATATGTGATGATGATGATGATAATTAATGTCCACTAAGACCAATATGGACTATCGGAACTTAATAAGGTAAGATATTAATTGAGATTCTTTAACATTTTATCTCTATGCTCGAAAAAGAAGTAAGAGAAGTGTTCCAAGATCACCATAGTTATGCTAACTTAACAAGTCAAGAAGGTTGGTAGTGTGACAAATATTTTAAAGTTTAGAATGGATGTGAATAAAAGTCGGACAATCCAAGAGAAAGTGTTTTTCATCTTCAACCCTCTTAGTATAGCATAGGTGAAAAAGTCTTTCATCCCATGGAATTTTAGGAAATGACCAGTGCCTAGTTTCACTTTGAATCTCATGAGAATTAGTTTGTATCTTAGCAATGTTCATTTTCTTATTGACGTTAGTCAAGACAGATACATAATTCTAGTTTTCAAGATTGGGGTTGATCACCTCCTTATAATATCTTAGTTTATTTTTTTCCCTTGAACTCTTTATTGCCCCACAACTTATCCTTAAATTTGGAAGTAATAATATTTTTAATATTATCCTTATTCTTCAATATGATTTCCTCCTTTATCCCCCAACGGTATAGCCAAGATTGGGAATCCTTATGCCTTCCTCACTTGAGCCAAAGGCGAGGATTTTGGCTAGAGTTAGAAGAAATTTTAGAAAACCTCTTGGCTTCCATGTTAAATAACTTCTTCTTATACATGAGATGCCTAGACATAGTCATGCTTTCGATGGTGGAAAGGTTAGCTTAAATCAAGAGGATAGGGTAGGGAGTATTTCCTTTAATCTTGAGGTTGTAGGTTATAAATTTTTTTGGATCCACTCAATCTTCCTCCGCAACTCTTAGATATACTGCAACCTCAAACCTGACATCCACATAAAATAACAGGAGTGACGAAAATCTCAAAGAGGAGTTCTTTTTTTTATTCCAAATCCAAAGATCTACCAACTTACAATTGTTTTCAAGCCCATAGTAAGTTTTCCATCCTCCATTTATCCTTTTCCATATGTTGTAATTCCAATTGAGTTGATAATGGATGTTGATTCCCAAATATTTGTATGGAGAAAATTTTTCCAAGAATTTATTATCATAAATACCCATCTTGAAGCAAAAACCTTAGAGGATTCTTATTTTATTTCTGAGAAAATCATGGTTCCTTGCCAAAAGAACAATATTGTCAACATAAAGGAGAAGAGTTATGACAATACCAATAAGTGTGGGGCCATCACACCCTAAATCTTCCAAACACTCTTCTAGCTTATAAATATATATGCGAACAAGGGTAGGGGATAAGGGATACCTTCGCTTGACTCTGATGTTGCATTTAATTTCTTCTAACCAGCCCTTGATGATCGTAATATTGGAAATAAAATTCTCGTGCATCCTAACCATAGCAACCAAAAACTCAAGAGGAATTATTATCTCTTTTAGCATCTTCCATAGTTTTTCCATGGGAATGGTGTCAAAAGCTTTTCTAAAGTCAACAAAACAATAGAAGAAATCAATTCTATTATTGCGGCATTCCTCTGCAATGATCCTAAGTCCACAATTGAATGATGTCTCTTAAAACCAACTTGCCATCTAGCCTTTCTACCATGGATTTAAAGCAAAATGTTAATCCTATTTTCTAAACTAAATATGTACATCTTGGCTAAAATGTGGCTAATCATATGGTCCTATAATTAGAGGGAATGTTTTTATCCCCACTTTTAAAGATAGGCACAATAAGGTTTTGTGTTCAAGGCTTAGGGAAGCCTTGCTTCACTGCCAAATCGAAGAGCTTATGTATGTGAGGGATGAGGGTAGACTCTCCCATTTTAATAATTTCAGCTCTGTATCCTTCAATATCCTAGTTTTATTTTTAGCAAGCTACTTAACCCCAAACTCAATTCCTTCCAAAGAAAATATATCCTCCTCTATAGGAGTGTTCAAAATGGTTCTCATGGCATCATGGGATTCATAAAGTTTTTAAGGTAGGCATCCCAGTTATTTAAGGGAATTAAATCATTTTATTTTGTTTTATGAATTATAATGTGTAGTAGATATTCATGCTTTCTATTTATATAGTATATTGTCTTCATTATCATAAGAGCCTTGTATATATTTATTTTATCAATTTTTACGATTCATTAGGAGCCTCCCTAATCAATTTTCTATCAATTTTACAATCATTATCATACCAAGGGTTGGCAGTTATTTTTTTTTTATATAGGACACCTCAATAGAGAACTTACTAATGGTAATGGAAAGGTTGGCAGTAAAATTGTGGTAGAGGTGTTCAATGTTATCATTATAAGTTAAGAGGTGTAAATCCCTATTCAAATACTTTAAGAAGAGATACATTTTACTTTTGACTTTTGTCAAAAATTAGGTGCCTTTGACTCTCACATTCTCTTGCATGTGGTTGATGTGCATGTCAAAGTTTAGAGTTAAGGTTAAATTACCATGATCATAATCCAGCTCATGGTCATTTAAGAGGTCAAAATTTACAAAATGGTTGAAAACAAGGGTATTAGAGATAATTTAATCCATGAAACTACTTACAATCCCATGAATACAAGTCGTTTGGTTGGAGTTTGTTCACTTGTTAATGCCATTATAAATTATTGGGTCTTTGGAACTACATAGGTTGATTAGTTTGGTACCAAATAAATTCTAGGTGGGTTCTTTAGATTTTCTTTTGAATCTACTAGGTAAGCCAAGGTCCTCATCTAGCCAAAGAGGATTAGGGTTAGAGTCATTACTTAGAAAAATAACTTGTTTAATTCTAAGAGGAGGACATTACCTTCATTTATTAGACTATGAATATCCTATTTTAAGGTATGATAGGGGCAATTCTTATCAAGATTGATTTTATTATAGAAGGTAGAGTTGATAAGTGCAAAATAACAAATTGCAAAATAAATCTTCTTGGTGTTACCTTTCGATCCTAATACACATATTGATATGAAGCCAAGTGTGAGGAGAAATATTAGTTTTTATATAACATGTTATTCCTTTAACTATTCTAGGGATTTCTTATTCTAGGTCGACCATATAATGAACCTATCTATGTCAGGGACCTTAGACTCATCACGTTCCCAAATTTCGACTAAGAAAATAATATCAATTTCATTCAGTATCCAACTTAACATAGCACCTTTACCCCATGGAAAGCCATAACAGTTCCATAAGAGGAACCAAAGTGTTGCAAATTCCTATTTATCCCTCTTATTTTGGTTTTTATCTCTAATAATAGCTTTCCTATTTCTAATGATTTCCCATTTGTCTTCCTTTCTTGATTTCCTTACCTTTTGAACCTCTTTCCTTAGTTCAGCGTCTTCTTCTAGAATGAGATCCTCATTTATAAAAATTCCTATCCCTTTTAGGCTTGGAGATTTAGTGAGTATTCCAAATTTATGGTCACTACATCTTACCCTAACATGGATCAGTCTATATTTATGCTCGAGTATCTTTCCCAACCTTCCTACTTCTCTGAGATAAGTTGCTTCAATTTTTTACTTAGTTTTTAGTTGTTATTTTACTATTTCTAACATGTCTCATCTTTCTACTCTTTTATACCAGCAATTATAAGTTTCAAGGCTCTTTTTTGTGCTCATAATCCAATTCAATTAGATTGTTCATTTTTTCTTTGATGGGTTTGATGTCTAGTTATTCTTTGTATTACTAAGTGTTGAATTATTATTTAGTTTTCTTTTAACTATTTAATCTTGTCTCTCAAAGTGCATTTTTTCTTCAAGCATTGATTATTTGTGTTTCTATTTCTTGTACATTATCTTTCATTTTTTGTAGTTCAGTCTTCATCTTTAACATTTTATTTTCTAAGGATTTGTAAGTTTCAAGCATTGTACATAGTTCTAGTTTATTTTCCATAAGTATTGTAGATAATTCTAGTTGATGTTTCATTTTCTCTTTATTCTCTTTGTTTTTCTAAAAAGTTAAAGATTTTCTATAATGACCGTGCTTGAGTGTGCTTGGCCTCCCATTGCTTGATGAAGGTTTTGCCATATAAAAATAAAAAGAACTTACTCACTTGGGTTATTCACTACAAAAAAATCACCGTAGGTGTGAATATTCACCCAGAAAAAATCACTATGATAATTGACGGCAAGTCTGAAAATTCACCCAGAGAAATGATTCATTGCAAGAATGAAAATTTAACGAGAAAATTTTACTTTAGTTCCAAGTATTTACCCAGAAAAAATCACTGCGGGCCCGAGTATTTCCTGAAAAAAATCACTGCAAGTACAAAAACTCACTGAAAAAAATTAACCACCTCTCCAAATAATCAAGGCAGGCCCAAGTATTTACCAAGAAAAATTCACCACGCTTATGAAAATTCATCAAGAAAAATTTGCCATGGTCTGAAAATTTATCCAAAGAAATACACCCAAGCCCAATAAATTTCACAGGTCTGAAAATCTATCTAGAAAAATTCACCGCAAACCCAAATATTTATCAAGAAAATTCACTACAAAAATTGAAATTAACAAAAAAATACACCTAAAAAAATAAAAAAATAACCATTTAAAAATGAAAAATTTAAAATTTTAAAAACAATATAATAATTTTTATATAACCAATTAAAATGAAAAAATAATTTAAAATAAAAATAAAAGGCATTGTTCCCAACTAATCTACCCCACGCACCCTTGGCCCTGATGAGTACCATAAATGGCAACATATATGTATTCTTATTTTTTTCCTTAATTTGCTTTTAGTTATTTTTTGTGGTTTTACTAGAAATTTTTAATTTAGTTTTTTCAAAAAAATTGTTTTTTTTTTCAATTTATTTATTTATTTGGTTTAGAATTTTATATTTAAAGGAATTATTTTTAATTAAAAACTTATGTTTTGCTATTTTTTTTTAAATAAAAGAGTATTTTTAAAATTAATTTTTAATTCTTTTAAAAATAAAAATTTCACAATTTTTTCTTAATTTAATATTTTGATGTAAATTATTTTTTTTGTTTGTCAAATTGTTTATGTTCTCTAGAGATAACTACAAGTTTCATTTTTTGCTTGAGCAACTCGGGTCTAGGGGCATCTAAGTCGTCAAAATTACTAGGGATCGCACCTTGGCCACACCAGCCCTTTACATCACTGGATTTTTTCACACGAAGTTTCGAACCAATAACCTTCACATCATGGAGTGACTTAACTGTACATCCTATCATCATCTATTCTACCCCAATTATTAAAATAATAAAATAGATTTATTTTTTTTAAATCAAGTATTACCACTTTTAGATTTAAAATCAATTTTAATTTGTTAATATTTGAGGTATCAGTTCTCAAGATCATAATTTCTATTAATTAATAATTTTAACCCCAAAAATAAAAATAGTGTACATTAGTTTTTTATCTAGGAAACAAACAAGTCACAATTTTAACCATCTCACAATAAAAGTGCTACTGGTAGCACCAATTGTTTTATTTTGGAGATTAAAATAAAGTCACTAAATGTAACTATTCAAATAACAAAAACTCAATAATATTCCCATTAGGTTGGTAAATTTGTTGGCCAATGATGTAAATTATGGTGTTTTGGCACTTTAATGGTGGTCGGTTGCAGTGTATAATGGGTCTTCTAGTTTGGGTTTTTGCTTTTGTTTGCAGTTTGAGTTTGTGTTGATAGTACTCTCTAAAAATTGGTCAATCATGCTTTGTCAAAGAGCCAAGTCTAAAAATTGGTCAACCATGCTTTGTCAATGAGCGAAGTCACGAAGGGCAGTTTATGGGAGTGGCTCTCTTAGCAACTTACATGCAAGAAAGGAAGCTTAGTCTTTTGTTCAGCGCTTTTGCATGCAAATTCTTCTTGAAATTCAACAAGAATTACGTGAATTTGAGAAAGTGGTGTAGCAAACAACAATTCTCATTAATTTTTCTTATAGTTTTATTTTTAATAAACACTTAAAATCTTAATTATGCATTTTAATAATAAAACATGCATTTAAGAGAACCACCGCAACTTTGACCAAACTTACAAAATCTTTAAAAAAACCACAAATTCTTCTAAGTCACTTGGGTACCCTAGAACCCCAAGCTCGTAGCTCTTATTTAATTCAATTCAAAAAGCTTATGAAGACGCGAGTTCCCAGGGTCCACGTCATTGTTTTCTCAAATGGCGCACTTAGAAAAGTTGGCCCACACTTCCGTTCACGCGATAATATTCTTTTATAAGGAAAAGGCCACACTTTCATCAGTCGACTCTTTTAAGCTTGCTAACCCAAAAGCCTGTAATATTTTAAAATTTCTATTTACGAAATCTTACAAGCATCTGTGTATCCAGGTTCAACGTCACCCTAGCACGTACATGGCCCACATTCCCGATTATTTTATGTTTTCGCTTTGTTTTACGGTATGTGGCCCCTTTCCGCTCTAATGTCCCACCTACCTAGAAACCCATAGAACCCCGGAGACTTATCTAATAACAATTACAAATCCTTACGGGATTTCTACTCCCGGGTAATGTCGTGGCATCCTTCACGTGACCCCTCGCCTTTACCTTGTCCAATCAATTTAACGCCTTCATAGATAGTCTGTGTTGGCACATTTATGGTTAAAAATTAGTTTATTTAACGTGTATAAACTATTATTTTCCTATTTCGTTCTGTTGTTTTTTGTTCTTCCTTCTACTCTTTCTACAGGCAAGCTTGGATTCCTTTCGCCATGATAAAATGAAGAATGCTAAGGAAAAAAAGAAAGCACCCATACAATAATTCTCTAGTCCATTCAAATAAACAATAGATGAAAAGCTATCGAGTGCAGGGATGTTCTAGGATACAATATGTATAAGAGATTCAGGGAATTCCTCATGGGAAAACATCTACAAATATTTTGAGGATGAAGAACTCTGGGTGACAGTGAAAACAATAGTAGTTGACAATGAAACACCAACTTTAGAGACAACCCCTAAAGATGCGGCAAATTCCTTCTTGCACAAAATTGGAGCAAGGCCTCGAGTTTTTCCATATACAGATATGTTCAAATGGGTGGTGGTGAATGTGAATATCAGGGAGCTAAAGTTACATACACAGAAAGGCACCATAAGTGGCTCATTCTCAGCAAAGGACCTTCAAGCCATGTACCATTTGCTAGAGCCGCAATGCATTTTCAACAAGCAGTATGTGTAGAATTTGAACAAGAAGCACGAAGAACCAACTGATTCTATAAGAGAGTGGAGGAAGGACCCAAATAAACATAAATCATAGGAGGACGTTAAGTACTCAATAGAATCACTTGCTTCTCCTTTAAGTCAAATTGCCACCATGGTTTGAAAATTGCATGCTTATCTCAATGTGTCTGAATTTCCAAATAGTTGTGTTTCCTTAATTGATGGGGATTCTGAGGGTGTCATTTTTTATTGGGCCATTATATTATCCAATAATATTTCCAAGCACATTATGGCTTTATGTACCTCCCGCAGTGTGTCTCAGAATAAAATGCCCACATTTTACATGTCAGCCTACATTATGGCATGTTTGTGATTTTCTCTAGATTTTCCAAATATGGGATGGAAATGGACCCCTTCTGGCCCTCTTATAATCCATACTTATCATAATATACTCTGGGAGTCCAATTCTTTTGACCATTTTTATCAAATTTTCCACTTGGTCATCATCCCTATCTATGAAATCATATTTGGAACCAAGCCTCCCAAAATGTCCCTGGAAGCCATGGAAAACCTCAAGAAGAATGGGAATTTATTCAGTGAAGAGTTATTTACATATATCGGAGTTTTCGGTAGCTACGCAGAACCCCATGTCCTACCCCTTTACATTCCCTAATAACTTTTATGTAGGACCATGGAATCACCAAGACATTGAAATACAGTAACAAAAAGGTTTGGCCTCAGTTTCCTCTGTATTTTGGTATTTTCTCCCTGGCCAATTATGGTCATGAAGAGAAAGAATTGTGACCTATTGAAGTTGGCCACTATCTCAGCTAGAGTATATGATCCTAGCGGAGTAGCAAATCAGGTTGCCATAGCTTCTAGAATTAGAAAATATTTGTATGAGGAACATAAATTTGATTACTTATTTTTTGAAGCATCTTCATATAATATAGGCTTGAGTAGTGTTGATGAAACATTGTCAATGAAGCAGCGAGAACAATTTTTTCGATTTCAGAAATTCAAGATTGTTTCCTCTTCCTATGGACCTATTACAACTTCCTTCAGAAAAATTTCCATCTCTGAAAACCACAAAGGTTTCTGCTTAGCTAGAGGTTTTCTCTCAATTGCAACAACTAGAAACAAGAAGCTCTTCAGCCCCTGAAAAGCTCCAAAAAGTGGATCCTAGAATGGAAAAGGTTTGGGAACAAATTGGTAAAGTCATGAAACAACCAAAGGAAGCATAACAAGAAAATGTGATCCTAGAAGGAGAGTCTTCTTCTCAACAGCAGAATCTGTAGAGTAATCCCTCTACTCAGCAAAATACCATGCCACAATAGTCGGAATTTGAGAAGACACTAGTGGCCACTCATCAAGAGGTAGAGATTATTCCTGCTAATCCTACTTCTAAAATCTTCCTAAATATTGAGGAGGTTCTTCCAATGGACATATTTTATAGCCTAATGCACAAAGCCGTGGTCCGGAGAGGCAGAAAAAAGAGGAAAATTGATGAATCTCAGGTTTTAGTCCTAAGAAAATCCCCTCAAGTCGCTTCTCTTGAATTCCTCTTAAAAGGATCCTATGTTACCCCTAGTGATGAGCTTGGCAAATTAACTCAGTTTATAGGTGCCTATGCTACTGCAACCATGGATAAAGCAACAAATATATAAGAATTGATAAGAGAAAAGGATGAAAAGAGTGCCACCATGGAGCAGGGCTTCATGAAAAAAAAGGAGCAATTTAGGGCATAATGGAAAACAGAATTGAATCAAAAGGAGATTACATTGGCAGAACAGCAAAAGCATTTTAATGCCCTTCAAATTCGGCATGCAGAGGAAATTAAGTCAAAGGATGGAAATCTCATGGAATCAAAGCATAAATTGGACAAATTGCAGGTCAAGACCCCCCATTTAGTAAAATTCAAATAGGAGGTTTATGACCTTAATGCTCAGCGCCAAAAGCAACGACAAATTTTCCATGAGAAACTGAACTTGATTCAGGTACAATGGAAATTGGGTAATGCATTGACTGATGAGTTGGTGGATATGATAGCATATTATGATGAAATCAAACGAGACCTCAATGAGCTACTGAAATGGAAAAAAAAGTGCTAAGATAAAGAAATCTGACTTTCCTAAAATTGATGAAATGCAAAACTCAATTATTTTAGGATGGAAATCCAGGATTCATTTGGTGAAGAAACTTATCAATGATGCACAAGATTTATCAAATTCCATAGTTGAATCCATAAATTATTCATTTCTTGAATCAATTTTGATTCCCAGTTGGTTAGAAGATGCCTTTCCATATGTACAAAGGTTGCTTAAAGATTGGCTTGAAGAGAGGGCATAGTTTGTTAAGAGAATTGACCAGTTAACTAAATTTAATCTAGAACTTAATTGGAAATTCTTGGTCAGTCCTCATAGCCATTGGTTGGTTCTAAAGGCACTCACCAATATTATTGTTCAAATGATACCACCTTTGAAAGAATTTATCTTCAAGGGCCAGGTGCACATTAAGCCTCATTCTCCTCTAAAGTTGGCAACACTTCTAGATATTCAAAGGCTTTGGCAACAAACTATTGACCCATCTTCAAATAGCATAATCACTTTTGATGTTTGTGAATTAATTTTATATAATATATGGTGAAAAATGATATCACTTTTTTCATATGTGATGATATTATAATTAATTTGATTAACTATTTAATCAAATTAATTCTTTAATCAATTTTAACAATGTTAATTCGTGAGAATCTTTGTTGTCATGAAACAATGTGATCTTTCTAGCACATATGATTTGACATACCCGGGTAAAGTAATTAGATTATATTAGTTCTAGTTTATATTAATGAATTTATTAGTTTATTAGTCATCATCACCATCCACTTCATCCCCATAAACAATTAGTTTTCATGGGTAACTAGGCTCAAAATACCATTCAGGGCCACCAACTTCAACAAAAAAGAGTCTAAGTTGGGGCTCTGACCGGGTGCATTGCCAAATGTTGTTGCGGTCGGTTTTGGCCATCAATAGGAAGAAATTTTTACAAAGCGTGATTTTCACTTTGACTATGAAGTTATTGCAATCGTGACTGATTGAGTACCAGATACAGGGCATTCAAGGGGTCATCAAAATTAGTACATGCTTACGGTGGATCTTTACTAGTAGATAAAGAAGCTCCCAGTTAGAACTTTTCTTGATAGAAATGATGAAAAAGATAAAATAATATTGATAATGGATGAACTTCAGTTAGAGTTTCAAGTTATGGACAAATGTTTGGCTAGGATTGTGGCCATCATTAGTGGCAAGGGGCCATCTCCTCTAGAGAGTTTGAGTGATGTCCAATCTTAAGGGCTCCTTATCTTCCATCTCCATTGCCTCTTCTATAGTTATAGGGTCATTAATGTCAAAAAATATAGCAAATATACATTTGAATTCAAACAAAATATCATTATCCCAATTTCATTGCCTTGTTTCTCAAGTGGACCTCCTTAAATTTTAAGGTGGATTTTCTTTGTCCTCTTCTAATCTCTCTAAACCTTCATCCTTGTGAGTTCCATCATGAATTATTATTCATTTTCTAGTTCAAGTTTCTTGGCCTTTGGTGACAACTAAACCTTTGAATTTTTCTCATCCTCTTCTAGCTAACCATTGTGGGAGAAGGCTTAACTTCATTGGAAATAGCATTCCTGTTATATAATAAATTTTTGACCACAAGATCCCAAATCTTGTACCATTTCACACCAATTCCATAATCAACGAGGATACATTTCATAGCCTTGTCATCCAACTTCGACCACTTCTCCTTAGGCACATGAGTATATGCATCACAACAAAAAATGCATTGATGTTAATATGTCTTATCCACAAGAGTTGATTTGGGAGACTTTTTCATTAAGTAACATGTAGTAAGAAATACTTATTCCTAGAAATTCTTAAAATCGACTCCATTGAGCATACTCCTAGCTTTCTCCATAAGTGCTTTATTCATTTGTTATGCAACTCCATTTTGCTAAGGGGTATATGGAGTTGTCTTATATATTTCATTGTGATTATGTTTACCAAACTTATCAAACTTTGCAAAAAAATAATTCGTTGCCATTATCAGTCCTCGACACCTTAATCTTCCTACCAATATAATTTTCCAAGAGAGCTTTAAGCTCTTTAAATTGAGTAAAAACCTCATATTTAGTTCAAAGAAAATATATCAATGTCCTTCCTGAATAAACATTGATGCATAACACAAGCCTTGGAAATTGAAGGAACGTTAAAGGAGAGGGAAGAAATCGGAAAGGAGGGAGGGAACGAGGGGGGGTCAAAAGAGGAAAGAGGGGAAGGAAGGAAGAGCTTTAATCCAACCAGAGGACCCAAAGGATTTGGGGGGATTTCCTGGAGAAAAAGTAGAATAAAAAAGGGGAGAGTAAATCATATCAACAGAGGAGCAAACCATAGAATAATTTGCAACATTTGAGGGGGAAGGGGGAGAGAAATATTCATACCTTGAGAGGGTGGGCCCTCAGAGGTAGATGCTGGAGGAGACACATCACTATTCGAGGCTGGAAAATATGCCTATGATCAATGTGCTTGAGATTAATCCACAACCACATTTTCTTCCAGTTTAATTCATATATTTTCCCCTTCCAAATATTTATCAGAGCCTAAAATAGGAGAAACAAATCAGGAAAGCTTCTTAACCCATCGTTGTTTTGATTTTACTAGAGGGTGATCGTTTCCCACATGTCCATAGGCATGACATATGCCACATTTTAAGGGGATACCTTCGTGGACATGTTGATGAGATACAACCCTTGATTTAATTGTGATGGTGTCTGGAAGGCCCCTTGCATAATTTAGCCTAACGAGAATTCTTGCCATACCCATATAGCCGATTACCATAAATGACATATCACCTTCATAAAAAAACCTAAAATGTTTCCAATTTCCTTAAAGACTTCCTCGGACTAGAAGATAAACGAAAGGACGGGAAGACACACCCAAATCAAGAGGAAGAAAAGCTTATCATCCCTAGCATCAAAGTCCATCATCCACTTCTTTAAAAATAGGGCTTGGGCTCTCCATGACCACCCATTAGAATGAATTTTGATTGTGTCCTCTTGAGAGTGGGTTATCCAGCCAAGCCACCCCTTAGCTAGAAGCATGCACCCGGGGTGGTATCCAAGCAAGGGGGGGGGGGGGGGATTTTTCTTCTTTCCAAACCCCGAGAGTGGCCATCGACATGTGCTTGCTCACGAAACGACCAAACAAAATAGCTTCTTCCATCCTAGAGATCTCGTGCAGCTTGATGTCTGCACCAAGCACCAAACTAGGCTCCTCAACCTTTCTTTTAATACAACGCTTGTTAAATTTAGGACTTGCTTTATCACTAGGAGGAAGATGACAATTTCATAAAGGGTAAAACCATCGTTGAGCATATCCAATAACAAAAAACAACGAAAAAAACCATAAAAAAAAACTCAAATCAACCCAAAAAAACCACAAGTGAATAATAAAAAGATATCAGCAAAGATAAACGATTGAACCATAGAACTATTCATTTTTTAAATCTTAAAATTAAAATTATTATTTATGTGATATCCTCTTAATATGTCAAACACCTTCGCATAATCTTCCTCGTCAAGTAAAACAACCACGAATCATAAAATAAAGCAACCAGGAATTAAAGTAGCAAAAAATTAAAGTGGAAAGTCAAAATCCAATGATGTTATTCGATAACAACATCCAAAACTCAAATTATGGTAAATTGAGGTTTATGACCATCTTGCCATCCCATATTACAATCCAAAAATACTACCATACTCCCACTCCAACACTAACATTATTTCCAAAACATATACCCTTTAAAAAGATAAAACAACAAAAGTTACCAAATCAAAAACGAAAGTTACCAAATCAAAAGTTGTTTCTGCCCTCTCATTTTATGCCATCTCATTTAATATCGCAATGAATTTACCCTTCTTTTTTAATAATCTCTCACATATTCTGTCTAATCCAAATTTCTTGTCATATTTTCGTGGGTGCTATGTTTGTCTTGTTATGGGTGGTATAGGTGGTATAACGAGGGGTGGAGTAAATGGTTTATTGGTTCTCAAACATTGTACATCTCCCTTTTTTTTAACATTTTTCATCACTAGGTTAGTTTTATCTACAATCATCATATGTAAGTTAGTTTCATCTAGACACCCAAGGAAGGACATATAATCCGAACAAAAGTTAAAATACTTTTACTTTGTTTGAAAATATATAACACAGCAAGACAGATCTTTTAGTCGCATCTTTACCGTATCATATTGAAAAAGAATACAGTAGATGTCGGGGAGATGGGAATATATAACTTTAATATGCGGAGATCCCCTTATATTTTTTCATGGAGAGTTGTGCTCATCACACACTATTATTATTTTAACCATGACCTTTAATTACGTAACTTAACATAAATTTACTTTATTACACTTTTTGGACTCTTGGACTCTTGTATAATATTAAAGTGTTAATTACTACAACAAAGAGCGCGCCAAGGAAAGGTGGAAGGTTGTAGAAGAAATTGATTTGATAGCTGTCCATTTAATGTTCCCGAGTAAGGTGAAGAGACTTGTTATGAAAATTACACGACGAACAAAGTAGTTGGAGAGATTATGTTATTTGGGGTTTGATTAGTTAGTTGAGATGGGTCAATACATATATCTTTTAAGAAATTTCGATTTGTTAGTTAAGATGGATTAATATATGTATTTTTAATTTTTTTTTAAATGTTAATTTTTTTTTTATAAAAATTATTGTTGTGAAGGCTACTAGTCATATAGTCATATAATGTAATTCAATCCCTCATCTATTTTTTTCTACTTTTATTATAAAATATAGGTCATAGATTTACATTCATCATTTGTCAAAATTGTTGCATTAGCCAATTTTGGCAGGAAATGCCAAGTTCAAAATTTCAAAATAGGGATTGCCCCAGAGGGGGAAACCAGCCCATGAAATATGTCCATGAAACATAGAAGATGTTTCCCTTATAGGGAAACCAGCTTTAAACATAAACATACTTATGCAGTGCTCAAAAAGAAGCAAAAGAGCTAAACCGTAACTAGACCAAAACACAGAGAAGAGACAAGAGGAAACCCAGAGGTTAATCTGTCAATTTTTTGTCATCCTGCATTGGCGGTAGAGGCATCTCTTCCTCAATGCAGCACCTGTACTTGGAGTCGTCGACCTCGAGCTTGGACACCAGGGCGTCCAACGATGGAGAGGAGGTCGAGCAGGCACCTTTCCCAGCGTATCTGCCTTCTTCATCTGAACTGCAGCTTCCATCAGCTGCCTCCTCGGCCAACTTAATTAGCAAAGCCACCATTTTGCGAGGGGGATTGGGGGAGGCAGGGGAGATGGTGGATTTACGAATACATTTCCTGGAGTGAGAGCTAGAGTCGGAGGGCTCGGCAGAGGCGTTAAGAAGGTGCAAGGACATGTGAGCGGAGAGACTATGGGGGTCCAGGACCTCAGGCTCAACCCAATTTAAAGACAAGTCCACTATTCTCCTGACCATGGTGTGAATAGGGGGACGAGAAGGGAGACCAT
This sequence comes from Pinus albicaulis, assembly GCA_034641835.2. NCBI lineage: Eukaryota > Viridiplantae > Streptophyta > Pinopsida > Pinales > Pinaceae > Pinus > Pinus albicaulis. The sequence continues at coordinate 29,714,221 of CM076573.1, forward strand.
GTCCACCACCTCTACGGCAGCGCATGCAGTGGTGACGGGGCATAGCTGAAGCGGAGGTGCAAGGGTGCAAAGGAGCCGGAGGAGGAGGTTCAGCGTCATGATAGAGAGCCAATTGAACACAGGGATGATGCAGGCACTTGGCAGGAGAAAGGCATAGGAGGAGACAGAACCAAGGCTGAGAACGACAGAGAGGCCACAAGAGAATGTCGAAGACACAACCTTATGGTCCATATATGGCTACAGGAGGATTAATGGCACAAAAGGTAGAGTGAATGCCCAAAGGACGTCTTTAATGCAAACCTAGTGTAGAGGGGACGCAACATCCAAATCGAGGGTGGTGGAGTAAGATTTACCCACGTCCTAGTCTTTAATAACCTTGCTGGAGCCATGTGCCTCCTTGTGACGAGGACGGTTGCCCGTCGGTGACATGGCCAGGTGGCGGAAAGCTAATTCAATTATTAACACCTGCATCTAGGGTCAATCTCTCATCTTTTAATGGATGGTGCATACTTCATAATATTTTAGGGAAAAGTATTTTAATAATTTTAAATAAAATGTTGATTATTTCGATTATATTAATTAAATTAGTTAGATAATAATTTAAAATTTTATAAGTTTTAGAAGTTTGTTATAGATTTCACGAGGAGGATTGAGATACACATGTTTTGTGATTTGTAAATATATATATATATATATATATATATATATATATATATATATATATATATATATATATATATATATATATAATGAGATGAGTGTATATATTCCTCCTTAATTATGTAATTTTGTTATTAATATTATTTGTATATTTGTTGATCATTTATGATTGTGATGTTTACAAATTAGTAATGTAATATAAATTTATAGGTATTTTAGGGTTAATAATAAGATAAATATGGTGACTATTTAATGTAATGTGGATTAGGTTTGTAATGTTAATTATTATTCATAAAGTCCATTATATTGGGAACATTTAATAAATGTAATATGGCCATCTGTTAATTAGTTATAAATAAGGATGAATCCTCATGAACCATGTACTGGAGCTTGGTTCAATGAGTAGTTAAAGGTAAATGAATAGGAGTTGATCCTTCCATGAAAGGATCATTGTTTGATAAAGCATTGAGAATTTCTTATCCACTATAATTCAAGTAGTTGTAGAGTTCCTCATATTGAACTCATTGACTCACAATGTAATACCCTAGTTTTGATCCATGGACTAACACTATATAATTGTAAATATGATGCATGGTTGAGGATTAAGTGAGATAATATGTAAACATTGTACATTGAAAATAATAAAATAAAATACATCATTGGTTATGAGACAGATAAGAATGGAGTCAAGGGGTGGGTGGCTATGATTCCACAAGAGAGGGGGCTAAAGGGGGGTCCAAGGGAAATCCTGCATGCATAAAATCCTATGTCATTTTCCTAAAGTGATTTTCATTACCATATAATCCTCATTTGATTTATTAGAAACCAATCTTTAAATGCATGCATGAGGTTGGTACAAAAGTCATCTCACATAGTTATTGAAGCATGGGTTGAGTACACTCATGGTGGTCATTAAATGCATGTAATGATAACATGGGTTGGGTAAACCAACTCGAGGATTTACTAGAGTTAGAATTCAATGGGAGAAAAAGAGGTTCAAATAGAGACAAGAATGGATTTTATGAACAATAAGAAGTGAGGAAAAACCATATTTTTATGCTGAGAAAGGGTCGTGAGCATACTATGTGTTGATAACTAGTTTCCAAATCTAGGATCCATGCTCAGAACTAGGTTGGCATGCTTGTGAGGAGTTCTTGCTGAGAAATCACGTTAGTACCTATATAAAGGTTATGCTAGCACTCCAATTACAACTAGATTTCTTGGAGCCCCTAGCTGAGAGATGCCTAGCTAGTATATGCTACTGTTAGAGGGGATGTAGATTATATGAGGGATTGTGATGAAAAGAAGGAAATCTCATCCCATGGGTTGTGAAAACTAATGGGGGGTAGAATTGAGCAGTTAAAATTACTATAGGAGTCAGGTCATTGTGAATTTACTAGGTATTGGACCACGTGAATGGACTATAGACACCCATAAGAATTTCTTTTTCATTATGGACTCATGGCTCTAGCTCGACGGTGGTATAATGTAGATAGAATTAGTGCAACAATGCCCATGGTTGGGTGGATTTTCCAATGTCTATAGCAAGTTGTGTAAAACATTTATAAAGATAAATATATGCTCACTTTTCTTATTTATGGTTTGGTGTTATGCTTGAATGGTGTGTTTAATCTATACTCTGTGTTTAAATGCTATTGTTTATTACGAAATTATATATTTCATTAGCTAAAATATGCATTGGAATATGTACCATCATGATATACACATTCCACCATCCAAACCATGCATATCCTAACATATATTTAAATCATTGAAAAAGAACACGATGCCTAATTTTAACCACAATGGATTTATCAAGGTGGGTCTTTAACACCCCTTAGAAACTTTACTTGGAACATTGAAGTGATGTGTTCCATGTTCGAACCCTGGCAAAACCCTATTCAAAATTACATTTAAAAGGTGAGTTCCCTGCCGAAAATCTTGTAAACTATGTTCCATGCTTGGAATCTTGCAAAATATTATACAAAACATTGAAGTGACAAATTTCCTACTTCAAACTTCAAAGTTCAAAGAAAATGGAAACCAGTAAGTTTGGTCATGGGCCTCACCAGATTAATCCAATGAATTACCAATTCACCATGTTTAGAAAAAGAATGAAAATTCTCCTATATAAAACATTGAAGTGACAAAACCATTACTCAAAAGTTCAACAAAGCCTTTATGCAAAATATTGAAATTTTGAAATAAAAACTATTACCACCTCAATGGTCGAAGAAAAGTTTCCAAAGTTACTTAATTCCTATTTTTTATGACCCTTTATATTATGATCAAGCATTTATAATGTGCATATCAATGTCAATCTCCAAACATGAGTAGTATAATCCTTTTTGTGAGGATCCCATGGGAAACATCATGTCACAATTATAATATTAGCATATACTAGCAGTAATCTGTAAATTGTCGTGGATATTCCACTAGACAGTTCGTCACAACATATCTCATAATATTATATTTAAAATATGGAATTCTACACTATTACAATTTTATTAAATTTCTTGATCTGTAGATTTTACTGTAAATAGTGCATGCATGCGAATGGAAATTATGAAAAAAATAGAGAACGACAAAGTAAAAGCTCACACACACATAAGACACAAGATTTGCTCCCAAAAACCCTTTTGGGAGAAAAACCCAGCTGGAAGGTGAGGTCACTATGCTCTATTTCTCTGGTTGGAAATATGATTGTGAGTACAAAGAAGTATGGCTTGTGGCCCGTAGGCTACTACAATGCACAAATCGTCTCTGTGTGCTCTACCTCCTATCCCTCTTAGCTATTTTTTCTTAGTTATAGAGCAAATGAACTCGAAAGAATAGAATGCATATTCCTCCTAGTGGCTCAATTATAACACAACTCGATAGCCTACAAGTGATTAAGTTTGGCTACCTCAACTCTTAACCAGAGTAGACTCTTCTAGAGTCTTTTACATCATAATCGCATGGCTAGCCCCTTTTCCATGAATAATGGGGGCATAACTTTTGCATATTGACTTAGATTGATGCGCTTCTTAGGTCATTGGAAATATCTTTGTGTAGAATAGCATGAAAAGGTGTGTCGCTAAAGCAACAAAGCCTTACCCCCAAAAAAACATTGTTTGATGCCTCAAAACACTCCTGGAAGGTTTCAAACTATGTTTTGCCAAACTAGGTCCCGCTAGTAAAAATGGTTTCGTGAGCTAATTCCTCCACTTTTTCCATTTTGAATGCATCAAGATGGATGATAAACAATATAATTATCCAATTTGGATCAAGAACAGCCATATAAATTAAATGGCTAGTAAACATAGATAGGCATCAAAACACTTACATCATGATACATCCCCACTTTCCTACAAAGATTATTTACTTGTAAATAGGATTTGGTACAATATCTAGGTGAATATCATGGTTTATCAATACCACGTGTCCAAAAAACTATAACTCATTTCATAGTACAAATATTTTATATATTTTATTTTAATTTATTTGTATAATAGATTTTTAATTAACTTGGAAATAAAAAGAGCATAACTACCTTTAAGGTAAATCTCAACTCTCTATCCTAAATAGTAATAAAATTATTCCATGAATATTAAATCTCTCACTTCTACTTATTAACCGTGTAGCGATTTGATTGCTAAGTCTATGAAGACATACATACTCTACCCCCTCTAGTTTTGAACCTATGACCTCTTAAGAGGAAACACATGCTCTTAACCATTAGGCCCACTCAAGTTATTTTCACGAAAGACTTGAAAAGTCATTAACTGTGGCAAGGGGGAAGATTAAGTTTCGAAAGATAAAAAAATTTTATGGTAAGAAAAACGTACCATCAAAACAAGTTAGTGAAAATTAAATGATATTTTATAAAGTAATAAAGTTTTTTTTATAGTTTATTTATTTCTTTTGAAAAAATGATATTACATTTTCCTAGAGGAAATTTGAAGAAGATCTCTTATCTTATGGGATGTGGGATCCTTACCATGCGTGTGCTTGTTTGCAATTTTAGTTTTCAAAAATCAATTTTTTTATTTTGAAGTTTTTATGTTCATGGGTCCAACCATAATATCTGAGTGTAACATATATTTTATAGTCTTGGCATGTGTAAGATTATCTATGGAAATAAAAATGAAATACAAAGGTAATGTTAAAAGAGAAAATGGATTAAAAGAGAAAAATTTTAAGCATTCATAAGTATGTATGTTTCACAATTCTTTAAGTTTTCATATTCAGGGTTCTAAATGTCTTACAAATGCATGGAACACTTTCAAAACATTTTTGAAACTATAAATAATAATTGATGTGATTAGATCTTTAATTATTTAGCCAATTGAATATCACTTTGCTTGAATATAGAAAAGTCTATAAACTATGTTTTCAATTGTGGTGTGGCACTAACATAAAAATAACAAATACAAATAACTAATTAAAATCCTCATCCAAAATTTTCATGCTCCATCTAAGGTTATTGTTTATCATTATTGCATAATGAACTCGAACATAAGTGTGAGAGGCATTAAATGATTGTGAAAACCCTATTACAACAATAGAGCATGGATAACATCTAATAATGTGTTGAGGAATGGTCATATTAGAGAAGCAACAAGAAGTTTCAAAAGAAAGTAGACAAGCTAAAAATTAACATTTTTAGAAGTACATAATGCAAGTATAGAGATTAATGTAACAACGTTATTTTTATTTCTAGTAGCATAAAATATATTTTTGTAGTAGAAATGATGGAGAAACTAAATTTAGCACAGCACTATTATATATGTTATCATATTTTTAATGCATAAATGAGGTAATGGTGACAAATTAGTGCAAGGTGCCATCAAATATAGGAGAGTACAAAGATGAGATTCTATGTGATATCATTCCCATGGATGCTTCTCACTTGGTGTAGAGAATACCATGATAATATGATAGCTACATACATAATACTTTATGGGAAGAAGAATGCCTACAACGTTACAAAGGATGAGAGGAGATTCTATTCATTGCTAATAAAGGATGAGGAACCAAGTGATGTGTTATTATTGTTAATAAAAAATTTAGAAATATGGTTAAAGAGATAAAAGAATTATGCGATGTTATAGTTCCATGGAAACTAGTAGGGCATAATGAGATATTATTGTTAATAAAAAAGTTAGAAGGATGGTTAAAGAGATTAAAAAATTATGCAACATTATAGTTCCATGGAAACTAGTAGAGCACAATGAGATAGAGAACATTGCACATGAGATATGTTTAATCCCAAGCATGACATTGTTGAATAAAGTAGTGCATATGATGAGTTTGTTAAAAGCATAACACTAAATCACAAAATAAGTGAGTTTCTATTGAAGGACCTCTCAAGGAAATCATGAGCTTGTGTGTGGTTCCATCTTCGGTAACGCTAAGGGGAGATGGATAGTGGAGGATTTGTACAAACTATAGAGTGGTAAATAAGATCACAATCAAATACATATTTTCATTGTTAAGGATAGATGATTTAATGGACTTGTGAGTGCCCCAAATATTTTATTAAGATCAATTTAAAGAGTGAATATCACTATGTTAGGATTAGAAAGGAAAAATAATTACAAAAATACCTTCATTACCAAATGGAGTTTATACAAGTAGTTGGTTATAACATTTAAGTTGACCATTGCACCAATTACTTTCATTAGATTGAAGACACATATATTATAGTTTTATATTGGTATGTTTGTGCCAGTTTATTTGGACAATATTCTAATTTTCAATAAGGTCATAAAAAACATATGTAATAATTGAGGATAATGTTTGAAGCATCATGGAAGGACCAATGATGTGGTAACTTGAATATCTATGTGAATTCTTTAAGGAAGATTTGGTGAACCTTAGGTTCGTGATTTTCCAAAGACATATTACGTGTGGATTTAGAGAAGGTGAAGGTGACTTTAGATTGTCCCATACCTTGCAAGGTCAATAAGGTAATGAGATTTCATGGAATTGCAAAAATTTATAGGATTCATAAGATTACATAGTGAGATATGTGCCTTGATGAATACGTGTATGAAAGTGGAGGGGTTCTAGTGGAGTGTGTAGACAAATGAAATTTTGAGATGTTAAAGCAAAACATTATAGAGATGTGTTGAGGCTATTCAATTTTAATAAGGTTTTTTAGGAAGAATAAGATGCACGTGTTGTTGTTATTGGTGCAATGTTGACCTAGGAAGGGAAATTGATAGAATTCGTGAAAGAGAATTTGAATGGATTACAATGTAAGTATTATACTTATGATATTATGTTTAATTCTATTGTGTAGGTTTCAAGCATTTAAGTTTATTAACTAGATGAAGCTAGATCAAAGGCATTTGATATGGGCCAAGTTTATGAAAAGTGTCGCATTCATGTTTACACATAAGTGTGAGAAGGAGAATAAGGTTGACAATGCATTGAGTAAGACACTGCTAATGTTAACAAATTTGAAAAAGAATGGTAATGAGCAAATTAATGACGTATATATGTTGAAGCTTGTGATAGCTTCAGAAGGTCTTCTGCATAGGCTTAGTGTCCTATCATGTGGAAGATGATTTATTTCCTCTTTAGGTGCTTTCTTGGTGGAGTAAGTGACTTATGTCTTCTTTCCTAAGTCTAACTTAGGAACAATACAATAATTAAATTCAATCAATTAATGTGGACTATTAAGTCATTTTCTAAGGATAAATAATTTAATTATTTAAGTGACTTAGAAATAATCTCAACCATTGTTCTCCAAGATATTTTAAAGGGATATTAGGGTTAGTGATTTGGGCTTAATGAAGATAATAAAAGAAGTCTAGCAAAGAGGTGAAGATATAGAACACAAGAGAGAGAGGCAACTACAAAAATTTTGGGAAAGCGTTTTTCTCAACAAGGAGAGAGTGAATTCTCTAGAGCGTGGGGCTCAGTTCAACTAAGGAGAAGGAAGAAGAATACATGGATAATTTTGGGGATTTTCAAGGAGGACTATTTGTTGGGAATTGGAGAGGCCAAATTGCTAAAGTGAGAAGGAGGTGCATTTTTTGGGGAGGCTAATTTTCCAAGGTCGAGTTGTGACTGCGTAAAGGCCGAGCGAGAGCTAAGCACAAAGGCCGATTTTCTAGTGAGACATGGGTTAATTTTCTTCACGCCAAATTTCTTCATAGGTCGATTTCCAGTTGACCAATTTTCCTTGGGCTGAATTATTCGAGTGGGGCTGAGTTGTAGGTTCCAATCATTGCATTATTCTTTGTAAATTCTTTGTGGGTTGAAACCCTGATTTTCCAAACTGATAAATGATAGAGAATTGTTGTGGGTGAATTATTTCTATTTCAATGTGTAATTGATCTCTCTGATTTATTTTTGCTACATATATGTTGTGTATAATTATGGATTCTAAAATACCAGTGATTTTATTTTTCGATAATTCACGATATATTTTGTTAGTTAAATAAATTGATGGGAATAAATGTTGAGATTCAACAAGAAGATCCTAGTGAAAATTATGCATCTACACTAGGATGGAGCCTCAAGCTATTTTTAGGTGGAAGTCTATTTTTAGATGCATGAGAAAATTAAATTTATAGATGATGTCTATTTATAGATGGTGAGCAAATTCTATTTATAGATGATGTTTTATTTTTAGATGTATGTGTGATTTCTATTTATAGATCGCATGTATATTTATAGATGCATGTTGACTATTATTATCCCTTAATAATAGTTGGACAATAAAAAATAATATATTCTCAATGAGCACTTGGAAATAGTTAACTGAAGTGGAAAATCAGTTAGCTATAGGAAATTCAAGTTCAAAGGTTGGTCGATGGGACATGCAAGTGGACTTAGTTGTAACTGATTGATTCGAAGTTGTAACAGAGTTGGATGTGTAGTTATGTGAGTTGTAAAGTAGTTTAACTCAGTTAAGTGAGTTAAACTCAGTTGTGCTAGTTGTAATTAAAGATATACTAGTGAGATATCAGTGAATTAATTATTAATTAATTCACAATCAGTGGTCTCACATGCAACTGAAGATTTACTATTGTTAACTACATGCATGTCAGATCTAGTGGAGACCAAGTTGAGATGTGGGTGAAAGGGACAGTTTGACTATCAGTTGTGACATTAGTGGGTGCACTCATGCAACCACACACACATTGGATGTGCCCATGAGGATTGCTCAGTCAAGGTAAGAAGGATTCCATTCATTCAGGGATTGCTATCAGCTGGGATTGCGTAGTGGAGGCAGGTTGTCTGGAGGCAGTAAATTGGCACATGAATTTGCCAAATTTTTGTATAACAGTGTGAGAAGATTGTATATTATATTGAGAGTTCTTGGATTAGAGTTTTGTATGAGATTGTTTTATGATCCATGATATATACATAATATATGATAGTGGGGTTTTTAGCTTTATGCTTTTCCGATAAAAACATCTGTGTTATGCGTGATTGATCTTTCTTCTTGATATTGCAATTGGCGATCGTGTTTTAAATTCTGCAAAGATTTGTGTAGAAGCGATTATGTATTTAACAGTGGCATATAATTGTTAGATTAGGAGAATCTAGGCAATACATAATTGTATTAAATTTCTACATGGTATTGGAGCACAAAAGATTGCAATTTTGAAGCATGAGTTGAGTTTGTTGGTGGGAACAATTCGAATTTGCAGAAATATTTTCTTGGTGCTACAATTGAGTAAACATCAAAATGTCTTTCAATGGCTTGCGGCTAAAGTATGCACTCGAGGGCAGCTCGAACTACATTGCCTGGAAGGACAGGATGGAGGCGGTGCTCGAAGATAATGGCTTAAAAGAATTCATCGATAGTGATGTTCCTAAGCCCACTTCGACAGATGTTGCATTACTTGATGCATGGCAAAAGAAAGTGGCAAAGGCGAGGAGGATTATGTTGGAAGGTGTACGAGACCACATTGTCTCAAGCCTTCATGGGAAAGCCACACTATATGCTATGTGGAAGGCTTTGAAGAATCTTTTCCAAAGTAGCAGTGACCATAGGAAATTGGCGCTGAAAGTTAAACTCAGAAAGATCAAGATGGAAAAGGGCGACAATATTCCAAAGTATCTCACAAAGTTTGTCCAATGTCGAGATGAACTAGGGAGTGTGGGAATCATTGTTGTTGATGATGATTTGGTGAGCTTGGCTCTCTTGGGACTTCCTAAGGGTTGGCACAGTTATGAAGACTCTGTCAATGGATGGGAAAAACTGCCGGATTGGGAATGACTATGGTCGGATCTAGTGCAGGAGGAGTTCAGGAAAAACACCAAAGATGGCTCTTCATCAAAGCATGATGATGAAGAGGATTGTGCTTTGGCTGCCAAGGTAAGGAAAGGGAAGGGGAAGAAATTCCATTCAAAATTTGAGTCTAAAGGCAAGAAGCTGGATTTTTCCAAAGTGAAGTGTTTTCATTGTCACGAACATGGGCATCTCGCTACTAAATGTCCGTGGAAGAATATGAACAAGAAGGCTGCTAGAGCTACAGCTAGTGAGGCCCTTGCCTCGCAATTTGAACTTGATTTCTCCTTGATCACATGCATGGTGTCAAGTGCATTAGGATCGGTGTGGTATCTGGATAGTGGTGCTTCCTTCCACATGACGGGAGATAAGGAGCTTTTCAGTGACTTGGAGGAGAAAGATATCCAAATGCATATAGAGATGGGTGACGATAGACAATACAGTGCGACCGACATTGGTACCATTACCTTTGAGAGGGAGTCAGGTAAACCATTTCAATTGAAAGATGTTATGCATGTTCCAGGTCTGAAGAAAAACTTGTTCTCAGTCTCAATGTTGGAGGATAGAGGCTATGACATTGTTTTCAGCAATGAAAAAACTTTCCTGCGACATAAAACAACGGGTCAAGCCAAGAGGATAGGGATTCGAGTTAAGAATATCTACAAGTTGGAGGTAGATGGATGCACTACCATGATGGGAAAGGCAGAAAAAGTGGTGAGCCGGGATGCAGAAAAAGTGGTGAGCCGGGATGAGGGTGAATTATGGCACAGGCGATTGGGCCATCTTCATCATGGAGCCGTGAAATTCATGCAGAAAATATATACTGGACTTCCAATGGGAACACTTGCTCAGTTAGATCAGTGCAAAGGTTGCACCATGGGGAAGTATGTAAAGTCCACTTTTCATGAAAAGGAGAACCGTGCTTCGGTGATCCTGGAAAGAGTTCACATAGACGTGTGTGGACCATTCTCAGTTGCTTCAACAAAAAAACATAGGTATTATGTTATTTTTGTTGATGAATTTTCTCGTAAATGCTGGATCTTCCTCATGCAGAAGAAGGATCAAACATTCTCAAAGTTTTGTGAGTTTAAGGCATTGGTGGAGAAAGATTCAGGGAAGCAAGTGAAGGCTCTGAGGAGCGATAATGGTGGAGAATACATCTCTAACGAATTCAAAGACTTCTACAGCAAAGAAGGAATTCGAATAGAACTCATAGTGCCTCATAACCCACAAAAAAATGGGGTTGCAGAGAGGAAGAATAGAAGGATTGTGGGTGTAGCACGAGCAATGTTGCATGATCAGGGCCTACCAATGCATTTGTGGGCGGAAGCATGCAACACTACGGTTTATGTGCAAAACCATTGTCCTCATAGAGTACTTGGCATGAGTACACTTGAAGAAGCTTTCATTGGTAAGAAACCAGATGTTTCTCACTTTAAGATTTTTGGCTCATCTTTTTATGTGCATGTGACCAAGAACATCAGGAAGAAGCTGGAGCTGAATGCTGAAGTTGGGATATTTGTGGGGTACACAGAAACACCCCATAATTATTGTGTGTATTTTCCTAACAGTAAGATGGTTGTTATGCGACGGGATATAAAATTCGATGAGGGAAAAGCCATTTGGTTGTTGCTTGAGAGGGAGCTGGACTTGCATGCAGAGGAGGAACTGTTGGTTCCCAAAGATGAGTCTCTAGATGTGGATTAGCCATAGGAGGAGGTTCATGGAGTGGAGGATTCAAATCACACAGAGCCAAACATCAGAACTGGCAGAAGGCGTAGCACAGAAGCTGATAGGCTGAGACTTGATGCTGCGCAGAATGTAGGAGCCCCTACTTCACATCGCAGACAAAGACAGTCTCTTGACCGATTTATTGGCTACATGGCTCTCATGAGAAAATATATTGTGACTGAGCCATCTTCCTTTCAAGAAGCAGTGCACGAGCCCACATGGGTAGATGCAATGGTGGAGGAGTATGACTCCATTGTCAGAAACAGTGCTTGGGAAATTGTTCCAAGGCCGGTTGATAAATCTGTGGCAGGTTCAAGATGGATCTACAAGGTAAAGCAAGTTTATGATGGGAGTGTTGAGAAATAAGGCTAGATTAGTGGCCCGGGGCTTCTCACAGATCGAGGGGATTGATTATGAAGAAACCTTTGCACTTGTCACATGGTATTCTTCCATGAGGACCATCCTTGCTCTCTCGACGCAGATGGATTGGCGCATTCATCAAATGGATGTGAAGACTGTGTTTCTCAATGGGATCATTGAGGAAGAGGTGTACATAGAGCAACCTGAATGATTTGAGATCTTCAGCAGCGAGTCACATGTGTGCAGACTCAAAAGAACGTTGTATGGGCTGAAGCAAGCACCCTGTGCTTGGTACACTCGGATAGACAGCTATTTCACCAGACTTGGCTTCACTAAGAGTGAGGCAGATGCAAACTTATACCAAATTGTGATGGAGGGTAAGCTTTTAATCATTTTTCTTTATGTTGATGATTTAATACTGACTGGTGATGAGCAGTTGATACACTCATGAAAGGAGGAACTTGCAAAGGATTTCGAGATGAAGGATATGGGCCTCCTTTCCTTGGATTGGAAATATGGAAGTGAGATGGTGAAATTTTTGTATCTCAAGGAAAGTATGCAAGGGAGATACTGGGTAAGTTTCACATGGAGGGTTGCAAACCCATGGATACTCCTCTTCCAGGAAACTGGAGGAAAGAGGATGCTACATCTGGAGAGGTAGTGGATGCTACTATCTATCGATAGTTAGTGGGTTCGCTAATGTATTTAGTGAATACGAGACCGAACATATGCTATGAATTTAACCAGCTAAGTCAAACGATGGTTAAGCCTACCAAGCTCTTTTGGAAGGCGGGCAAGCATGTCCTGAGATACCTGAGGGGCGCATCTGAGTATGGTTTATGGTACAGACAGACGAATAAGCTGAAGTTGCATGGCTTCACGGATGCAGATTGGGTGGGTAGCCCAACTGACAGAAAGATCACATCAGGGGGGATCTTTAGTATCGGATCTACAGTTGTTTCTTGGTACAGCAGGAAACAGAGATCCATGGCACTCAGTTCAGCGAAAGCGGAATACATGGCAGCAAGTCAAGCTGCATGTGAGGCTATCTGGATGAGAAATATCTTGGTTGGTTTATTTGGTTCTCATTTAGATCCGACAATGATTCATTGTGATAATCAGAGTTTCATTAAACTATCACTTAATCCTGTATTTCGTGATATATCTAAGCATATAGATATCCAATATCATCATTTCAGAGATTGTGTGCAGCGGAAGATCATGTTGCTTCATTACATTCCTATGGAAGATCGGGATGCATATATTCTGACGAAGGTGCTCACAAGGAGAAAACCTGAATACCATAGAGACAGGATCGGGGTGAAGGATAATCCCATTCTTATTGAGAGGGAGTGTTGAGATTCAACAAGAAGATCCTTGTGAAAATTATGCGCCTACACTAGGATGGAGCCTCAAGCTATTTTTAGGCGGAAGTATATTTTTAGATGCATGACCAAATTCTATTTACAGATTATGTCTATTTATAGATGGTGAGCAAATATATTTATAGATGATGTTCTATTTTTAGTTGTATGCGCAAGTTCTATTTAGAGACCGCATGTCTATTTATAGATGCATATCGACTATTATTATCCCTTAATAATAGTTGGGCAATAAGCAATAATCTATTCTCAATGAGCACTTGGAAATAGTTAACTGAAGTGGCAAATCAGTTAGCTATAGGAAATTCGATTTCAAAGGTTGGTTGGTGGGACATGCAAGTGAAATTAGTTGTAACTGAGTGATTCGAAGTTGTAACAGAGTTGGATGTGTAGTTATGTGAGTTGTAAAGTAGTTTAACTCAGTTAAGTGAGTTAAACTCAGTTGTACTAGTTGTAACTGAAGATACACTAGTGAGAGATCAGTGAATTAATTATTAATTAATTCACAATCAGTGGTCTCACATGCAACTGAATATTTACTATTGTTAATTACAAGCATGTCAGATCCAGTGGAGATCCAGTTGAGATGTAGGTGAAAGGGACAGTTTGACTATCAGTTGTGACATTAGTGTGTGCACTCATGCAACCACACACACATTGGATGTGCCCATGAGGATTGCGCATTCAAGGCAAGTAGGATTCCATTAATTCAGGGATTGTTATCAGCTGGGATTGCGCAGTGGAGGCAGGATGTCTGGAGGTAGTAAATTGGCACATGAATTTGCCAAATTTTTGTATGACAGTGTGAGATGATTGTATATTGTATTGAAAGCTCTTGGATTAGATTTTTGTATGAGATTGTTTCATGATCCATGATATATACATAATATATGATAGTGGGGTTTTTAGCTTTATGCTTTCCCGGTAAAAGCGTCTATGTTATGTGTGATTGATCTTTCTTCTTGATATTGCAATTGGCGATTGTGTTTTAAATTCCGCAAAGATTTTCGTAGAAGCGATTCTGTGTTTAACAATGGCATATAATTGTTAGGTCGAGAGAATCTAGGCAATACATAGTTTGTATTAAATTTCTACAATAAATAAATTGTCGTGCGAAAATAAATTTGAGCTGGTATTAGGAGATTTAACATGATATCATAGCTTTCTAGATAACTCTGTGAGATAGATCCAAAATAACTAGGGTTTGCAAAAACAAGTTTCCTTTTCTTTACTGCAACAGAATTATTTTAAATTTTGTAATTGGGTTTTGTGGTCGTGGTTGTGGCTAATTTGTGAATATGGCATGGCTGATTATTTTGAGATATGAACACAGGTTGGATGTGGTTTCTAATTTCAGTCCTTAGAAGGATTGAATTACCATGATTCCAAAAATAAATGGTTTGTGGGAGCTTGTGAACACATACATTCAAGCTCCTTCAGATCCAAACCTTACAGCAAAGCATAATATCAAAGATATGAAAGCAAGGTTTATAATTTTGGATGGTGTGGGGGATCACATAATTCCTTACATATCAAGGAAGGACACCAGATGTCGTATGTGGGTAACTCTCACCAGTTTTTTTCAAAGCATAAATGAAAATAGGACAATGGTGTTGCGGGAGAAATTAAATAGCATCAGGATGAACAGATTTGAGACTGCAACATCTTACCTCATGAGGATCCAACATGATCGTGATGAGCTTTCAATTATTGGGGAAACTATGATTGATTTAGAGTTGGTGAATGTTGCTCTGAAGGGTTGCATTAAGCATTGGACCACCTTTGTGGACGGGATCCTTGCTAGGAAACAAATTCTTGATTGGAGTTGGTTATGGGGTGACTTCATCCAAAAGTAGATCTAAGATAACTCATTTATTGCAAGATAGAGAAAGGGTACCGAGGACAAGGATGAGATTTCTCTTGCTACACAAATGAAAATCGACAAAGGGGAGGCCATATAGAACTAGAGTGGAGGAGGACCTTCAAAGAATAAAATAGAGAGGGACATGAGAAAATTCAATTGCTTTACATGCCACAAGTTTGGGAATTTTTACAATCATTTGCTAAACAAGAAGAAGGGAAATGGAAAGATAACTACGACATCCACTGCACAAATGGATAGCATGGCTGAAAAGTTTGAGAAATTTTTTACCTTAGTGTCATTCTTTTTGGAATTATCATGAGAGGTGTTTGGTTTGTGGACATTGGAGAATCTTGTCACATAGCGAGATATCGAGATGTCTTCAACAAAAAGTAGAGCTTGGTGATAAGGCCAAGCATGTAGTAGAAGGAACTGACAGTATTGAGTTTCATATTGTACATATCGGGTTTGGAGAAGAATATCCTTTCAGTTTCGATTATAGAAGACAAAGGACTAGAAGTTAGTTTTACTGGAGGTGAAGTGGCTATTGGGATGAAAGGAGCTGATCCAAACAAGAAACAAGTAATTAAGAGAAGGGAGAAGGATTTATATTTGTTGAAAGGACAACTTCTAAAGGCTCTCATACATGAGAGTGGCCGTCAGAGTGAGATATGTCATATGAGGATGGGACATTTACGCTACAGATCTCTCCCTATGTTAGAGAGAATGGATACAATTTTTCCATAGATCATGGTGGAGCAGGATGGTGTGTAAAGGGTGTGCACTTGGCAAGCAAACCAAGGCCATGTATCCTCACACGAGACCAAGTCTAAGGGAGTGATAGACTTGGTGCACTTAGACATTTGTGGACCTATGTTCATGACATCGATCATAGGGTCTTTCTACTTTGCGACATTCATAGATAAATATTCTAGAAAAACTTGGATCTAATTCATGAAGATCAAGGATGAGGTCTTTAATTGGTTTCAGGAGTTCAAAGATCTTGTGGAGAACCATACCAAGAAGAATATTAAGGTGTTGAGATTAGGTAATGGGGCGAGTATACCTCCAATGAGTTCCATGATTTTTGCATGGAAACATGGATTAAAGAGCTCACGAAACCTCACAAACCTCATTAGAATGGGGTCATTGAGAGGAATAACATGACCTTAATGGAGGAAATTATGGAAATGATCCGTGATTAATGACTTCCTATGTTTTTGTGGGAAAAGGCTTGCAATACATTTGTATATGTGCATAACACGAGTCCTCACAAGATATCAGAGGACGTCACTCATGAGGAATTGTTAACAAGGGTGAAACTAGATGTGAGCCATTTCCACATCTTCAGTAGTCTACTCTATGTCCACGTTCCCACAAAGAAGAGGACTAAGTTGGAGCCCTTATCAGGAAGGGGCATATTTATGGGCTACATTGAGGTCCTAAAGGCCTACTGAGTCTACATTACAGGACAAAGGAAAGTTATTTTAAGTCACTATGTCATATTTGATAAGAGTATTACCCTTAGGACATCCCATGAGAAAGAGCTATCAAAGGTAGAGGATCGGGAACAAGAAAATCCTAAGCCTGCATAAGGACCAACAACACAAACAGTAGGGACATGGTTCTTAGATCTAGAGGATGAGCTAGATATTGATTCGAGCTCTACCAAGAAAAGGCCAAGATGGGCTGAACAGACCTTGAGGCATGTTAAGGAGCATGTGGAGGCTCCTAACAACACCTTCAGGTAGAGCAGACCACTGACAATATTTTTCAAATATTTTTCATTATTGAGTAGCGTCAATGAATCCAAGCCTTCCACTTTTAAGGGGGCGATGTAGATGAGAAGGTTTGGAGGGATGTCATGGTGTAGGAGTATAGATACATCATGAGGAATGGTATATGAGACATAGTGCCAATATTGGAGGGAAATTTTGTGGTCATTTATCAATGGATCTATTGTGAAAATTCCTTGATTGCAATTACTAAAATTTTATCTCCTGATTGTTCTGCAGTTTATTTGTTATTACGAAAAATATCGATAAACTCACTATTGAAATATTCACCAAAAATAAAATATGTTGTGGAAAATAATTACCAATAATTGAGATCTAGATGCACACACATAAACATCGACACACTAATTTTTGGATTAACGTTCCTGGAAAAATATTGAAGGGAAAACTAGTACAACAGATGAGGGTTTATTTTATTATTATGCAGCAGTAAAAATATGAGTACAATATCTGGATGCCCAAATGGAAGTCCTATACCAAGTAATCTTGGAAAAAATATTTTGGAGAAATTGTCTCCCTTCTGCAACAATTCAGCCTCCGTCTGGCCTACTCATTCTCTTTCCCCGGCAACACGACCTACTTGGAACTCACACTACTGGTCTGGAAAATTTTCACTGCCTACAATTTGACTCCAACTGAGTCGTCCATCCTAACTTTTCCTCTTGAAATGACTCGCTTTTCGTTTCGGGTGATCTCCCTACCTTCAATAACTAAAACAAATCCCTTTCTGACACTCGCATTGGGGTTTCTGGTTGCTTGCACAAGCTATTTGCCTCTTTGCAAAATATTTTCGACCTCCCTTTTGTTGGTTCTCTGACATTGGAAAAATCCTCCTATTATTGATCCCTCAATCACGGATCCTCTCCTTCGTTGGCTGGAACTCGCTTTCTTGTTGAATATCTACAACTTGATAGCTCGACCTGCGAAGGAACTCACTCTCCTCTTATTCTCACAACTGTGTCAATGTCCAACCCCTCAATTTCCTCTTATAATATCTCGTTGGAGCTTCAACGACCATGAATAGATCCTCATCAATGACTAATATCATCTCATACTCGATCTGTGTGAGTCTCTAGAGTATTCTTGATCATCCTTAATTAATTCCCATTAATTAATCAATTTTCCTAAGTTAGACTTAGGAATTTTTTAATTATTGATCAATTAATTTAATTAAGGTGTTTCACAAGCTTATCTTGCGAAACCTTTTATGGATTTTGGAGATCTTGTGTTCCTTAGCCTCTTAGACACAAATTGATACTAGAACACATGTTTGATGCTACCAAAATCTAACATCTATAAGATCATACATGCAAGTGATGGTAGTGTCGAAAATTACAAAGAGAGGTTCATGACGAGAGGGTTCTCCCAACAAGAGCGAGTGGACTACGAGGAGACTGCTTTCGTCAATAGGTTGATTGAGGAGGAGGTGTATATTGAGAATCCTTAGAGCTTTGAGGTGCATGGGAGACAATCTCATGTATGCAAATTTAAAAAGGCTCTTTATGAGCTAAAGCAACATCCACACCCATGGTACACCAGGATCGCTAGATATCTTCTTAGTTTAGGTTTCACCAAGAGTGAGGCACACTCTAAATTGTATTATGTAATTATTGAGGATGAGCCACTCATCTTGGTTCTTTATATGGACGATCTCTTCTTGAAAGGATCGAAGAAGCTCATAAGGATGTGCAAGGAGGATCTTTCTTTTGAGTTCAAGATGAGGGACATAGAGTTGATTCACTACTTCTTGGGATTCTAGGTGTGGCAACAACTAAGAGAGATTTTCCTTGGACAAGGAAAGTAACATAGTCGAGAACTTGAGAAAATTTAGGATGGAGAATTGTAGGCCTATGTATACATTGTTGATCACTAACTTGAAGAAGCTAAGTGTTTCTGAAGGTGATTTGGTTGATCCCACATTGTACAAGCGATTGATAGGTTCCTTGGTGTATCTAGTCAACACTAGGCCGAATATATGTTTTGTTGTGAATACACTCAACCAGTTCATGGTGGAGCAAAGACAGGTTCATTGGGTGGTAACAAAGCATGTGTTGAGCTACATATAGGTATGATAGACTTTGGACTAAGATACGTCAAATTTGGAGGAGTGGAGTTGCCTGGGTACACATGTTCTGATTAGGCTGGGAGTTATGTGCATAGAAAATCCATGTTTGGATGTTGATTTAGCTTGGGTTCAACCATGATCTCATGGTACAGGAGGAAGAAACAATCAGTGGCACTGAATTCAGCTGAGGAAGAGTGCATGGCAGTGAGTATGGAGAGCTATGAGGCAGTGTGGCTTCACAAGTTTATTGTAGGACTATTTGATCTGGAGATGGGGTTAGTAATGATTCATTGTGATAACCAGAGTTACATTAATCTCTCTAAGAATATTGTGTTTCATGATTAGTCCAAGCACATCGAGACCGTATATCACTTCACAGGTTCAAGAGAATTGCTGGGATAGTACAATACATTTCCACATAGGAGCAGGTAGAAAATATTCTCACTAAGCCTTTAGTGAAATGGAAGTTTTTGAAGTATCAAGATAAGATAGGGGTGATGGAGAATCCCTTCCTTTCTAGGATGGAGTGTAGAAACTTGTGGTAGCTTCAAAAGGTCTTCTACATAGGCATGGTGTCTTAGTATGTGGAAGATGTTTTATTGCGTCTTTAGGTGCTTGCTTGGTGGAGTAAGTGATTTATGGAAACGTCCATAAGTCTAAATTAAGAAAAGTACAATTAAAGTTAATTAATTATTTTGGACTATTAAGTCATTTCATAAGGATAAATAATTCAATTATTTAAGTGACTTAGAAATAATCTCGACCATTGATCTCCAAGATCTTCTAGAAGGGATATTAGCGTTATGTATTTGGGAATAATGAAGATTATAAAGAATCCTAGCGAAAAGGTGAAGATATAGAACACAAGAGAGAGAGGCGACTACAATATTTTTGGGAAAGTGATTTTCTCAAGAAGGAGAGAGCGAATTTTCTGGAGCATTAGGCTTATTTAGACTGAGGAGAAGGAAGAAGAATAAAGAGATCATTTCTAGGAGTTCGATTTGTTGGGAATTGGAGAGGTGAAATTGTGAAAGTGAGAAGGAGGTGTAGTTTCTAGGGAGGTTGATTTTCCAAGATCAAGTTGTTATTGTGAAAAATTAGAGTGAGAGTAAGGTGTAGAGGCCAATTTTCTTCGAGTCGAATTTCTTCAGAGATTGATTCCAATTGGCCGATTTTCCTTGGGCTGAATTATTCTAGTGGAGCCGAGTTGCAGGTTCCAATCATTGTATTTTTCTTTGTAAATTCTTTGTGGGTTGAAACACTAATTTCCCAGATTAATAAATGATGGAGAATTGTTGTGGGTGAATTATTTCTATTGTAATGTGTAATTGATATCTCTGATTTATTTCTATTGCATATATTTCTAGATTTTAAAATACCAGTGATTTTATTTTTCGATAATTCAAGATTTATTTTGTTAATTAAATAAATTGTTGGGAATAAATAATTGTCGTGAAAAAATAAATTTGGGTTAGCATTAGAAGTTTTAACAATATAAGTATGACAAAGATTTTGGCCAAGTCACAAAGATGTGTAAGAGTTTGAGAAAATAGGATGGAATTAGAACATAATTGAAGCACTATCTCAAGGATGGATATCAATTCAAAGAGATGTATTTATGTATTCGACTGGGGTAAACATGTGACAAAGAGTTACTATGATATGATTCGACCTCTTAGATCACCTTAAGGAAGTGGAATTGACAAACCAAAACATTATTGAATTCCCTTAGGTGCGATAGGACCCCCAAGAGCTAAACAACAGTTCCAGGTGTCCAACCCCAAGTTAAACTTCTCTTTCATTGACCTGAACTCCCAGTCGCATGCACAAGCCTGCATCCATGTGACTATAGGCCTCCAGTTGCATGCACAAGCCTACAAGGGAGAGACTGTAGTCTTTTTTAGATAGTTATGTACCTGAAATCGTGAAATATGTGCCACCTTAAGGGCTATACTCCAAGTCAATACCCAAAACTTGATGAAACTTTCCAAAACAATAAATGACACAAAGAAAAAGCTTCTAACACAAAATTTTATCAAGGACTTAGGCCTAACCAAGCCTAACCATGATAGAAATTTCGTTGAACACATTGTGAACATGTAATTTAAAGGCTATAAATGCATATTTAAACATAAGGGTCTGATACTTATCTAAAAATCATCAAGAAGGTCTAGTGCCTTCTCATAATAGCTGCAATAACATCTATTAGGTCATTCATTCAATAGCCATTATTTTACCAATCAAAATATGTTAAGAGCCATAACTAAAATATGACATGAAACCATGCTTACAACCATCATATAACCAGAATAATATCAATGATAGAACAATCATTAAAGCCACATAATAACAAGTACAAATACTCATGAAATACGAGAGGAAAAGAGCTTTTATTAGCATATGAAAAAGCCAACCATGTCAGGGACTTCCACGTACCACCTGACCATAGATTGGGTTGAACTAAATATTTCTTTCAACCAATCACCCCAGTGCCATATTCCAAGCATGAATGTGGGACTCACAACAAAACCAACCAAAGCTTCCTCGGGATTTACTGTGTATCCCACCATTACTAATCAAGGGATTCCTAGGCCTGAAACCCTCATCTATACAACCAGGCTTTACCGCAGTCCCGCCATTACCGGTCAAGGGATTCCTAGGCCAAAACAATAAACATACACTATCAGGCTTTACCACAATCTCGCTATATACTAGTTAAGGGACCACTAAGAGCTAAACATGCATGGATGCCTCCGGATCTCTCCACCTAAACTGTGAGGAATCTTCATGTCTCCACCCTCAGGCTTTACCATGTATCTCGCCATTTATCAGTAAAGGGATTCCTAGGCCTTTGGGAATTTTCGTAAGACCACCCCACTCAGTTTCGAAGCCATCTGGCAATCCAACTCAACCAAGTAAAAGAACCCCATCACACCATGACTATCCATAAATGGAAAGGTGAGGATGAAAACCTTTATCACACCTGGAAAACCCATGCCAATGACAACAAGAAAACCAAATAGACACATGCATGTACCATGCATGCCAAAAATAGCAAGGAAATCATACATGCAACTCAATACCTGCAGGTAATCCCATTGTAGCAACTTGATCAAAATCTTCCTTGCTTGATATTTACTTTCCTTTGCCTTCCTTGTCCTTTCTTTGCTTTCCTTTCTACAATGCTAGAGTGCTCTAAGAATGATCTAAGTGTGTAAGAGTACGAGAAAGAAAGATAATAGAGAGAGTGCTCCAAAACTGAATTGTCAGAAGGCTCAACTAACAAAAGCCTTTTTATCATTGAGGCATTTATTTTCTTCAATTTCCTTCATTTTTTCTTCAATTTCCTTCTCATGCAAATCTGTGACCTTTCACCTTCCTTTTTTCCTAATTTCCTTTATCTTCATAAATAAATGGCCAATTAATGCCTCTTTTCCTTTTCGAAGCCTTTGCCAATTTCCTTAGCCATAATAAACCAAATGAATACCCACTAGGATTTTTTGCCTAACATCCAACTTGAAATACATGTCCCATGACCTTGGTCTTATTTTTGCCTTCATTAACTTTATTACATGGATTTTTAACCCAAGGATGTTACAATATAATGTAAATAATATTTGGTTAAGTGGAAGAATATAACAAATATAAGATAGTGCTTCGATTTCTAAGAATGAACATACAAAATTTCATAAAGGGGAGAATGTTATTTAAGTAAAGGATATTATATTAGGGCAAGGATGTACATTGATCCAATTGTTACCATAAGTTTTTTCTGCATAGCCCTATGCATGCCAAGAAGGAACTATTTTCTCAACATTATCCTCCATCTAGGGAAATTCAACACCTTGCATCTATAAGTACTAGCACAAGGCCTAGTCACACAACATTCAACCTCCCCTTTTCTTGAAGGTCAAAAAGGTAATATCCCTAGTAGGCTCTCATCATCATTGATGAATGGGGTAGAAGGGGAGTGTCTTTAGTGCCTCTAGAGCCTTCAAAACATTGAATCAATTTTCAATTATGTGCCCCAATATATAGACTATGTGCATCAACCTTGACATCGTATGGATGCACACCTCAGTGTCTTGTGTCCCACTCTTTAGAATCATCTACATACTAGGAAAGGTCATTAATATCATTACAACTCCATGCTAATAGTTGCACATGACACATGGAGAGACAAACGATGATCAAAGATTATATAACCAATTTTCTTTTGGAATTTAAATATCAATAATATAGTTAATATGTAATTTTGTGCATAAAATGTATGAGTGACACAAAGATAACATAGTTTTCTTCGTTTGTCATGCTCTTATAGAGATATATATTTTACATAGTGATAAAAACACTATTCTTATAAAGATATATATTTTACATAGTGATAAAAACATTGTTTACTTGATTGATTTTCTTTGCGTGTTTTACTTCAATTTATTCATTCTTCTACTCCTTACACTTTAATAAATCCCACATTATTATGTTTTCCTCCAATTTCAGATTGGTTATTATTATACTTGCAAATGGAAGTTGATGTAAAAACAACATGAGAAATTTGAAACCTATGAATGAACATGAAAGCAGAGGAGATAAAAACAATAGAAAGAAAGGTGTGTAATAAAATTTGGACATTATAAACTTTGATGTGTAAGTATAGTAAGGAAAAAAAACGACGCATAGAGATAAAAATTGCCCCATAAACAAAGGAAAGCATAAAAGTTGACATAAGAATGAATGCAACAAAAGGTGCACATTACAACAAAAGTGTTAAAAATGATTACATAAGGTATAGGTGAGATGTAGGTTATTTATGCTTTTTTTTATAAATGGTTTTGATTAGATACAATCAGGGAGATTCGTCTTGATATATTTCATTAGATAGTTGTGCACCACTCCATATTAATAAAATTTCATTAGCTTAATATAATATAAAGTAGTTAATTATTCATCGGATTTTAATATTGAAGTTTTGAATACTCTAACACTCACCAACACAAAATTGATATTTTCGAATATTTACTTCACATTACATAAAATATCCCAAATTTAATAAAAACAATCATAAAGGGAATATATGAAATTTATATTTTATTTTCAATTATTATTTTTTCTAACTCTTTAAGATTTTTCTGTTATTGGTCCATTACATAGTTATATTTTCCACCTAAATGATCATCTCATTGAAAGAAAAATACAATTGAGCAAACTCTTTTTCTTTTTTCTTTTTTTGTTTCTTTGGGTTTCTTCATGGTGAATAAGAAATGATATCACCATGACAAGTGGATAATCGTTTTAAAATAATATAATTGTTTTAAAATAATCATCTTTATCCTAGTTGTCATTATCTCTCATCTTCATTTCACACATTACTAGATTAAATTCTTTCTTCATGCATATTATAAAAAACATATTCTAATATCATATTTGAAAATATGGTATTGGATTGGATTCTTAATTAATATAGGAATTAATAAGAATATTTTCCCAATAGTCCTTGTAGTTGAGTCTTGACGAAGTTGGGATTTTGCGAATTTCTTGAGCGAGAGATGGCCCGCACGAAGCAAACAATCCAGAAGTCAATCGACGAGAAGGCCTTGCAGAAGCAACTAACAATGAAGGATGCTTGAGAGTCTGCCCCAACAACATGAGGAGTGAAGAAGCCACACAAGTTCAGGCCTGACACCATTTCCTTTCGTGAGATCCGAAAGTACCAGAAAAACATGAGTTGTTCATAAGGAAGATCCCCTTTTAGCATTTGGTGAGGGAGATTGCCTAGGATTTCAAGACCGATATGAGGTTTGGATGGTTGCATGTAAGCCTCACTGCCTCTTCGGTAGTTATTAATGCATGCATGTTCAGATCTATTAGTCTTAAATATTTGTTGCCCTCTAATCGGATTGGATCTACTTCAATTAATATCAAGGAGTTTCAAATATTTGTAAAGAACCTCAGTGGGAATTCAATCCCTTTCTGGGTTTCTAGATCTGAATCTGTAGGGAACTTGAAGTAGATAATAAAGAATCATATAGGAGTTATGGTATATGTGCAATGTATCATATACAAAGGGAAGTAATTGCAAGGTATTTCTCAATTACGGGACAATGACATCCTAAGAAACTCCACCATTGTATTGCTATTGAGATTGCGTGGAGGTGCATCAAGATCCAAGAACCTAGAAGGATCAAAATCATATAAAGATGCAACACCAGGAAAGCGTCCTACATCAATGAAACAACCAAATACAACTGATGATCAAATATTGTAGATCAAGTGGAACAAATGTTTAATTTGGAGGTAAGCTTAAAAGAGGTAAATCACCTTTTTTTCGCACTATAATCTAGGGCCGTGATATGCAGATTTAACGATTTTTTACCAAGATCTAAAGAGGCATCAATGGGTCTTCTTGGCTTGTACCAACAACCATGATATGTATTTGTGTTCAAAGGGTTTTTTTGTGGTTCAATTCGATACTTAAATAAGATATGGAGAAAGTATTACGAGAAGAGCCTTGGTTCGGGGGAAGAGCTAGACTCTTCATTACCCCGTGATTCCCAAAATTTGATGCTACAACTATGATGGTGTCAAAGATGTCTGTATGGGTGAGACTGCCAAATCCTCCCCTTCCTTTCTGGCATCACAAGGTACTTGAGGACATTAGGAATAATTTGGGGTCATTCCAGAATATGGACGTTGAAAAAATGGAGAAAGGCTTATTAACATTTGCCCAAATTTGTGTGGAAATGGATCTAAGGAAAGCGATATGAGATTGTATATTGTTGAAACTTAAATCTTTTCATTGGGTTCAAATCTTGGACTATGAAAATACAACATTTAGGTGCCACACATGTTTCCAAACAGGACATCTACAAGACACATGCCCACGGGCAAGAAAGATTCCACAAAAGAAAAAAGGGGCTGGCTCGTAAAACAAAAGGTTGGGAACCTTTTAAATCCATTACACTAGAAGACGAAGAAATTAAACTCATAGAGAGCCCCACAAAACAAGATGTTGTGGGTACCAAGGTTTGTGATGGACCTACTCCCCATGTGTCGAATGATATAGATTCAAATCAGATCCATAACTCAGAACATCTTGGAGTTGTAGCATGCAAAGAGGACGTGATGGTGGTCACAAAGAGAGTATACGTATCGAAAATTTCATATTTAGATAAAGAACCAACTCTTGTAGTGACCATGAATGATCTGGAAACGATACACGTTGACCATCCTTCAGGGGGATGGCAAAAGGTCTAGAGAAATAAGATACAGAAAGAGAAGTTAAATTATATCTATAACACTTAACTTCTTCTTTTTAATTTTTAATTTTTAATTTCTATTTATCTTTTTGCCACTGAGCTGAGAGGTCATCCATACTTGAATGCTTATAACATCTGCAAAATGTAATTTTGTTCCCTGCAATGAAATTACATTTTTTCCCCACAAAAAAAATAGAATTAATAATCAATCTTACATGATAAATAAAGATAGACCAATAAATAGATCATCATAAGAACATGAATGCTTAAATTATAGTAGAAAACCTTTCAGGAATAAAAGTCACTATGAACCAAAAAAAAAAAAAAAAACTCAAGTCATCATTTTCAAGTTCAATTAAGTTCATGTAAGTTACACCCTTGTTTTCTTTTTCCTTGTTTGAATATGTTATAAAAGAAAGAGCAATATTTGTTTGACGATGATAATACTTGCAACAATGAAATAACTCAAAAAATAACAATATTTAGGAAAAGCCCCTAAATTGATATAACTTAGATTTCTTTTTTAGAGTTGAGATTGCAATACATGATCAAAATGAACAATATCTAGATAACTAAAATGCTTTAAAAAATCTGGAATAAGTCAATTTCTAAATTGAAAGCTAGAAAAATATTTGTAGCAACATTGCCATATGTGCAATAATGTAACAAGCTCTAAAATCCTTTTTATTGCCACAAAGATTTTAAACCAACTATGAAACCCAAATGTGATCTTTGTTTGAAATCACCAAGATATTCTTATCCTCGCAAACCAAGGAGAAGTAATCTCCTCCAAAAAAATGGCAATATCAAATATCAAAGCCAACCTATGAAATGAACTCCACAACTTTGCTTTATAACTCTCCCAAGAAGTTTGGCCCTCTTCATCAAACATGTGGGACTAAATAAATTCACTTTTGGTCTCCTAGTTGAAGGCCTCATTATTTTTCCTCTCTAAAAATAAAATAAAATATTTTTTACTTTATAAGGGGCCCTTATCATCCCTTCATTAAAAATATTAAAATAATGATAAAGTTAAACCTTTGATTTAACTTTGTTAATTATTAACTTATCATTATTTTATTTAAAACCACCAAAATATATAAAAAGATAAGATGGTCATCAAAACTTAACCCACCAATAATACTCAAAATAGCAACCATGTTAGCTGACCCAGTGGGTGCTTGAAATGGACTTACTAAAAATAATGAAAATTGAAAAACTAGCTAGAAATCATTCCAAAAAAATGCATATTGCTCATAATCCCAATGAGATCTCAACTGACCATTAAACATTGTCATCAATTGCCTCCAAGGTTCCCAACCCTAACCCCATAGTATACGAGAAGTAATTGATAGGCTAGAAATCCACCAACTCAATTGGTTTAAAAAAAAGACATTATAGTTCAAGCCATGAAAAATAACATAAACCTATATAGAGAGCAATTTTGTTATTTTCCACCAACCATAAAACCATATATCTCATGTAATAATTACCATTGTGAATTATAATCATTAAAATAATAAGTCAAAATTACACAATTATATGTGAGCATACTAACTTCCTCCTGAAACTTCATGAAAAACATTTATAAATAAATTTAAATCCTGAAACTTCATGAAAAACATTTATAAATAAATTTAAAATACTTTTGACCAAATAATATTTTATTGCAACATCCTCCCTTAATTTATTCATTACAACATCCTCCCTTAATTTACACTTGAACAAAGATATATTATTATCAATAGTAAAACAACAAAATGTCAAAATGGAATGTGAAAATCCCTCAATGTTATGAAAAAACAACATCCAAGACATATATAATCATAAAAAAATACGAGAATAGGAAAAATTTCTATATACTATCATGTTGTTAAGAATCCAAGAATACTAACATACTCTTATGAAATTAATAAAATCAACGAATTTTCCAAACATTAATGGTCTTCCCATCAAATCAAGAGTTGTTTATATCCTTTTTGCTCTAACACTACAAGGCATTTACAATTTTAGTCTAAATCTATTTTGAACTTCACCATTGTCATTTTTCCCTTGGTGAGTTTATCGTCTTATTATAGCTGGCATAAATTTTTAGTGGGTGTTCAAAGCATTTTCCAATTTTTTTCATTAATCTAATACTTTTTTCTATGGGTTAATTTTATTTGAAAATATATTAATTTAACATAAATTAAAATAAGTAATTTTTAAGTGTGATTTCTTGAAAGTTTTCTACTTTATTATTTTATTCAAATTTTTATTTAATTTTTTTGTAAGATTCATTGAAATTATAAGTTTGATTTGGTGAATTCTTGATAATCAAAGTGCCCAAGAAGTGTTGAATCTATATATACAATAAAAAAAATCAGTTTAAATAACACAAATCAAAATTTAATCACAGTTTTTTTTTTTAAATCAAATTCCAGCTAAAAATTCTCTAAAAACTCTAAAAAATCACACTTATATAACACACTATAACAATTTTTTAAATACCAAATTAAAAATAAAAACAAAAACATTAACTGTGTTGGAGATTTGGAATAGATAACTTTAATATCAATAATCATTATAGGATATATATATATATATATATATATATATATATATATATATTAACAACACATTGTTATTATTTTACCTCTACCCACCTAACATTTTTTTGGACTCTTATATAATATTTAAGTGTTAAATACTCTAACAAAAAATGCACTAAGGGAAGTTGGAAGGGTGCAGAAGAAATTGATTAGAGATTTGATATGAAAATTACACAACGATTGAAAAAGGTCGTTGAAGAGAGTCTTACAAGACATTATTAGGAGGTTGATTAAAATGGGTTATTGATGTATTTTTTTTTTTTTTTAAATGAAAATTACACAAAGAATGAAGAAGGTTGTTGAAGAGAGTGTTACAAGACATTATTAAAACGTTGATTAATATATTAAGATGGGTTAGATCTCTGTTTTTTTATTAAAAGGTTGATTAACAGATTAAGATGGGTTAGATGTCTTTTTTTTTCATTTTATTTTTATTTTTATTTTTTTAATAATTTAATATATTTTATTTTATAAAAAATAATTGAAATTAAGTTGAACATATTTAATATTAATTACATAATATCATATGTTTTATTTAAATTTTTTTTTTTATATAATTTAATATATTTTATTTTATAAAAAATAATTGAAATTAAATTGAACATATTTAATATTAATTATATAATATCATATGTTTTATTTAATATTATTAATAAGTGTACTTAATTTATAGATGAAATAGCCATTTGCACTGAAATTCATGAAATCTAACAATATAATTTCAATTTTTTTTTTGTTATTTTAAATATAATTTTGAATGTATAAATGGATTCACCTTCTTGAAAAATCTTTAGCGCACTCGAATTATACAGATTAAATAATTTAAACTTAAACTTTAAAAAAAATTATGAAATTTTGCTTAAAATTAACTAGAAAAAATATCCTGATTAAAAAAAAAAATAAAAAAATAAAAAAATAAATAAATAAATAAAATCATTTTATCTATAAATTAAGCTACATCTTATTAATATAATGCGATATAATTTTTTTTTTATTAACTTGACTCATGAGAATTTTAACTTTATAATTTATTATTTACACTTTCTACCTAACGTGGTCATTTCCAATTAAATTGCACCATAAATTAATGCAATATAATATTCTTTTAATAAATAATGAATATTTAACCTTATTTAAAAAATTGCACTATTTTAAATACGATAGTGATTATTTAGATTATAAGAGATAGACATAAAACTCAAGAAAAGTATTGAGAAACTTAATTATTTATAAATATCTTCTATATTTTGAAAATGAGATGAGTATATACTATGAGACGAATATATACCGTTTAAATTAGGTAATCAAATTTGTGTATTTATTAATAGTTTATATTTCAATTTCATTGGATCCTTCAACATGGTGTAATAAAAGTCTATCGATTCTTTAAATTTAATAATAAGATAAATAGGGTGGCTATTTAATATAATATAATGTAGATTAGGTTCACAATGTTAGTTATTATTAAATAAGGTTTATTATATAGTGCACACTAAATATGTGGTTTCATTAAATAAAGTGCAGAATATGGATATAGTTATTATTAGAGTTTGCTAACTAGCTATAAATAAATAAGGATAGCGTGCTTTTATTAATCATGTATTGGAGCTTAGTTCATTGGGAGGTTGTCCCTTGAAGAGGTTTCTTTTCATAAAGAGATTAATGTATTGTGTTGTTCTTTGAACAGGTTTCTTTTCATAAAGGGATTAATGTATTGTGGCGTTTATTTAAAGAAATGTGATATTTCATGAAGTGTTGAGCATTTTTTATTCATTTTAATTTGAGTAGTTGTAGAGTTTTTCATATTAAATTTGAGTAGTGGGAAGGTATTTCACATAGTTTGTAAAGTTCAAGGTTTGGTTTTTGATTAGGCCTACTAAATCTATAACTAAGAAAACTATTTTTCATTTAGTTAAATACTTTAGATGTAAGCTACACTAACAAAATATGCATCCTAATTATAAAACAAATTATAAATAAGTTTTCTTTAAGGTTGATCCAAGTGGTTGAGCCTTTACTTATGATGGTGTTGGTTATAGCTAATTTGGTGGGTTCATTTTTTTATATTTTTAGTAGGGTGAATGGATCTTTTCATTAATTAGAAAAGTTACATATAGCTCGAATTTTTGAAAGACGACTAAAATATAGGAAATACTTGAGACTAACATGTTGCATACCAATATCAAACATTCAAAAAATGACTATGCTAATCATAACAACATAGAAAACTCCTTGAGGATTCAAGATTTCAAGGAGGGAAATTCCTCATACATTTGCATGACTTTTCTTGTGTTCACTAATTGTTTACCGTCTTCTTATATATGTGCCTTATTACTCTCGCAACATTTTTTTTTGGCTTCTTTGTCATGCCTGGAGACCACCTTGAAATCCATCGTTTGAACCCCAGGATCAAATTGTGAGGAACTCAAGCCGAATTACTTGCTTTGAAGATAGTCCTTATACATAATCCTAGCCTCATGCTCTGGCATTGTTTTCACATCCTTTCCATGCCATTTTTCCGCAAGGGAAATTAGTCGCGGTTCATCCAAATCCATATCTTCGAGTAGGGATTTTGCTTCATCTTCTTCCGAAGGAGAGCTAATCATTTCCCGTGGTAATGGATTTTGTTGGTACTATTCAAGATACTTTGAGACGAACTCTATAAGGTTGTGGGATTTATATTCTAATAATTACATGCTTGATTGAATGTTGACTTGTTTTAGAGCCTCCTATAGAGAGGAAAGAGACTTGAACCTAATTTTAGATAAAGGGATCTAGTCAAGATTTGAGTTACCATGGGTACTCAAATTTCTTCTCCTTTGGGGGAATTTTCCCAATTCAACTAGACCTTTCTGAGAAGGATTTTCTTCAAATGATTCCTTTGTATTCATCGAACAGTCCCTAATAAGATGTATGTATTCATGACAACATCTGCATCTAAAAGGCACATGTTCATAATCTAGGGACTACTTCCAAACACTATCCTAATAGAGAATATCGATGGAGGCTGGAAGAGGTTAGGAGATACTCATGTAAATGAAGATCCGTGCATTTTAAGTATACCTCCCTCTCTTGTTAGTCTCTAATACTTTGAAAATTTTGTCACTTTTTGTATGAAGATTTCCATAGTAAGTAACATGATATTGCGAATTTTTGGAATACTATGTGGTATTGTCAAGGTGTCCACCTTAACAGTACCACAAAAAATTCCAGAAATTTAGGATATCAAAATTATTGATGCCATTGTTTATACTGTCAAGGATTTCCTCCTCCCAATATTCCTTGGGAAGAGAAAAGAGATGGATCCACACCAGGGCTACAAGGAAATATTCCTTCTCTGGATTATATTGTTCCTTCTAGAATCACATCATAGAGCCCTGCATTGTTTAAAAAATATAGCCCTCCCTCAAAAACTTGCAATCTATCATCTAGGCTGGAGAAAATAACTGTAAATAACCCTTGGCCCCTAACTCCAATTCTATTTGACCCTAGGGGTTCCATTTGTTTCATATTCACTCAATCAAAGCCTTTTCAGAGGGCCATAATCCAATAAATTTATAGATTAGAGCATCATCTTGCATATATTGGATATATTCTCCAATATTCCTAGATTTAACCTTGTATTTTGGATCTTGCATTGCTTTTGGTAGACAACGCCCTGGATTTCTAGCTTGCCATGATGCACCCAGCAGAGGGTTTACTAAGAAACCAAAAACCCCACTTCGCTCAATTGCTCTATGGAAGATGAGGAATTGATAGGGAATACTAATAGATCTAGGCTCATTATGAACTTCTGAAAAAATATAGCTAAAGGAGGGGGAAGAGCCCCCTTTTGTGGAGCCAAGAATATATGACTATGCAAAAGAAACCCTAAAATTCAAAGAGTAGAGTTGAACACACCATTTTATAACATATTTGGTTGGGTTCATTTTAAGAATGCTCAACTAACATGATCATATATAATGTTAGGGTCTATCATTTTCAGTATCATTCCATGAAAATGCCCTTTTAATATAATCTTGCATGGCGCTTTCAATTCATTGTACTAACAGGCACTCTTCAACCTAGTATAAAAGAGATGTTGTAATGTTAACATAAAAATTTCAACTCGGTCAAATAAAAATAAAATAAAATAAATTAATAATTTACCGTTGGTAGTTTTTGGGCTCAAGGTTTTGACAACCTATTTATTTGCCCATGGTATTTGTTATGATGAAGCCTATTTAAAGACTTGAGGAAATCCAGTATGGAATGCAAGAGAACCAACTTAGATCTTAAATCTGGACTTGATTCCTCTCAGTGTATGGTAGATCCATATTTAAGATGGATCTAGACTAGTTTAGTCTTTTATATTTTATTGTAGTAGCCTAAATGTTTTACAAATTTATCCATTTTCAATAATTAAAAAAAAAAATGAAAAGGAAAACTGATATTTTTGAATTGATGAACATGCAAATATTACTAATTAACACTAGGATATTTAATGACATTGAATCTATTTACATAAAAGCAATAATTTCATCAATTTAAAGTTACAATTTTGATAAATATTATATATCTAAATTCCAATAATATAATAAAATTATTAAATATCATAAAATGTTTAACTTTATTTTATTTCATTTTTTTTGTTAACTTGGCAGTACTTCTTTATTCATTATCTATAAAGCGGGTTACAAAAGATATGTTCTTGGTGACCTCAACTTGCTTGTAGGAAACCAGGTCTATTGGCCACCAGTGTGCATTATACGCCATCCAAAACTTAAATGTTTTGAGAATGTTCATCTGTGTTTTTGACACTGTACTTTCTATTATCCTACTACATAAACATAAAAAAATTGCAATGTAAAAGCTATCTGATATCATTATAAAAAAAATGACAAGAGAAACGTAGAGAATTGCTGACAATTAGTCATCTGAAGAATCCACTGGGGTCGGATCCTTCGCACTTGAACTTGGAATTACTTACTGCTGCATGCTCTGCAACATCTTCTCCATTCGTCCTAGCTTGACGTTCTGGTGGAACAATTGAACATGCATTGACTGAATTTCCTTTTGAATCACCATCAGACTTGGCTCATCTTCCCTGTTTTGAGTTTGTCCTTGCAGAATAGGCTCCTCTCTCTGCTGGCGGTTTTCAGTTATGGCTTTCGCCAATAAATTCTTCATAATCCAATAATTTTGGATGAATTGGCGGAATAAGGTCATACTGCCTCTTATGTTGCCCGGGTCCACAACCAGTGGATCCCATTCCTCTTCCTGTACTTGTTCCCTTTCAAATCTCTCTCTCAATTTTGTCTCCCATTTGGAGATCTCTGGTTTCACTGGTGTTAGTGAACTTTCGCGGTAGGAATGCATAATGTTCTGCATAGTCTCCGCACCAAACTTCCTACCTCTTTTCCGGGGAGCTCGACTCATGGAGGGTGTTGTCGACAGTTTTCCTCTGCCAGATTCATTTCTGCCATCTCGGACCTTCTTCCTTGTCGCCTCCTCTCTCTTCATTTTCTTTCTCTCTACTCTTGCAACACTACACCACCTTTAACACCCACACTGGTAGACGCTTGAGTGGGATAAGGGTCGCAGCCTTGTGATAGTTACTAAGGACAGTGCTTGTGTGTCACCGGTACCCTATAGCTCAGTTGAGCCTGCAGTTGCCGCAACGTAATCACCATCCACTTCTTCTACTTCCCGCTTTGCCTTCGACAAGCTTTGGGTTGCATGCTCCACATGCAAGCCTTTAAATACCATCTGCTGGACAATTCTTTTGTGGTGAGCTAGCTGGCCCACATTTCCCTTGTCATCTCATTCATTGCTCTTCTCCTTTGACAGCATTAATTTCCACACCCTCCTCCACAGTCTCTTGTCAATCCCTTCATCCACGTAATATATGGCCAAACCATTTGTCTTACTTGCACCCCAATTAGGGGATTTTATTTCATAATATAATAAATGATTAAAAACAACAAAATTTTAATTATTTAAAAATAAATATTTAAAAAAATATAATAATAATAAATATAACATTTAAAAAATATATATGTTAATTTACCTCGTTTAACCTATATTCTATTATTTAAACATACCCTTTAACCATATATATATATCTTCTTTGTGGAGCCAACTAAACACCCTTTTATGTGACATTTTTTTTTTATTACATTACTCTATAAATACTCTTTAATTGAGGGATGGGAAAAGAATAAAATCTACACTGATAATCTCTTTAGTAATTACAAACTCAAACCTTAACACCTTTTCCATTATTTTCTCTTTTCTAGAGAATTTCACTTTATAATGATGTTCGCCATATCTCATATAATAAGAGTTACCTTATTGGTGTGTCTAGACATTATCCAAAGATGAGTTAACCAAAGGTATAATTTATCATTAAAAAGAACATACCACACATTTAACAAAGCACTCAGAATGTCGGTTGTTCTAATGCTTTCTTTACGCTTTATTTTCCCAGAAGTGACATAGAATCAGTCAAGAATCCGGAGACATTAGAATAATTCATGCTAACCCACTTTTCCATTTGATTTATCCACTCCTTTTTCATTTTCACGAGCAGCAAGAGAACATATAAAACCTTTAAAGCCTCCACTATACTATATTTAAGTCAAAGTATTATGTACAAAGATTTGTCATAACCTCCACTACATTTAGCTGAGGAAAATATTTGTCGTTTTATATCATTACAAAATAATCATAATCTATGCGTGTCTTTGTCACAAAGAACTTTATCATTACATCATGATATTAGATATATAAATAAAATAATAATAATATATGTCTTTGTCGTAGTAGAGTCTCAATAAATTAAGAGAATTGTAAAGTTAATATGATGCGTGACCACTTAACTGATGTCAAAATAGGCCAGATACCCGAATCCACTAAACTACACTACACTACACCCCAACTACTAGGAAAAGCACCAACCATATATATGTAAAATTCACATTCTCGCTGGAGCTTTCGTAAAGGCTGGTCTCTTCATCTCTATAGTTCCGCCGTCATTAAATGTGTGGTGGATGGTTTCCATAGCAATGTTGCGTAGCTTTCAATCCAAAGGGATTGATCATTTTGCGTAACTTCCAACACCACGTTGACTGCACTTGACCCCCCCACGCTAAGGGAATGAGATAAGGTCTCGAAGCTTGGGAGATATTAATTTATTTTAATGCTTACCTAAAGTTCTTTGTGGTTCCCACAAATATAACAGACATTATAGATAACATTAAATGATATTTTATTAGACATTTACTTAACCCATGTGTTAAGGTAGTTGGAGATTTGGGAGACTCTTGAGGAGCACTATCTCCAAAGAGTGGTCACTTTCTTTGGTGTCATGGGTCTCGTGTTTTTCAATAGAACAAATATACGATATTAGTTTTTATGGTTTGATTTTTTGGTTTTTTCAATTTGTAGTTATTACAATTGGGTTAACCCATTTTTATTATAATTATAAATTATAAATTTAGATTGATAAATTTGTTATTTTTAATATAAAAATGGATTTATTGTAAGTGAGTATATAATGTTAATATTTGTAATTTTATAAAAATGTAATTTTTAATTTTTAATTTTTTTAATTTTTTATTTATATTATGATTTAAAAATTAAAAATTTTATTATATTTTGAGATATGGAAGGAAGGAACATTTGTATATTTTTAAATTGTAATTTTGTGTTTAGATTTGTCCTATCAATATCTAGAATTTTATGAGAAATGTAAGTTTTAAGTTATTTGTGTTTAGATTGGTCTTATCAATACCTAGAATCTTACTAGAAATGTAAACTTTAAGTTATTCCTCTAAAGAATATTAGTTATAAAGAAAGAAAGAGGAGTTTGCTATTGAACTTTTTATGTGTATGAAAGAACCCATCTTGAAAGCTTAATGATTAGGAAGCTAGCCTTGAACCCCAAGTTTGATGGACATATCTAAAGTTAGCATTGGAGACAAAAACTTTGAAAGTTTGAGTTCTATCAAGTCAAGTAGGAAAATTGAAGATTTTGGAATGGCTAGGTCCACTAAGAAAAATGGCATGGGAAAGATCATTCATATACCTAGGGATCTTCTCTCTCTTTAAATGAATGATGAAGGATGGGATTGGAAATGGAAAAAATCATCACCTTTACAAAGTATAACTTTGCCTTAGTGGTTTTTCTTCCAAACCTATCTTAAAACATAGATTTAATGAAATATGGTCATCAAAATCCAAACATGACTATTTTAACATTATAGCATGTGGAAAGTGAGTTTAAAACATCAAAAAGTTTTTTTTTGCCTTCCTTATATGTGAAAATCCACATTATTATTATTATCCAATTTTAATGTCACGACCAAGCTAGACACCAAACTGCTGTATGAGACCCCTTTGTTTGTGGGACAAGGGACCCGCCTCCGCACAATGATTTGACTGTTATGTCTACGAAGGCATACATACTCTACCCCCTTTGGTTTTGAACCCGTGATCTTTAAGGAAGAAACACACGCTCTTAACCATTATACCCACTCAATTATCAATAGTTTGGATAAGTGGAGAGTGTGCAAATCTACATTATTGATAGTGTGGGTATGTGGAGATGTTGAAAATCTTGTTTTAACTTTGTTACTTAGCCAAGTTTATGTGGGGCCTAGGTCAAGTCTTTGTGCTAATAATACCTCCCTATATCTATATTTTGGAGCATTGCCATGTTAGGTGACCTAATGCATTTGACTTTGGATTTTCATTACGCTTAGACACAAGCAAAAATTGAAGCTTTTCACTTATTTCAAAGAAGTGCAATGATGTTGTGTTAATTGAACAATACCATCAAAAAGCGTTTCATAGGAAGATAACCCATTAGCTTTTCCTACTATCCTTGTGTAGATCATGAAACATATATGAAATTAATAATGGAGATGGAGTCTAGCAATATCTAGACATTTTTGGGTAAGGCCGTGTTACACTATGAGTGTGGAGCTCCCTAAATCCTTTTAACCTCTTGTAAAAGTTGACACGAGTATCACTATTATTAAACATTGACCATTTGTTTTGATATTTTTTAAATAAATTTTTTATTATAGATTATAATGTTGTTTTGGGTTAATAATTGTTTTTGTTTTAAATTTTGATATTTTTACAAGAAAACTAGCACAACCATATAAATTAAATAGTTGATAAATGTCTATAGACATCAATCTATAATATACATCAACAAACTTACCTAGTGATACATCTCACATTATCAGAATTAACAAAACATAATAATAAACTAAATTACAACTTCATTTTAAATTATTATTATTATTAAATATAAAAACAATTAATATATAAATTAAATATATATGCATTTAACAAAAATATATAACAAGGTTATTAATCATAAAAATTCACCCATACTTTATTGTAAAAATTCTTAAAAAACCTAAATCATTTTATAATTTATATAATTTTAATTTAATTTTGTAATTTTTTTTTAATTAAATTGAAGAAAAAAACATAACTACTTTAAAAATAAATCTCAAATCTTTTATCCTTAATTAATATTTTTAATTAAAAATATTTATTTAATAAAATTAAATTCCAATCATTCATTTATTAATTAAAATAAAATTTCTAAAAATATATACAAAAATTCAAATTTCCCTATCAATTCATTTCATTTTTTAACAATGCAAATGAATCTAAACTCATTCATTTCTCATTTTAAATAAAATTAATTACATATTATTTATCTTCGAAATGGGGCATCTCGGTTTAGCGACGTCCAATTGGACGTGGTAAGCTTAAAATATAAGCTATTGAAAGTCGAGGAATAAAGTAAGCGAGAACAGAGTTAAAGAAACGAGATACTACAGTCCATCCCTAGTTTCTCCTGAGGCCAATCACATGGCCGCACATCGCGGCAAAACATGTCAGGAACCCCGCTAGCATTTACAGCTCAGAGTAAATAATTCTCCATCTATAAAATCCGTCCTCTTCTGTGGATACCGGAGTTAACACGTGGATTTCCCGGCAATGCACTGGGCATAGGGTTCATTTAATACCGACTGACGTCCGGCAGTAGCGAAACAGTGTACTCGATTATTATTCTGCGAGAGAGCAGAAAGGGAAACGCATTTCGAAGGAGCGGAAGGTTTTAAAGCACGAAAATTTGAGTGCATTGTGGCGAGGGAGGCGACGAAATGCAGCTGGAAGAGAAGGGACTATTTCTCAAAGGTAAGCCTCGGCTTCGAATCCTGTTAAAATTGAGCCGGAATCTTGAATCTGAGGGAGTTTAGAGCGCTAGATGCAAGGTTTTCAGAAACAGAGCTTAAAAGGCTGCATAACAGGTGAAATTAAACGCTTTGGGAAATCAATTTGGGGCACTGTTACTTTATTTTGTGAGTTTTGTGTCGGCACTCTAAATGCCAGCTCCGATAAGTGAAGATTTGCAGTTGTGGCTCTGAATAGTGAATTTTTATTTTAGATGCCGAAGATCAGAAGCTTAGAGTATATATATAAATAATAATGCGTGCCGTGGAAATGAAGACTGTATATTGAATATGAGGGACGGTTTAGGCTAAAGATTTAAAGATTATAAAGATTATGCTTTCGGTGCCCCGAGCCTTGGATTTCAGAAGCACTTTGGCTTCTAATGGTACAGGATGGATGAGTAATGCTGTTTTGCAGTTATAACACGAGCGCAAAAGCCGTGAAGTGTTTAGATGAAGGTAAAAGGAAGCGGTTGAAGGTCATTGTGGCAGTATATTTTTTGATGCACATCCAAGTTCACTGAAATTTTGAGATATTTGGCTGCATTTACAGAATTTTGCTACAATTTTGAGATATTTGGCTGCATTTACAGAATTTTGCCACAATTGTCAAGATGCTCTGTATTCTGTGAAAATGCGCAGGAGCGTTGGTTACTGTGCGAGAATTTGACGGAAATTGGAAGAATTTGATGAGATTTGATGGAAATGCAGGCTTATGCATAAATTTTTGCCCTTTCACGATCGGATAAGAGTGGATAACTAAGAAACCGATTTTTTTTAAAGGATCTCATCATCATGAGGACGGCACTGCATTGGGAGAATCTGGGCGATCTAGCGAATGTCGCCCAGCTGACGGGACTTGACGCCGTGAGGCTGATCGCTCTGATCGTCAAAGCCGCCAGCAGTGCGCGGATGCATAAAAAGAACTGCCGTCATTTTGCACAGCACCTGAAGCTCATAGGGAACCTGCTGGAACAACTTAAGATTACTGAATTGAAGAAATATCCCGAAACCAGAGAGCCTCTGGAGCAGTTGGAAGATGCGCTGAGAAGGTCATATGTTCTTGTCGACAGTTGCCAAAATAGAAGCTATCTGTATTTGCTTGCGATGGGATGGACTATCGTAACCCAGTTCAAGCAAGCTCAAGCAGAAATTGACAGATATCTGAAGATCATCCCTCTCATTAGCCTCGTGGACAACCACAGAGTTAAGGTTATATGCTCAGGCCCTGTTTTGTGGTTTCCTTTTCTGCTCTGTCATAGTACTAATTTGATGATTTATTTCTTTTTCATATTAGCCGCATTACCGCCTCTTAGTTAAGAATGGAAATCCATCTATTTATTTATATAAATTATCTTATTTCTGATCCAATTTGTTTTTGTTACGGGAAAAACAGATTAGGATTAAGAAAAACGCTAGAAACTATCGTGACTATCGTGTGTGTGTGTGTGTTTTTAATTTTTAATTTTTAATTTTTCTTTCCTTCTATGTTGGGTAGTAGAGGCCATGTCCTTCTGTGACACAAATGAGGACAAACTAAAGGTTCCAATGGTGTGAAGGGGTAATAAAAACGAACAAAACATATTGTCCGGCTTCATTTGATGCTGAATCTCAAAGATTTTACTGTCCAAAAGCCAAATATGCAAATAAACAGATATATCCTAATGACCAGGTGAAGGATTTTATTTCCCTTCCGTCTTTCTGGAAGTTAATCCATCCATTAGAAACCTAAACAATCTATTTGGATGAAGTGAGTCAGTCCCGCTGAAGAATTAGACAGTACTTTCAGAGTCTCAGAGTCCGAGTTGTAGGAGTCAGTTCTGATAATGAAATGAGTATGTATTTCCCTTTCATCGTGCAAAATCTGGTTTCATATACAGGCTACTGTGAGGGCTGATAACGAAATGAGTAACATTCTCCTTTCAAGCTGATCACTGGTCTCATATACAGGCTACTGTGAGGGCTGATAACGAAATGAGTAACATTCCCCTTTCAAGCTGGTCACTGGTCTCCTATGCAGGCTGTTGCGATAATGAAATTTGTTGTGTATTCCACTTTCATGGTATCATGGTCTTGTATATTGCTTATATATCATTTAAGACTGCAATTTTATTCTACTGCAAGAGTTGCACATCTTCTCCTCATTCAATAAGTCCTACCGAGCTGCCAATGCACTACCTGTTTGGTTCAACAGTGCACTCCACAGAGTCGTAGATTCTCCCCTTAATCAAATTAGTTGGACAATGGCGCTTATACACTACCTATTTGGTTGTGACCTTCATAGCGTTATCCCTTAAACATGTTTCATAAACCTATTTGGTTCAATATTGTACTCTAAGTGGTGCACATTCTCCCCCAACCAAATTAGTTGGACAAAGCCGCTTCTACACCACCTATTTTGTTGCTGACCTTCTTAACGTTATCTCTTAAACATGTTTCGTTTACCTGTTCGAACCACGTTATCTTTTAAACATGTTTCGTTTAACTGTTTTGTTCAACACTGTACTGAAGAGTCGATTCTGCCCTAACCAAATTAGTTGGACAATGTGGCTTATACTCTACTTTTTGGTTGCCCATCTTTCTTTGCGTTATCTAAAACATGTTTAGTTTATGAAGTGATATTTTAATTTCTACTGGACTAAAAATATTCTATGGACCATCAGTGTCTTGTTTTTCTTCTTTTGCAATTCTAACCTTCCAACAATTCTCTAACTGAGAAAAGACAATGTGGCTTATACTCTACTTTTTGGTTGCCCATCTTTCTTTGCGTTATCTAAAACATGTTTAGTTTATGAAGTGATATTTTAATTTCTACTGGACTAAAAATATTCTATGGACCATCAGTGTCTTGTTTTTCTTCTTTTGCAATTCTAACCTTCCAACAATTCTCTAACTGAGAAAAGACAATGTGGCTTATACACTACTTTTTGGTTGCCCATCTTTCTTTGCGTTATCTAAAACATGTTTAGTTTATGAAGTGATATTTTAATTTCTACTAGACTAAAAATATTCTATGGACCATCAGTGTCTTGTTTTTCTTCTTTTGCAATTCCAACCTTCCAACAATTCTCTAACTGAAAAGACAATGCCAAGAAACATATGCTAACATATTTCCATAACTTTCTCTTATGTCTATGAACCCATCACCTTCCAAAATGAAATGTTTTTCCGATTCCACTACTCCATACTTGAAAAATGTCCTGTTCTTCCTAAGCTTCTTTAGGTCTTTTCCACTTCTTCCCAAGCTTCTTTAGGTTTTTTCCACTTCTTCCCAAGCTTCTTTAGGGCTTTTTTCCACTTCTACCCAAGCTTCTTTAGGGCTTTTCCACTGCCAAGTTGTGTACATTTTTTTTTGTTGGAGATGAATAAAATGTTTTTCCTATTCCACTGCCCTAGAGTTGCAAAATGTACACACCCGTTCTTCCCAAGCTTCTTTAGGCCTTTTCCACAGTGAAGTTGTATACTCTTTTTGTTGGAGATCACACTTAGGGTTGAATTCTTCAATGTAGTACTTCTTCTTTCTACTCAACTCTTTTTTTTTTTTCTTACTTTTTCTTTCTACCCAACTCTTTTCCCCATACCTTTTTACTACACTTCAGATAAAATCTCAGATACACACACTCTATTTCATTAATCAAATAAGGTTACATATATACATGAGATATAGTCTCAAGATAGGTAAGCTGTCTTGGATGCACAATAAGTTGGTTGAGAGAATATCTCAACCTCACACTAAACTAGGAACTAACCTATAGAATAGGAACAGACTCTATACATAGAAAGAATCACAACTGAAGACAAGTAGGAATTACATATTCCAACACTCCCCCTTAATGACTATTTGTCTTAATATCAATCTGCAAAATCTACAACTGGTTTTGTTTGGTAATTATACTGGTTTTGTTCTTGTTATTGTCGATGTCCATATAAAGGAACAACCATCTACTGAAATGCATGGGTTCCCAATCGCTGCAACCGCCAGTCTACTAGGAAGTCCTTCACATACATGGTTCATCTAACCTCTCGATCCCCTAGATAAGAAATTTCACTTCATGGAGTCTAAAACCAATATGGCCCACTGGAGTGTAAAAACTCTGGTAAACTTTATAAGTATATATTATTATTGATAAAAGATGAGATATGATTACAATGGGGAATCACCGAGGCTTTAAATATAGCCTCATGGTGTCCCTTGGTGAAGAGGCATGATCATGCCCTTTCACTTAATAAAACCTAATATAACTATATCTAACTAATAATTAATAAAATATACATAACACCCACCCAAGTGTATCCATCCCGCATGACACACTCTTCC
This sequence comes from Pinus albicaulis, assembly GCA_034641835.2. Taxonomy (NCBI): domain Eukaryota; kingdom Viridiplantae; phylum Streptophyta; class Pinopsida; order Pinales; family Pinaceae; genus Pinus; species Pinus albicaulis. Next base: position 29,757,717 of record CM076573.1, read on the forward strand.
AGGGTGTGAAAACTCTCTGACAGAGGGAACATATAAGAAAGGGGTATCCATGCCTCTCTGGGTCTTACAGCATGTACAAACAATAAATAACATGCAAATTTTCTCTAATTACAAATTGTGACTCATACTCTACCATGGTTATGAGTCTATTCCACAAACTCACACAAACTCAATTGTTTTCCATCACAATAATTGTTGCTTTTACTTTTCTCCACCTTTTGAAATTGTCTTCCACTGCCTGGCATCTTCATCTTGAATTTTTGCGTCTTCAATTTGCTGTTGTTAGAGTGATCAATTCTAACAAATAGCATTTACATGCTAAGTTGATCAGGCTCAACATGCTTCGAAAAAATAATTCAAGAAAAAACAATTCAATTCACCAAGCATTATGGAAGTAGAACTTAATAAACCGCAACACTCCATAGCAAGTTCTTCGAATAGAGATCACGTAGTCCACCTTCACCACGACATCCTCCACCTGCGGCACCAAACCGTTAAAACGTTTTGAAAAAGTTGAGCACCAGCGTATGGCTTTGATGTCTTCTAACTTGTTAAAGATCACCAAAATTAACGAATTGGGAAGATGATCAAAATGATCCGTTACAAACATTTGAACCTCCGAGCTCGGGTTATTATTTTGCTTGCAACCGAACTCCAAATGCATGCTTCTTCACACCCTTCAATGGAGTAAAAAAGGAAACCTAGCTTCGATTACGCGGAAACGGCAAGATTCTTTGCTTTTCATTTACACCTTGAAGATTCTTTGAAAGCTTCACCTCCAAGCTACAATCCACAACCTCACAAATTACAAGAAGATAAATGTAACAATTTTTATTTTTTCTTTGTTCCTTTTTTGTCGGATGGGCAAAAGTTTAGACTTGGAATCTCGTTGAACAGACAGATTTGCCTCATGGCACCTTGCTGCCTCCCATACTGGGGCCCCAATGCGAAGAAGGCTTGCAGAGACTGCTGCTGCAATTATTCTTCAGACTTTACAGTTTTTTTGCCATATTTTTTCCACGACCCCTTCTTTACGCACTTCAATAGCCTCCACGCAGGCTCATAACAGTTCTACAGCCTCCACGCAGGCTCAGAATGCAAACATCAACATTGTTATCTCTTACGCAGCAGATCACTCCTCCACGAATCTGCTCATGCTGCAACTACGTCCAATTAACCATGCTGCAATGAAATCCCTTTGGGATGGATCTCGGCCTCGACACAGTCAGCACACAGTTTCCTTCACGCAGTCAATTTTTCTGCAATCGCACAGCCAAACACAACAACAGGGGATCTCACACAGTCATGATCGCTGATCATCAGGTGATCTCTCTCACTGCTTCACCGCTTAGGGCGTTTTTCTCCTACGCCACAAAGCCACATAACACATATCCGACTCGGTGCCTAGAGCGTCAAGTTCACCACTACGTCTCGCTGCCACAACACGCTACTGGCCTCGGGCTTCCAGCGAATTGCACTAGCGTGTTATTGGAGTGATCTCGAACACATCACTCTTCTACGCCCAGCTCGCCCAGCTCACCAATTGTCGAACCTTCTCATGCATTCACTCTCACTTCACTTGAGAAGATATATGCTCATGCAGTCTCGACCTCAAACAAAAAATATGGCAGGAGCTCCAATGCGTGAAATAGGTATCAGGTCCACGCTTATGAGGTATCAGCTTGCCAACGACTCCATGCTCAGTCTGAAAAGTGCCATTCCTTTAATTTATGATGGACAACTCAAACTAAAACAATCGTCTTGGCCCAAGAGGGGCCAAGGCCCAGGCTCGTATGAGCTCTGATACCAAGATAAAATCTCAGATACACACACTCTATTTCATTAATCAAATAAGGTTACATATATACATGAGATATAGTCTCAAGATAGGTAAGCTATCTTGGACGCACAATAAGTTGGTTGAGAGAATATCTCAACCTCACACTAAACTAGGAACTAACCTATAGCATAGGAACATACTCTATACATAGAAAGAATCACAGCTGAAGACAAGTAGGAATTACATATTCCAACAACTTCTCCATAACAAAATTCCTTACCTCCTTTCTATTTGTCAACTAGTATTTGTGGGACAAACATAGTATTTGTGGTAGATATTCCATTTTTGCATCCATGTGTAGTTTTCATATGCATAACATTAAGCCATCCATTTTTTTTAGATAACTCAATTTTTTTTTGATATCTTCTTAGCCATTTTTTTTTTCTTATTACATTAAATTTACAATTTGAATTTGCATGGGTATATGGGACATTCACTAATGAAAGTAGTGATTTTTTTCCTTTAAATTTGTAATTTATATCACACTCGCTAATTGAAGTTGTCCCAACAATTTTTATACATTCCATTTTGGCGCACATTCCCCACATTCCCTAATTGAAGTAGTTGGACGGTTTTACTTTATTTTCTATTTTGTGTTACATTCTCTAATATTAGTAATTTTTTCCCTTTCATACATTAAATAGATTTGCAAATTGTTACAATTGGTATGTAGCACATTCCTTAGTTGGAAAATTTTGATTAATGCATTCCATTTTTATGGATTATTTAAAAGTTTGATATAATTTTTTTAATAAAAATTTAAAAATAGTCGTTTCTAATTTGTTGGTAAATGGCAAGATATTTCATAAAATTCAAGATGATATAATAAAACTCATAGCTATAAATTTAGCATACTTTCCAACAACTAACAACCGAAAATAAATCCAGGTAAATGGCAAGATATTTCATAAAATTCAAGATGATATAATAAAACTCATAGTTATAAATTTAACATGCTTTCCAACCACTGAAAATGAAAATAAATCCACGGAAATGGCAAGATATTTCATAAAATGCAAGATGATATAATAAAACCCATAGTTATAAATTTAACATGCCTAAAATAAATCCAATTAATTAAACTTATATATTATGTATTTGTATTTTTACATTGATAGTTGTTTAGGGCACTTGATAGTTGTTTTTAATTTGCATAATTTCTTTTTAAGATATGTTTCAGAAATATATTGATTTTGTATTTTTACATTGAAATTTAACATACTCCTCTTTTTTTAATGTGGAAAGCCTTTGCCTTGATAGTTGTTTTTAATTTACCTAATTTTCTTTTTAAGATATGTTCAAGGAATATACTGTTGTATAGTATTAAGACTTTCTCATTATATCTTTTAAATATTTTAAATATTGTTTATATTTTATTTAGCATTTTTTTCACCCACAACACCTCTAGGTGGACACCCATATGTGAGCCCACTTGAAGAGGCCTCGAGCCCACCTGGGCACCCACAACACCCCTAGGTAGGCACCCATGTGCGAGCCCACCTGAAGGGGCCTCATGCCCAGTGGATTGCTGGGGCCTCCCGATAACTATAGAATGTTTATACTTTATTTATCATTTAATAATATAAAATAGATTAATGATGAATTTTAATGTAATTGTGTATATGTTTTTTTATGTTTTCAACATTGTTTATATTTTATTTAGCATTTTTCTTCTTACAACACCTCTAGGTGAGCCCACTTGAAGGAGCCTCATAATGCCATTGGACTGGCCTCATGCCCAGTGGATTGTGGGGCATAACTTTACAATGTTTATACTTTATTTATCATTGTATATTAAACACCTCTAGGTGGGCCCACCTGAAGGGGCCTCATAATGCCAGTGGAGTGGCCTCATGCCCAGTGGATTGTTGGGCATAACTTTACAATGTTTATACTTTATTTATCATTGAATAATATACAATAGATTAATGATGAATTTTAATGTATTTGTGTATATATTTTTATGTTTGGAAAGTTGGTTATGTTATTTCAAATTGATTAATCATATACTTTAATTAATGATGACGGCACTTCACTTATTTATATTACTTTGCAAAGGGTCTTGTTTTATAAATTATAAACAAGAAGGTTATATAATAATTTGGATGATTAAAGACTTTCTCCACCTTCAACACATTTATTTAGTGAATGATATTTTTTTTAAATGGTTCCATGATATTGTATCAACATGTTAACCAAAGTAAACACTTTATTTAATTAATATTTTTTTTGAAAGGCATAATTACAATACGGATCACAAAAATTTATCTTAAATCTAATTTCATTTAATTGTATTAATTATATTATATAGCTGAATAATATAATATAAATTATCTCAAATCTAACTTCATTTAATTATACATTATAAAATCACAAAAATCTTAAATGTAATTTAATTTAGTTATATTATATAGCTGAATAAAATTTATAGACCAGAATAAATTTATTGTAATGTAATATAAATTAATATTACATTGCTGAAAAATGTAATATAAAATATAGACAAGAAGTTTGCTTTAATGTAATATAAATTAGAGACAAGAAGAAGTTTGTACAACAATTTGTTGGATGATAAAGACTTCCTCGAATATTTTTTTTAAAAGGTTCCATTATATTTAAATGCTTATACGTCAAAGCAAACATTTCATTTAACTGATATCTTTTTTAAATACTTCCATTATATTTAGGTGCATATCCACCAAAACATACGCTTCATTCAACTATATTACTTTGCTAGAATAAATTATAGACAAGACGTTTATACAACAATTTGGCCGATTAAAGACTTCCCAACCTTCATAACATTTAGTGAATTATATATATTTTTAAATGGTTCTACTATATTTCAGTGGCTTCTAAATGTTATATATTTTTTAAAATGGTTCTACTATATTTCAGTGGCTTCTAAGCTGGGTACTTCTATTTTTAAAATCATTAATATTTAAAAATAGTATTAAAAAGTTAGAAGATTGAAATTAAAATAATTTATTTTTACATATATATTTTTAAAAATTTGTTTCTTTGCCAAGTTTTTTGTGATTTTCCAGGTTTGATATGTGGTTTGAGGCTGTGTATTTCAGGGACATTTAATTTGTTAAAGTTACTAGGGTATTGTACTTGGTTCAAGCCACACCAACCCTAAGTTGATTGGAATTTTAGTATGTCTCTTTTTAAGCATGTCTCTCCTCTTTAGCATGTCTCTTCCCTAGCGCATAAAATTTGATCTTGATTGGAATTTTAGCATGTCTTCTCCTCCTGATGATGATGATGATGGTTAACGTCCACTGAGACCAAAATTTGGTCTATCGGACCTATAATTTTCATAGTTCTTAATTTTCTGGCTTCTTGTCTCTCTTGGCGAGATTGGTGTTGTAGCTTTCTTTTTCTTCTTTACGGTCTTCCAACTTCATTTATTTTGCACCTCCTTCATCTCTTCTGATTCTTGGGACACTGATGTCTTATCTTCGGGATTTGGGAGATCTGCTTTGCTGCAAAATGAAGATTTCTTTTGCGCGGTATTCAAATCCTCATAATTGTTGGTGCTTGAGGGGCTGTCGAGTTCATTTTTTTGTTGTTGGGCGGGGCTTCCCCCCTGCTTGTCTTGAGGGTTGTTTCTTTCTTGCCTAATTTCTTGTGATTCAGAGTTTTCTGGAGAGTATTCTTCTTTGATGATAGTATAATGTTCCTTTTGTGCTCCTTTCCACCATGTAGATCTATGGTGATTCTTTCTAGCAGAATTTTTCTGGGAGACTTTTGGGCAATTTTTGGCTAGATGCCCTATCTCAAAGCAAAATCGACATCGGAAGATGACACTTTCATAGTCGAGTTTTTGGTTCCATACATAGTCTTTGCTTGTTAGGATTATTTCAGCTGGGAATCCAGTGCTGAAGTCCATTTCTAAACAGATGCGTGCATAAGTGGTTCTGATATATTCCTCTGTTTCTGGGGACTTGCAGTAAAATTTCCCAATTGCATTTCCAATGGCTTTTAACGAGGAGAGATTCCAAAGATGCAAAGGTAGCTTTGGCAATCTGACCCAAACTGGTGCTGAGGTTATCACCGTTGTTGAGGGGTGGAATGATGGGTTCCATGGCTTCATTAATAGGCCCGAGTTTTCCCAAAACCAAGGTTCGGAATCTAAAATGCATTGTCTATTTTCAGAGTTTTCAAAATCTACTATAAAGAAACCCTTAGCACAAGGGTAGATATTAATTTCATCAAGAATGAGAGACTTCCATACCTTCGAGATCCAATTGTGGAGAGCTGTCAGCCGCGGCCAAAAGCCATTAAACCGGCAAATTAAGGCACTTTCAGAAAACTTCAAGGCCTCATCCAGTGAGGCCTTGACCACCTGCACGGTGGGAGTTGGGGCTTCACTGACAATATGGGCAAGAGCTTAACTAGAGGCGGATGGGACTGGGCTGGCAATTATCTTTGCGAAACTGGAAACCATACTATCAGAGTTGTATTTCCCTCTAATTTTTTTTCCCTACCTGGTATTCAATCCTCGCTCAACCTTCAACCTCTAGTGTCACTCCCAATTTTCCTCTGGAAATTCTGAGCAGTTATGGACTCGGTGCTTTTACTCGTTGTAGGCTGTTTTGCAAACTTCTGCCACATAAGATAAGATACATAAAAGAAGATTATCTTGAGTAACTTTGCTAACTAAACCCATCGTACTCATAAAACTTGACTTTAAAATCATTAATATTATAAAAAATTAACATTAAAATAATCCAGATCAACATTATTGGTGTATCCTTTTTATTTGACTTAGCAGGACCTTAGGCCGGCGGTAAAAGCCTATTATGTAGCACACACAAATTAAGAATTATGAGAAATTAGAATAATCCAGTTCGACACTATCAATGCATCTTTTTCATTTGACTTATACGAAGTTTAGGTGGGTGGGAAAAGCCGATAATGTATTACTCACACGAATATAGTACATTTGACTTATAAGGAACTTGGGTCGGTGGTAAAAGCATATATCGCATCACTTATACATGGTACAATTTCCATATGATTCTATTAATCAAAGTCAATAAAATTTATATATTATATTTTTTAACATATATTCCAGACTGAAGTATTATGTATCGATGATTTAGTTTTCTTTATCATGATAATATAGTATATAATATATATTTTTTATATGATAATAATTTAGTATATATTTTTTATATTTTTTATACCATGGTAATTTTATAATTAAAAAATTATATAGAAAATAGCTTGGTGTAAATTGGCATTGTTGATGTCACAAATTCGCTTAGACATTTGAGGGTTGGAATTTTATAAAAGATTTTCAAAAAAATAAAAATGCAAGAATGTTTTAATGTTTTTTTTGTTTTTGGGATGGAAATAGATTCAATATTATCAAAATTTACTTTAAAATCTTAAAATTTAATAATTAAATTTATTTTCGACAATTATAATTTAGATTTTAAAAATTTTATATCAAATTTTATTATAATCTTGTAAAAATTTCCATTAAATTTTCAACTAATTTGTTAACTCTGTGGATTACGCACGCCATATAAATTTAAAAGGGAAGGATTGGCATCAGCGAATAGTGAACTGTAAATCACTTGACGGTAATTTGTTTCGCAAGGATGAAATGAAGCACAGCATAGTCATTGGTTCGCACGAGGTAAACTCTAATAGAGTCATTGGTTCGCAGAAGTAAAGCCTAATGGATAAAGCCTAATGGAGGGTCGATCGTGAATGACTTTGAAGCATTAAGCTTGACCCGACCGTCTCTACATCAATAATGCTCAGGTCATATAAAATACTTTTAAATTAAATATTCTTAATTTTTTAGAGATTTCATGCATCAAATGTTGACCGAACCTGTAGAATATTTTGTATAAAGTGGGTAATATTCAATATGATTCGAGGTAACAAGTGGAGGTCATAGCGAATGGCTTTATACAGTACTCTACGGAGTTAAACTTCGAGAAAAATATATCTTGTGGAAGCCAGCCAAAGAGTTCGCTACCGGAAACACAGTCGTACACTTAAGTGGGAGTGCACACAGTCAGATAAAAGTAACTTCGAGAAAAACATATTTGGTGGAAGCTAGCTAATGTCTTGACTATCGAAACACACTCGTACAAACTCGTACGCTTGTGGGAGGGCACATTCAGCGGATAGTCATATGCTCATTTTCTTTCACCCCATAAGAACCTCCGGATAAACCCTCTTTACTTTGAAGTACGTGTGACTACACTGAAAATTTTGGGTACTTGGCTACATTTGATGAATTTGGGCAAAACTAACGCTGCGTTTTCTATATTAAACTGCTCGGGAGCGTTGGTTACTGGGCGAATATTGGACTGGTTTTTAGGTACATTGGAAGAATTTGACGAGATCTGATGGAAAGGTCGGAGTAGGCTTAATGTTGGGCATTTGACGCTCGTTTGAGATCCACGAGACGATAAGTAGAAAGAAACTGAAGCCTGAAAGGGTCTCATCATCATGAGAATGGCACTGCATTGGGAGAATGTGGGGGATCTAGCAAACGCCACGCAGCTGACGGGACTGAATGCCGTGAGCCTGATAGCTCTGATCGTCAAAGCGGCCAGTAATGCGCGGATGCATAAGAGGAACTGTCGTCAGTTTGCACGGCACCTAAAGCTCATAGGGAACTTGCTGGAGCAACTTAAGATTACGGAGCTGAAGAAATATCCTGAAACCAGAGAGCCTCTGGAACAGCTGGAAGATGCTCTGAGAAGGTCATATGTTCTTGTCGACAGTTGCCAGAACAGAAGCTATCTGTATTTGCTTGCCATGGGATGGACTATTGTAAACCAGTTCAGGCAAGCGCACGCTGAAATTGACAGATATCTGAAGATAATCCCTCTCATCAGCCTCCTGGACAACCACAGAGTTAAGGTTATGTTCTCAGGCCCTACTTCATGGTTTATTTTTCTCTGTCATAGTACTAATTTGATTACTTCTTTTCCAAATAAGCGGAATTACCCTCGTTTAGTTAGGAATGGGGGTTCTCTATTAAATTTGTTCGCTCCACCCTGCCAAACATGATTATATGTTAGAAAATTGCTATACAATAACGTGTTTTTCTCAGTCCAGCCATCATCATTTATCTCGCCATAATTTTGATGCGTTTTCATCATAATCTCATGATGACCTGAACATGGGTTTATCGTATTTTTACTGCCAGGCTTGGTGGTTGGTACGAAAATTCGTTATGTAGGGTTGTTTTACCCGTCAAATACTGGGAACAAAGGAAAATGTCTCCACTCTATTACATATAACTATGAAAATGCGTTTCCGATCTTTCTTGTAGGAAGAAAAACAGGGCACAAGTTTCCCAGTTGGATTTCTTTGTTTACTGGTGAATGTGGCGTTCTGAAAGTGTCAGTTAAACCCGTCGTAATAGTGTTAGATCATATGCACCAAGTGCAGTGTTCTAAACTACAATTTAGTTAAACCGTCCACTTTATTAAATAAAACTGTACGGATTATGGGAGGTTCAACCTATAAGTAAATCGATGAAACTTTCCTGATTTAATGTTTGACCATTTAAACAGAGATTAGAAATGAAGACTAAAAATATCTTAGTACTCTAACTATGGTGGGCACCCACCGGCCCCTCGTGACATCCATGTCCGATAGAACGGAACAAAGTGTGTCCGATGCATCGGTCTTAATAATTTCATCGTATTCCACTCTAAAATGCTATTTGTGGCCCTTCTTCCACATTATGATGATTACACAATGTCGCTGGAAGTCTTTTGTGGCCCGATCTTAAAGTAATGTTATACAGTGAAAGGTTGCCGTTGGGGCCCGATTTTAACGTAATGTTATACAAACGTTACGGTGGGGGCCCCAGCTTTTCTACCGTGTCCATTGTCACTTGTTGTCGGCCCGCGGGTCCCTGACTAACCTTGTGGTGGTTTACCTTTAACGGTGCTGAGGTGTAACATCATGGTGCGATCAAATTCGCGACCCTCTTTCACAAAGAACTACAATATTATCAATGTCTGTCCTTTTAAGACGTCGAAACTTTTTGACGGGGACTTTTGCCGCCAAATCTATCTGCGGAGACTGTTTACCCTGGAATGCGTCACATACCTCCTTTTCGGCTAGCTTTAAAGGCAGCTAGGCTTGACCAGTGGTTGGTGAGCCTTGGATGGCGAATGGAGAACAATCTGTTAGTTGTTTATGTTCGCCACTATCCTTATCCAGTGGGCTCTCTGAAAAAATCAGGGTGCCGACCAACCATTCCATATGACGAGATTCTGTTTCTCTGGGATGTGAATTGCATGCCTGGGCGTACCCTAAAAAATACTTGTCCTTTCATTTTATATAGTAGTCGTTTCCGAAAAACGTAGCTCAGCGAAGATCCAGTCATGTGCGGCTATGGCATACTAGCATGTTGAATAAAATTGTTAACAGTGTTCTTGAATCGATACCGACACTGAACAATTTTAAATAAATCGGAACTGAAACCCGTTCATGTCAGGTAGTCGGACTTGCATATGCTCTTCAAACTCGCTCAAAGCTTTTTGTGGGCTTTGGCATTCTAATGATTATAGTTGACTGTGTTCTCAAAATCCTGATGCACACACTGATTATCTTGGCCGATTTTAACGCCTTTTAGACGAGAGATAGTCTTCTCGAAGAGAATTTGGATTTTCTTGTAATCAAGAACTATGGAACTAGATCCTGCCACATGGATGACGTATATCTAGAAGCTGTGAGATTATTTGATACTCTTTCTGTATGTGACAGTAACCGCGAAGATGCAATTAATCTTATGCTGCGATCTACACTTCTAATACGTAGCACTTTAAATGATGCACTTTCTCAGGTATTTTTTTAAATATCTTGAATCTTGATACATGAACCATTGAGCCCATTTTGCATGAAGACTTGGACAGCTGACAGAAAGTCACATAACTGTTTTCTGTTACTGAATTCATTTTGTTCTGTTACCATCCAGAAATGTTACATTCCATGTTGGTTTTGAAACTTCATTTGGTATTCCCCAATATGATCTGAGTCACTAGATCAATTGCCCATATGCAGATAATAATGAAAGAAGCTAGAACATCTTTTCTTTGTAGTGATGACTCAGTCACCATTAGTAGCTGTTTTGAGTTGTTCAAGCTTTTCATGGAACATTGCTTTGCGACTTTTGCGAAGTTAAATTTTGATATAAATGGCTTGGAAATTGGCCAACATATATATTTCTAAGGGAGAAATGCAATAAATTACTGACTGCTCTACTCTCCGTCATATGTGGACATCTTTTGGGTCATTGTCTCTTGCTAATTTATTACCTGACCACCATAATCCCGGATTGGTGTAACACGGAGAGATATTTATCAGAGCTAGTACTGGCCCTTGCTGCGGCCAAGGAGGAGATTGTTGAATCAAAGTAAGTTGCATACATGCAGAAACTGGCATCCCCAATTTAAAAGGTCGTCTCAATCTTTTCAAAGTTAATGAATTTCTTTTGGTCTATTACGTAGCTGGATGGCAGATACATCCAGTTTCTTCAACATCAATGGTATATTGGTATATACTATAGGCAGATACGAAAACCTAAATGTATATAGGAATTACTTTTTTCTAATAAAGATATATCCGGCAAAAGTGGAAATTGCATTTCTATATAGTATATAACGATGTTGCAAGTCATAAATATCGAGGTTTCCAATATATATATATATATATATATATATATATATATATATATATATATATGTATAGGGAAACAAGGAATGTGCAAGATACCTCAATTTGTTTTCTGAAGATAGAGGAAAAAGAATCTACAGAAGACGAGGAATTATCAGAAAAGGAACTCAACCCTATTGAAGGACAGTCAGACATCGTCATGAAGAATAAAAATGGTTTTCTACTCAAGAAATACAAATACGCAAGAAGAGTTTCAACTTTGAAGGGCTTACATTAATAACATACATTTCACTAATACTGGAAGATGAGGTAGCCAAATCTAAGGCAGAGATAGAAACCCTTAAGGTTTAGCTAAAGAATCAAGAAGTCAGCAAGTATACATTTCACTAATGCTGGAAGAAGAGGTAGCCCAATCTAAGGCAGAAATAGAAACCTTAAGTTTCAGCCTAAGGATCAAGAAGTCACCATAGCAACTCTACAGAATGCCTTAGAAGAGAAAACAGATGAATGTGATGAGTTAAAGGCTGAATTGTGACAAACAGAGTGTCCAGAAATAAGGCAACAGATGAATATAACAAATTTGTTACAAATAGTTATTGACAAATTATGTTTGCTAATTGGGTCACCTGTGGATGGAGATTTGTCAAGCACAGAAGTAATGGAATAGCACCAAAGAAGCAAATAGGGCAGCTATGGATGCCCTCGTACTTCACAAGTGTAATTAGGATGCAGAAGAATGTAGCATTAGGTCAAGCTGCCATTGCCAAGTGATTATCTAATGCAGGTCCAACATCTTGAGTGTATAGATGTAAGGAAGGACCAATCCTGGAGGCCTGAATTACCCTTTTCCTTCACCCACCTTTTCCACGCCTCTGGTGTGCCTTCTACTTATTTATGATTTGCTCTGATTTGGGTGCATAGCTTAGGAGCCCAAGCTTGCTTTTGAAAATTTTCATTATCCCTTAATGATGAGTCAATTTATCATTCATTGGGGTTGGGGCATACAAAAGTTCCTTTTATAGATAAAGCATCATGTGCTTGAGGAACCAAGTGATGGCTAATGAGGGGGGAAGTGCTCATGCTAGGCTTTTTTCCATGTGCTAAACAAATGTCCCAACCATCTTTTGCATTTTATAGTTTTCTTTAATTGTGGCTTTCTTATGATTTTATCTTTCTTTTAGTTTCATCCTCAGGGCAAGGTTTTCCCAAGCCTAGAGTCATGGATGAGGATGAAAAGGTGCCAATCCCAAAGACAGTGACCAACAGCCTGAAGAATGGAGATGAATAAAGGGACAGAGGGAAAGTGGTAAGTACGGAATATTATGGACACACCACTTCAATTAGTGCCTCCCCATTAGTGTCCTTCCTAAAATACTAAAAAGGACTGAGAGGATGTCACAGTGGACTAGAGTCAAAGATTAACTCCCTAGGTGAAGTGAGGGAACATGAATACAATCAAGATCAGTCAATTATCCAGTTTGCCCCTTGATCCATATTATTATGCCCATAAATTAAGTGAAAGCACATGATTTTAAAATGGTTAAATTACCTGCTGATGGATGAAACACCTTCCTTCAAGAAGGAATGCCAAATGGGAGAGAGAAATCTGACCAGAGCAAGTAGTGGAGGATCTTGGCATCATGTTATGTGCTGATCATATAAGGCCACTGGCTGGCTGGCTGTCCAAGGAGGAGAACATTTTCTCCGTATGGGTTACCCAGTTTTGGTGGATAACAGGGACAAGACTTGTAGTTTGGCAAGCGAGAAATTGTCTTGGCCTAAAATGAGAAGGAATGTCGAAAGTTTGTTTCTATTTGTAGAACTTCACAGATTGCTAAAGGGAGAGAGCAGAACACTGGCTTTTATAAACCCCTCCTTGTGCTGGATAGAGCGTGCATTGATATTTTGATGGACTTCATTTTGGGACTGCCATGAATTTGGAGAGGTAATGACTCTTATCTTTGTAGTCATGGTTAGATTTTTCAAATAGTCTATTTCCTTCCATGCAAGAAAACCATAGATGCCTGACTGCCACTATAATTGCTAAATTGTTTTTCAAAAAGATTGTATGCTTACTTGGATTGCTGAGGACAATTACAAGTGACATAGATACTAATTTCTGAGTGACTTTTGGAGGAGTTTATGAAGAAAATGGGACAATAAATTACAATTCATATCCGCATATCATCCCCATTCAGACAGGAAAATGGAGGTAGTAAATAGAAGTTTTGGTAATTTATTGCAGAGAGTGATTGGCGAAGATCTGAAGCACTGGGATCAGAGTTTGGCACAGGCTGAGTTTGCATACCATTCTAGCACTAATAGATCTAAAAGTGATTCTTCTTTTCAAATTATTTATGGGGCAATTCCAAAAGGGCTAGTGGTCTGACTTCAATTATCCACGAGAATACCTATTAACATGATGCTGAGAGTTTTAGAAACACATTCATGTGGTGCGCTAGATAGTAAGGGACAGATTGGAGTCCATGAATGAACAGTACAAACAGAGATCTGAGTTGCGTGGAAGGAAAAAAAAATTCAAGAAGGGAAGTGGTTTATGGTGCACTTGTGAATTGGCAGGTACCTTTGAGGTACCTGCGACAATCTCAATCCTAACAAAATTGGCCCCTGTCAACTCTCAAGAAGGATTAATGTTAATGCTTATATGGTGGAGTTGCCTGAATGTTTGGATAGCAGGGCCATTTTCAATGTTGCAACATTTATCCTCTTCGAGTAGGAACAAATTGTAGAAGTTTCTAAAGTGCATGAAGATTAAACTAAATGCACACCCAAGAAAAATAGAGAACAGATTGAATGAGTTGTGGACACTAAGATTGCTTCAACCAGCTTTTTAAATCATATAATGTTTTTAATAAAGTGGAAATGATTCCACGATCCCAGAAGTACATGGATTACTGAATAAGAACTGATGAGACTTAGCCAATTCCAAGAATCTAAACCAGGAAGTTCAGAGTATTGTGTTGTGGGGAACATGATTGATCCTGCTGGAAGTTCAAAAGCCCCGCTTTGGCATCCTCTGTCGGAGCAACAGCACTTATTCAGTAGAAAAAATAAGGGAAATGATATTTATTTTTTCTAGGAATGATATTTATTTTGATTTCTAGGGTAGGGAAGGCAGATATGCTTTGGTATTTTCTCTCCTGGAGAGTTCCTTCTAGCTGTTACAAGGTTGCATAGTGTGTGTCTGCACATGAGCAAACCTGAGAAGTAGAGTTGTACCAAATCTGAGGTATCTGCATCAAATTTACGGTCATATAAACTCTTTTTTGCATAATTTCATTTATTTAAAACTTTATGTAGCTGTTAAAACTTTCTGTAGTTGCTTGGTTATTTTCTTTCAAAGTAAATTTTGTATATACAGCATCTCTATCTTGAAAATTCAGGGTTCCAATGTCTAATTGTTTGAGAAAGATTGATTTCAACCGAAGCAAGAAGTTATATGACGTTTGTTGGTAAGATATGGTCCCAGTTACTCTTCTGAAGTCTTTCTGCAAGAGCGGACCACATTTTGTGGTCTTATGATTTATGTTAGTAAACTGAGGATCAATAGAATAATACACACAAAATGTTTGTAAACTTTTACATTTTGGGCAAAATTTAGATTACCTTCTTACAATCAGTGCTTTACCTTAGACATTTTAACGTAGAGGCTTAATGTGTCATATTTAAATGGGGCTGACCATGAATATGAAAAAGTAAAAATAATTATTTAAGTTTTTGAAAAATTGGAAGTATTATATGGCTATGGTTCCTCCAATCGATTCAGATTGGTAATGTATTGAGACTCAAATTCTTATAAAATGACAACCTCTAATATGAGTTCCATCTGGACTGGCATATGACAGGTCAAACACATGCTTGTAATTAGACCCCACTGCCAGCAATACGATATGTAATTTATCATTCCATTTCATTTTATTGCAATCACAAGTCAAAGTTTGTATTATGAATTGCTTGAGCATTATAACAAGTGTGCTTGTTGCTTTGTAATATGGTGCTGATTTTGACAATAGGGCCTTGTAAATTTTTGTAGATGTTCTATGCTTGATGCAACTTTACTTTTATTACAACAATCGCCCAAACAGTTAAGTAAAACGCTGATAGAACATACCAGTGGATCTATAGAAGACAAACCAGAAACAGGAGAATGTGAAGGTGCGTTACGGCGGTCAACAGGATGCTTCAACCAGCAAAGTCTCCTTGATTAGCCAACCCAGAATGTGTCACAACAATCCTCAAATCAGTCACTCAGTCAACTCAAGTCAACGCTATCCAGAAAAGTCAACGCAGCTCCAACTTCGGTCAACCTTTTGACCTCGGTTCTTGTGCCAATGTGTACGGCCTCCCAAAATCGAAGTCTCCAATAAATTTCAGCCTCTTTGGACCATGCGTTGACCAAAGTCAACGTTGGTCAAACCTTCGTGGAAACCCTAGCTGCAACAATTTCGTCCTTCTAGTAATTCGTCCTTCTTCCCACGTGTGGATCGAAATTGTCCTCCAAGTAGCTCGTACTAGATCAAAAGAGAAGAAGATGTGTGATGAGTGAGTGTGAAATGCTCTCCAACTTTGACTGTATTTATATCCATCATTGAGGTGTGTGACACATCTGCTGGGGGTGTAAAACCTTAAGGCCGACCTGCACATATAATTTATTATAAATAATAAATTCAAAATAAATGTTCTGCTCATCGGATTAAGATAAATTTTATATGGATTTTACACCTCTCCGAAAGAGGAATCCAACAAAAATACTAGCCACTTAATCTGAGCATCACAACATGGAGTTTGGACCTAGTTGTTCAAATTTAACACTCCCTCTCAACTAGGGAGAACTCCATCCATCAGTGCAATCAAACATCGTGCGTCATCCCGCCGTAACTTGCTTTGCTGGCCTCTTTATTTTAGAACAGAAGTGGGTCAGTCACAAAGACATCATCCCCCGACTGACATAATCAGTCCAGAGGTTCGAAACCTCTATCAGACTCACAAAGAGTCTCCAACCAACCCGAAGTTGGTTCATCTGACCCGAAGTCAGGCAGAGGTCCCAGACCTCACTAAACTTGATCCCAGATCAAGTGGTTGGACCGTGCCATCCTAGATAGAGTACGGCAATCTCTGATGCGTCCATCAGTATTTGCTACTAGTCTCTAGCTTTTCCCACCTCATTGGCCAAATGAGAGGTACTTCCCATGAGCCCTGAACTCAATGGGTAGGATGCATACGGGGCACAGAAAATGAGAGGTGAACCAACTCAAAATCAC
This sequence comes from Pinus albicaulis, assembly GCA_034641835.2. Taxonomy (NCBI): domain Eukaryota; kingdom Viridiplantae; phylum Streptophyta; class Pinopsida; order Pinales; family Pinaceae; genus Pinus; species Pinus albicaulis. The sequence continues at coordinate 29,774,508 of CM076573.1, forward strand.
AATGGTGGGGTCCAAGCACACCACCAAGGTTGGCAAGCCTAGCCTTGTGGTTGCCCATAGCTCCAAGAAGCTCTCCCCAAAGCCCCCCAGAGCTCCCAGAGCTCATCGTCCAACAGGACCCACATCATAGGGTCTTTCCACGACACCAAGACTCTCACGGAAGGTTAGGAACTTGACCTTCCCCAAGGGCTTAGTGAGAATATCCGCGACCTGCTCATCAGTTCCTATATGATCGAGCCTTACGGCGCCTCGCTGTACCATATCCCGGATAAAGTGGTACCTGATATCAATATGCTTGGATCGTTCGTGGAACACAGGATTCTCAGTCATACGAATCCCACTCGGTTATCACAGAGTATCACGGTGGTATCTAGCATGTCCAAACAACTCACTAAAGAGCTTTCGCAACTAAATCATTTACAACAAATATACTCACTGCAATGGTCTGCCTCGCCAAGGCTGAAGCACGACTTCTCCGCTTCGCTCATCCATGAAATCGGCTAACCAAGATTGAAGCAAAGATCCCGATGCTCTTACGATCCACTACACCACAAACTCCCAATTCCATTAGTATATCCACCTGAGTGTCACACTCCCGCAGTTGTATCTCACCCCATGGTTTATCGTGTCTCCCAAGATATCTCGAAGACTTTTGGCACCAACCCAGCACCAACCCAAGGAAAGTGATGAGGCCCAACCATCTCTGGACTCAAAGTGTTCACCGCAAACATATATCCTGGACGGTGTTCACTTCAAGAACATTAGAGCTCCTACGAGTTGACGATACTCAGTAGGATTGCCAATACAGGCCCAGCAGCGCTGCCACTCAACTTCTTGAAGTTGAGTTCCATTGGTGTTGACACGGTCTTGCAGTCCACCATACCAAATCTTTCCAGAAGTTTCACAATGTATTTTCCTTGAGAAAGGAAAATCTCTCCAGGTCTCTGCCAGACCTCCAGGCCTAGGAAGTAGTGCATCAGTGCTAGGTCCTTCATCTCGAACTCAGCAGCGAGCTCCCTCTTACATTGATGAATGAGAGGGTCAGCACCTGTCAGGAAGAGGTCATCCACATACAGCACTAGAATGAGAGGCTTCCCCTGCACAACCTTGAAGTAAAGGTTCGGATCAGCATTACTTCGAGTGAAGCCCAACTTCATCAAGTAACTATCCATCCTCTCGTACCAAGCTCTGGGTGCTTGCTTTAACCCATAGAGGGCTTTCTTCAACCTACAGACATGAGTGTCTCGATCCTGAACTTCAAATCCCAGAGGTTGTTCCACATACACCTCTTCCTTTATTGCACCATGCAGAAAAGCGGTCTTGACATCCATCCGATGAAGACTCCATCCTTGCGTAGCAGCAAGGGCTATGATTGATCGAATGGTGGTATATCGTGCCACAGGTGCAAATATGTCATCATAATCTACTCCTTCCTTTTGAGAGAAGCCACAGGCAACAAATCTTGCCTTGAACTTTTCAGCACTTCCATCAGAACCATGCTTGATCTTGTAGAGCCATTTCGCTGTGACAACTGATTTGTCCTTCGGTCTTGGAACCACATCCCAGACATCATTCTTCATTATGGACTCATATTCTTTGTGCATAGCATCCTTCCAGACTTGATGCTTTACGGCTTCCTCAAAAGATCCAGGTTCAGATTGTACAATAGTACTCATGGCAGCTAGATACCCTTGGTATCTACACGGCTTCTTGCTTTCTCGGAATGTCCCCCTTGGGGCAGCATGACCCTCAGCATCTTCGAGGGTGTCCCTGAGCCATGATGGTCTCTTTTCCAGTGAAGGAGATGGATCAATAGGGTCCATTGGTCCTTCAATATCAGGCATTGTCTCATCCTGTGGTTCTTCTTGATTTCCAGGCCTTTCTTCATGATTTTCTTCAGATCTTGGAAGATCTACTACTTTCTTCAGGGAAGCATCTTCGTCAAAAGTGACATCATGGCATATCTCTACTTCCCTTTGACCAGGTACATAGACTCTATAGGCCTTAGAAGTTTCGCTATAGCCCACAAACATTCCTTTCTTCCCAGAAGCATCCAGCTTACTTCTCTTTTCTTTTGGCACATGCAAATAAACAGGACATCCAAAAATTCTAAAATGTGAGACATCAGGTTTCTTACCAGTGAAAACCTCTTCGGGAGTTTTGGAGTCCAGGGCGGAATGAGGGCATCAGTTTTGAATGTATACAGCAATATTCACAGCTTCTCCCCACAGAAACTTCGGTAAACCTTGGTCACATAGCATGGCACGTGCAACTTCCACAATGGTCCTGTTCTTTCGTTCAGCAACGCCATTCTGCGCAGGAGTATAGGCAGTAGTAGTCTCCCTCTTAATGCCATCTTCTCTGCAAAAGTCCTTGAACTCAATTGACTCATATTCAGTGCCATTGTCGGTCCTCAAAAACTTGATCTTCTTCCCTGTCATGTTTTCCACCAAGGCTTTGAAGGTACGAAACCACATGAAAGCCTCATCCTTCTTCTTCAAGAAGTATATCCAGGTTTTGCGGGAGAAGTCATCAGTAAATGTCATATAGTAAGAACATCCTCCCAGGGATGTCACGGGCAGCATACCAGATAGATCAGAATGGACTAGTTGCAAAATATCAGATGTCTTTGTGACACTTGAGGGGAAAGGTCCCCTTGTATGCTTTCCTTCGGCACAACCCTTACATATACCTTCATGATTATTTCCAAAGTCGGGCATCCCTGTCACCACCTTCCTTGCTTCGGGAAGGGCCTTGTAATGAAGGTGTCCAAACCTTCGGTGCCATAGTTCAGTTTGTCGGATAATATCACATGTCATAGCTCCTAGAGGACTTCCTTCAACCTGGTAGAGTGTTCCAACTCTAAAACCAATCACGATAGCTTCCTTGAGATTCTTCTTCCACATGCGCACTTTTCCATCAATGAATGCCACATTGAAGCCTTTGTCTTCAATCGCTGATATAGACACAAGGCTCTTCTTCAATTTTGGTACATAGAGTACATCTTGCAAATGTAGGACTTGTCCTTGAGACAAGTGGAGGGTCACAGTCCCTGTCCCTTTTACGGGATATGTGGCATTATCTCCAAGGATAATTTCTAGATTAGTATCCTTTTCAACCATGTCAGAGAGTGCTTCCTTGAACCCAATGATGTGTCTTGAGGCACCACTATCTATCAGCCAGACATCCATAGTGTCGGGCGGGGATGCAACAGAGAGAGCAGATACAAGAATGTATTCATTTCTTTTATCAACAACATTTGACTCTTCATACCTGGAGTTTCTAGACCTTTTGAAAGGTTGATTGTTTCCATCAGAGGGTGCCTTCCTCTTTCCTTTGGACCTGTTGTTTCTTTGATTTCCATTCCTCCGGTTATTGTTGTTGTCATCACTATCGGGAGAATCCTTTTTGAAAGGACATTCTCTGGCATAGTGACCAGGCCTATGACAAGTGAAACACTTACCCTTCTTTCCTTGGGCCCTTCTTCTTCCTTTGTTCTTAGAGCCACCAGAGTTCTTCTTTCTAGAATGAGCAACATAGGCAGCATTTCTGTCATTTTCATATTCCTTCATTCTTGTCTCTTCTTGCATGCATCTGGACAGTAGCTCGTCAAAGTTAGGAATTGTACTATTATTGAGAATGTTAGTGTTGAATACTTGCCATTCATATGGGAGTCCTCCAAGTGCGGTGAGTACCATCTCACGATCGGCTATTGTCTCCCCAATAGCTAGCAGATTGTTCCTAATCTCGGTCAATTTCAGAAAGTATGTTTGGACAGACTCATCCCTACCTTTCTTTAGATTCTTCAATTGATTTTTGAAGAATAGCACTTGGTTTACATTGTTTACCTTGAACATTAGGATCAATTTGTCATACATCTCTTTAGATGTACCCAACTCAGAGATGTAGGCCACCAGGCTTTTATGAATGGATTCCCTGATCATCAACTTTGCTTTGATCTCTCCCTTCTTATACTTGGTTTTAGCAGCAGCAGTAGCATTGGATGGAGGTTCTTGTATCTTACCCAGTACATGGTCCATGAGATCATGGTCTTCCAATTTGAGATCTAATATCATCTTCCAGGCATGGAAGTCATCCCTTCTAGTCAACTTGTCATTCTCCTTGAAGTCATAACTTGTGGAACCCATTTTTCTTAGATGGTGATTGCTATAAGTTAGGGCTTGTCTTCACCTCAGCTCCGATACCATGTAAATTTTTGTAGATGTTCTATGCTTGATGCAACTTTACTTTTATTACAACAATCACCCAAACAATTAAGTAAAATGCTGATAGAACATACCAGTGGATCTATAGAAGACAAACCAGAAACAGGAGAATGTGAAGGTGCGTTACGGCGGTCAACAGGATGCTTCAACCAGCAAAGTCTCCTTGATCAGCCAACCTAGAATGTGTCACAACAATCCTCAAATCAGTCACCCAGTCAACTCAAGTCAACTCCAGAAAAGTCAATGGTCCAGAAAAGTCAATGCAGGGCAGCAACATCAAAGTCAACGCAGCTCCAACTTCGGTCAACCTTTTGACCTCGGTTCCTGTGCCAATGTGTACGGCCTCCCAAAATCGAAGTCTCCAATAAATTTTAGCCTCTTTGGACCATGCGTTGACCAAAGTCAACGCTGGTCAAACCTTCGAGGAAACCCTAGCTGCAGCAATTTCGTCCTTCTCCTTGGCTGTAGTAATTTGTCCTTCTTCCCACGTGTGGATCGAAATTGTCTTCCAAGTAGCTCGTACTAGATCAGAAGAGAAGAAGATGATGTGATGAGTGAGTGTGAAATGCTCTCCAAAGTTGAACTGTATTTATATACATCATTGAGGTGTGTAACTTCCTCTGTGAGGTATAAAACCTTAAGGCCGACACCGCACATATAATTTATTATAAATAATAAATTCAAAATAAATGTTCTGCTCATCGGATTAAGATAAATTTTATATGGATCTTACACCTCTCTGAAAGAGGAATCCAATAAAAATATTGGTATCTTCATCTGAGCATCACAACATGGAGTTTGGACCTAGTTGTCCAATTTTAACAGGCCTTGTACCACTAATTAAGATTACAGGTAACTCCATAAATGGAATTTGTTATGATGACATATTATTAACTCTCCAGAACCTTAGTTAGGTGATAGCGAACTAGAAATTTGTTTCGACAGTCTACTATGCTGTAATGCTGCAGAGAACACAAGATTTGATCAATTTAAAACTCAATGGTTTTGCTTGAGTTAAATAAGTCCTCAACACTGAAGTTCATATTTCTCAACTAAATATTGTTCAGTATTGGTTGCAATGCTCCCGAGTTCTGACTTTGCGGCCCTTAATCAAACAAGGTCGACTTTATAAATAACTGAACATCATAGTGATGCTGATACTTACTTTTATTCTGCTACTTCTTCCAAGATATCCCTAGTAATATTGTTTTAACACACTATTGTTGTTCCAAGGTACTCATTTCTTACTAGTTTATACTGGTTTATCCTATAGGAATTGTAAACTGAAGCTTTGACCAATTTAAAATGTAGTATTTTTGCTCAAGATAAATAAGTCCTCAACACTGAAGCTTATATTTCTCAAGTAGCTTGCCAATATTGGTTGGAATGCTCCCAAGTCCTGACCATGCTCGTATTGGCACATGTAGCAGCAGTTGTAAAACAAGGTCATCTTTATAAAGAAATAGACATCATAACGATAGCAATACTTCCTTTTATGCTGCTGTCCCTTCCGAGATATCTCTGCTTTTATTGTTTTAATACTCTATTGCTATCGCAAGGTATTCACCCCTTCTGTTTTATTAAATGGTAATCGTGAACACTTTTTTAGGAACTTATTTTTGTTTACATGGAATCGTTTATGATTCCTATGCAAGTTATCTTGTAAAAGTTTAAATAGATAATCTAATGTCATATGAGAATCAATAAGTGGACAATTAGTGTGTTTTCTCTTCTGGTTGTATAGATGATTCATGATTTTCTTGCAAAGATTTGATGTTTGACAAAGCAATATTATAAAACAAGTTTATAACTAAGTCGTATGACACGAGGACATGGAGGACATGTGGATATGAGTATTTGACATGGGACACATTCTCTCTCTCTCTCTCCATATATATATATATATATTACAACTTTTTTAGAAATTAGAATCTAGGACTACAATAAATGATGATCAAACATGCAAGAAATTAGAATATTCACAACATGTCATAAAATAGAAGTTTAGACATTAGATCTGTAAAATGCAGTTTTCTCATTATGTCATTTGATGTCATCAAAATGAAAATGTATTCCATAGATACCGAGTTGCAGATGCTATAGGTGGGAGTGCTAGTGGGAACAGAACATAAAAGAACTAGATGAATTAAAGTGAACAGAACAGTAAAGAGTGGCCCATCAGTGATCATGAAGTAAAGGGTCCAATAACAGAGAGAGAGAGCAATAACTAAAGTGTGTATACTGAAAATACTTTATTTAGAACTATCAATCATATTTTTACAAAACAAAAAGAAATTTAACGAAGCAGCTCCAGCCTGCAGTTTGTGGAGAATGCGCGATTCTTTAGAAACCTGAACTTATCACTATAAATTTGAAAAACTAGACCTTTCATAATTTATTGCTCATGATTTCACATAAACTGCAACCAAGAGTGAACCGATGAATATATGAACACCAGGTAATGTGTTTCGAAATTACATTCTCAACCCGAGGCATCATATGATATGTTATGACATGAGTATTTCTAATAGGATATCAGTAAGACACATCCACTTGAATTAGGACAGTTTCAGCTGCAATGTTAGTGGGGAGATGCAGTTTTTGCAATCAATCAAGCACGAGGATGGTTACGTTGTGTCTAAGCACATGTATACAAGAATTTCAATTCATTCACAGCTGTTATTTCAATGGTTTGTTTAGCTTTATATTGGAGAGCAAACTTTTTTTCTGTAGTTGACCCTTTTACACCAGAAACCTAAGTTAATTAGTGACATGTGTTCATGATCTGTTTGGCATGTGTCCTATTTTAGGTTACATGCCAAACACAGGCTGGACACGTGTCCTAGCATATGACATGGTCAACGTGCAGGATATGGAGTTATGGACAGAAGACGCCTGAGGGACATGTCCTGTTACTTGGGCTTGTAATTGATGACAATTTCGATGCTGTTTGAAACATTCCAATATTTTTTTGAAATATAATGATTTATCTGTTTTTGATTCTTCTTTCTGATTTATTTTCATTTTTAGATCCATACAGCTAAACATTTGTGAATTTTGTTTGATATCACTACATTGTATTATTTTTATTTCAAAAGATGGACATATCAAAATAAGTAAAATAAACATACCGTTTACAATGTACTTGCAACCTCCTTGAAATGGTGGCAAATTGAACCTGTGTTCTACAGAATATTATTGAAGTATTCTTGTGCTGTCCATGAAATTATGTGTCAGCAGGACCGACTCCAGGCCATTGAGAAGGATCAGCGAGAATATACTCTTGATGAAGAAGAGGAGAAAGTTCATGATGCAATCTTACATCCAGAATCTTCGGTATTGAACTCTTCAATGTTGCGGAAGTCCCTTTCTCGTAGGTATCCATACTTGGGATTCGAGGAGGCTCTTCAAAAGGAGAATGAGAAACTGCAGGTTGAATTGCATAGGTCACGCGCTAATATGGATGTTGATCAGTGTGATGTGATTCGACATCTTATTGAAGTTACAGAAAATGTTGCAAGTGTTCCTTCTGAAAGGAAGCATTTCCAACATTCAAATTGTGAAGAAAATCACCCTTGTGCAGACTGTTGTGAAGAGCAGCCATCTCCAATGGATGGGAGTTATCTTCGGCACCAAGATGGAAGGTATGCTTCCTGTCAATAGTCCTCGAGAGGTCTGTAATTTGTGCCTAATTAATTTGGAATTTTGTTGATAAGGTATAATATAAATATTGATGATTACAGGAGCTACCTGTGAGGTACTTAAAGAATACTTTTAGAGATCATATTAGATTTCACTGTAGTCTATTTTGGTGTTGATTGCCACTATGTGCTTTATACTAGCCACAAGCTTATTGTTGCGCATATATGACCCTTAAAATCTTTAGTCATAATTGCATCTTGTGGAAGCCAAGCTTGAGCTTCTGTATTCTATAAGATTTGAGTAAAAGGATTTTAACAGGTTAAATTAATTAGGCTGATAAAGGAGAATGCTTATGAAATCAATTTCTAAGTTCTGGTTTGTTACCCCGTTGTAGTCCATGTTATTCATGTTCCTGGTGCTGCTTGTTAGAAATACTTATTCCTGTTTGTAAGCTATATGTGTTGGGAAAACACAAGGAATTATTTGATGCCATATGATTATTAAGAATTAAATAATTGGCTGACAACTGTCCAGTATGGCAAGTAGATAGACCGAATTGAAGTGATTTGCTCCCAATAGAAGTCTGCATTATTTCTAGAGATTTTTTAGGTCTCCAACTTTTAGAGATCATATTAGATTTCATTGTAGTCTATTTTGGTGTTGATTACCACTGTGTGCTTTATGCTAGCCACAAGCTTATTGTTGCACATATATGACCCTTGAAATTTTTAGTCACAATTGCATCTTGGAAGCCAAGCTTGAGCTTCTGTATTCTATAAGGTTTGAGTAAAAGGATTTTAACAGGTTAAATTAATTAGGCTGAAAAAGGAGAATGCTTATGAAATCAATTTCTAAGTTGTAGTCCACGGGATTCATGTTCCTGGTGCTCCTTGTTAGAAATACTTATTCATGTTTGTAAGCTATATGTGTTGGGAAAACACAAGGAATTATTTGATGCCATATGATCATTAAGAATTAAATAATTGGCTGACAACTGTCCAGTATGGCAAGTAGATAGACCGAATTGAAGTGATTTGCTCCCAATAGAAGTCTGCATTATTTCTAGAGATTTTTTAGGTCTCCAACTTGTAGAGATCATATTAGATTTCATTGTAGTCTATTTTGGTGTTGATTACCACTATGTGCTTTATGCTAGCCACAAGCTTATTGTTGCACATATATGACCCTTGAAATTTTTAGTCACAATTGCATCTTGGAAGCCAAGCTTGAGCTTCTGTATTCTATAAGGTTTGAGTAAAAGGATTTTAACAGGTTAAATTAATTAGGCTGAAAAAGGAGAATGCTTATGAAATCAATTTCTAAGTTGTAGTCCATGGGATTCATGTTCCTGGTGCTGCTTGTTAGAAATACTTATTCCTGTTTGTAAGCTATATGTGTTGGGAAAACGCAAGGAATTATTTGATGCCATATGATTATTAAGAATTAAATAATTGGCTGACAACTGTCCAGTAGGGCAAGTAGATCGACCAAATTGAAGGGATTTGCTCCCAATAGAAGTCTGCATTATTTCTAGAGATTTTTTAGGTCTCCAACTTTTAGAGATCATATTAGATTTCATTGTAGTCTATTTTGGTGTTGATTACCACTATGTGCTTTATGCTAGCCACAAGCTTATTGTTGCACATATATGACCCTTGAAATTTTTAGTCACAATTGCATCTTGGAAGCCAAGCTTGAGCTTCTGTATTCTATAAGGTTTGAGTAAAAGGATTTTAACAGGTTAAATTAATTAGGCTGAAAAAGGAGAATGCTTATGAAATCAATTTCTAAGTTGTAGTCCATGGGATTCATGTTCCTGGTGCTGCTTGTTAGAAATACTTATTCCTGTTTGTAAGCTATATGTGTTGGGAAAACGCAAGGAATTATTTGATGCCATATGATTATTAAGAATTAAATAATTGGCTGACAACTGTCCAGTAGGGCAAGTAGATCAACCGAATTGAAGGGATTTGCTCCCAATAGAAGTCTGCATTATTTCTAGAGATTTTTTAGGTCTCCAACTTTTAGAGATCATATTAGATTTCATTGTAGTCTATTTTGGTGTTGATTACCACTATGTGCTTTATGCTAGCCACAAGCTTATTGTTGCACATATATGACCCTTGAAATTTTTAGTCACAATTGCATCTTGGAAGCCAAGCTTGAGCTTCTGTATTCTATAAGGTTTGAGTAAAAGGATTTTAACAGGTTAAATTAATTAGGCTGAAAAAGGAGAATGCTTATGAAATCAATTTCTAAGTTCTGGTTTGTTGCCCCGTTGTAGTCCATGGGATTCATGTTCCTGGTGCTGCTTGTGGGGCATACTTATTCCTGTTTGTAAGCTATACCTGTTGGGAAAACACAAGGAATTATTTGATGCCATATGATTATTAAGAAATAAATAATTGGCTGACAACTGTCCAGTATGGCTTGTAGATAGACCGAATTGAAGTGATTTTCTCACAGTAGAAGTCTGCATTATTTCTAGAAATTTTTTAGGTCTACAACAGCTGTTCACAAGTTCAATTAACAAGTTTTTGCATTATGTATTTTTTTTTGCAAAGATACTTCTTATATATACAGAAAAATATTTGCAGCAGCAGCTAGAAACAAATAGAAAAAACAGAAAGGTATATACTATATACAATGTACATTATATCTTCTAATCATTTATGAGTAATAAATATTAAGAGAAAAACCTGAGAAATTGCTGGTCTGAGAGACCATATAGACATACTGACAAGTTAGTTGTTTGCAGTGAGAGCCTTCCTATTACAAAAACACTGTTTGTATTTTAATTTAAGATACAAAACAGTCATCCTCACCACACCTAATCATATTATCCCTGTACATGTGCTACATCAGAAACATTAGGCGTTAGAGCTGGAATGTACTGGAAAGTAATTTCCTTCCAAAATCTCCTGATTCCTGTGGGAGCTGTTACCGCCCAAATCCTCACCATAGGTGGCAAAGCCCTAGCCACAGATGAGACCCTCGGTTAACAATAGAAAGGATACCCACTGTCTCCTCAGCATCTCTTTTATTCTCTTTAGGCTGTCGCTCCTCCAGCACAAGGGGGGAATCCCTAAAGGCAACTAAGTCTAGAATATGATAATGACTTGGAAAGGGTTAGTAGACTTGGGCAAATCTGGTTTATGAGATTTTCAGCTGTAAATTCCAGATTTAAATAAATTATGATTTTGTATTTTTTAAGGGTATTTGAAAGTAAAGACGAGGGCTGATATCCAAATTGGGTATAGTTGGTAAGAGGAAAAACATAGAGGGCTGCTTTTATGATGTAATTAGGGCAATCAGAGCTGCAAAACTACAGTCAGCCTAATATTGCTGTTAATTAATGCATAAGTTTCCTAGAGAGAGCCCTATGACAGATGTGACTTTAGGCTTGTTTATTAGGGTGTGTTCCACTATGAAGTATAATTCAGTAACAACTCTAGATGCAAGAAAACACAACCACCATTAAAACATCAAAGGAAATGGAGAGGAAAGACCACACTTAAGTTCTTCTATTGGAGTAGAGTAACCCTTCAGAAATGGCCCTTGAAACAATTTATTTGAAAGTAGATTTCAGCATCAGTATTCAGCCATGAAACATTCCAAAGGATATCCCTTACATCAACAATAATGAATTCCTAAACTTTCCAGTAGCCTTCAACAGAGTTTTAACAAATAGCTCTCAAAGTTTACCTCACTTCAAAAACCACAGAAATGGGAGGGAGCCTCTCTTATATAGAGATGAGGCTCAAAACTTTCCAACATAAAATAATAATATCCCAATTGTAGATCCAAAATATTTCCTAGGAGATCATGAAAAATTAATGTCCTAACTAACTCAAACAACAAGTCAAATAGTGCATAAAATAACATGCCATAGTTGGTGGCTATACGACTTGTAATCATCCTCAAAGGTAGATGTCTCCATCAACTAGGGTATGGATTGAGTTAAACCCAATTGGCATATGTGGTCTCTTCAAGAAGATTGATCTACTAGAGAGCCCTCAAAAGGTGTGCAACAAGACCTCAATCCATGGATCAAAGCCCAAGAATGTGAAATGTATCCTCATAAATGGTGCTAAGATGTAGTAAATAGTATTTCCAGTTAAAGAACTCTTCAATTTGGCCTATGCTACCCACCAAAAAGTGGGTAGTATTTTTTCTCCTCTTTGGACAGCCAGCCAACTAGTAGCCCTATGATGATTAGCACATAACACTAGGCCAAAGTCCTCCGCCTATAGCTTTGGTTAAATCTTGCTCCCATTTGGCGTTTCTTCTTGAAGGAAGGTGGGCCATCTATTGACATGTACTTTAATCATTCTTGCAATCATGTGCTTTAATCTAATGTTATGGGAAAATTGATATGGATCATGGGGCAAACTAGATGATTGACCAATCTCGATTGTGTTCTTGTTCCCCGCATTTCACTTGGGAGGTTAGTCTTTGACCGTCGTCTAATGGGAACTTCCTATAAGGCCTTAGGGTCTAGGAAGGGCACTACCAGGGAAGCACTAATTGATATAGCATGTCCAAGGTAATCTATACAACTTTCTATCTCTCCTAGTTATCCATCTCCATTTTTTGGGTTGGTAGTCATGGGTAATTGGGGTTGGCACCCTTTGTCCACATCCTTGAGTCAGGGCTCGAAAACTTGGCTCCAAAGGTTGATGTAACTAAAAAAAAGATAAAAGCATACAAAGCCACAATGAAAGAAAATGAAAAATGCAAAATCTCCCTGGGACTATATTTAGCATGTGGGCAAAATCCTAGCATGAGCTCTATACCCCTCATTAGCCATCACCTAGTTCCTCAAGCATTTAATGCTTCACCTAAGGAAATGAACTGCTGAAAATCCCAACCCCATGAGCTAGAAACTGCTTCATCTTAAGGGTGTATTGGAAAGATATAAAAGTGAGCTTGGGATCCTAAGTTATGCACCCAAATAAAGATAAATCATTAAAGTAAAAGACCCACCAGAGGGGTGGAAAAATCAGGTTGAGGGAAGGAGTAACTCATGCCTCCACGATCACTCTCTCCTTACATCTATACACTTGGGATGTTGGATTTCCATTATTTGGTCTAGTGGTTAGGGCTCCTGCCTTGAAGTCTTTCACACTCCGTTATCACCATTATCACACACACACCCCTATAGATTCATCGGTTGACTTGGGACATGTCACTCCCCTTGGGGCTTGGAAACACCTAATAGGGTTTCTGATCTAATCATCCTTAACATAAGTGAGGTAACTTGTTTATAGGTCATCATTTAGTTAGACATTTGAAGGTGAGTTTTGTGTGAGGTATTTTCGTGCCCTTAGCATTAGATGTGGCCCAATATGATGCTTTAATGGTTTTTTCCCCTAATGATTGTCGATCTCACTTGATCTTGAGAGTTTTATGTCACATGGTATTGTTACAACAATTAAGATTCTTTGAGGGTTGGGCTAAACCCTCTCCAACACCACGTCAACGGTCGTTTCGACCTTCATGATGCAATGTTGACCCTCTAGAGTTGGGCTATGGGATGATTCCACACGGTACTTGGCCCACATATGTACCATCAAATGCTGAAACAGTGAGCCAATGATCTTGGGCGTTGGATTACTTGATGATGTGCCCGGATGGACCTAAGATGCCCCTAGGCAGGCCTTGAAACTGTTTGATGGATGTTGCTTTTTCGAAACCCAGATAATCATTGGTTATCATTAAGATTACTGGGAGGGCTTGCATATCACCCTTGGATTCCAATGCTTATTATGATGCCTCATCACTCCTTGTAACCCTAAAAAGGTGATGTAAGGCACTTTTTGGATGATGTCATGGTTGAGGAGGCACTATATGGGGATGTACCCATGCATTTTGAGCTTTTCTTGGAGTGAGGAGCATTCATGATCCATTTTGTCACTTGCTTGATGCACCTTGAGCATTTATGGAGGATGACGCCATGGTGGAGATCCTTATTTCCCACACATTTTTTTGGCCCTTATGTTATGTTTTTGAGTTATCCTAAGATCATCTTGTGACATTAGACTTGTTGAACACGTAAGCAAACTTGTTTAGGGCTTTGCTTGTAAAATTATGGAAATAAGGCATGTTAGACCTCATATAAATAGAGAAGGCCTTATTTCATTTTATCATCATCATTCACTCATCACACTCTCCTCTCTTTGGGAGTGCACATTAGTCCTTGTCTATTCTACTTGGCCAAAATGTGACCTTTGTGGTACGAGTTGCTCTCGAAGATGGAATTATGCTCGAAGATGGTTTCCAGGATTGATTCTTGTGAGAATTTTGTAAATTTATTGCATATTTGTTATATTTTGCATGTTATATTTGTCATGTATGGTTTCTACATGCGTCATGGTTGAAATTGCTAAATTTATCTAGAAATATTGCTCTTTTATGATATCTAAAGTTGTATTCCTTGACACCTTTAAGAGAACTCCGAGTTTGCATCTCTTAAATTTAAAATCTCCCCTCATAGGGAAGAAACTAGGGTTTATAAGTAGATTCCCTAGTGATCACACCCACTTCAACAAAGCCATTTTGATTGCATTTTCCCTCGAAGTCTCCATTTACTTCATTTGGAACAAGGCAATAGTCTAGGTGGTGCTGATCAAACTATTCTCTGATAAACTCTCCCTTTTCTCTTTTTAATCCTAGAGGGTCGGGGTTTATATGAAATATCAGAAAAAAATGATCTTCTTTGATGTGCTAGGACTTTTTAAATAGAAATTGCATTAAATAATGATCAAAAAGTAAAATCTAGCATTTATTGCATGTCAAACCCTATTTCTAGGATTGACATCATCATTTATTTGCTGCTTTATGCATGTTTCAGCCATAAAAACTCCATTAAAAACACTAGATCCTTCATATCTAATTGAAAGCCTTAGTCTTTTGTTGATTTATCTTTGTAAGACTTTTTCTTTTCATTGTTATATGACATCACATGCCCTATCATTCAAAATCTGCAAAACCTCAACTTATAACAACCCTACGATTCACTCTAGTGGTCTCAAGACAATTTGCTTGTGCTTTGGTGAAGATTATCCAAGCCATCGATGTTTTATTAAATTATTGGTACCCTTATCCCATCATTAGATCTCATTCATCACCTTGAGCCATTCTTATTATTTATCCTTTAGGTGAGCCTTTTAGGGAACCCTTCCTTGTTGAATGGTGTTGTCATTGATGCCAACATCAATTCTTGAATGCTCTTAATATTTGTCTGGTTTGCATTAATTGAAGCTCCAATGGTCAAGAAGCCCTGGAAAGCCCTAGAAGCCCCGCACTCGTTGACGGCTTTGAAGTTGAAGATCAATGGGTTTGCTTCTAAGATCACCATTTGGATGCTATTCGTCGCGCCGATTCCAACAATATATGGTACGCCTCGTGGCTCCTCACTGTTTGCAAGATATGCCTTTTGGAAGGTCCAAACCCCCATTTGTTGGTCCAGGAACCCCAAAAGGAAACTCTCTGATTGGTTCAAGTTTGGCATTAAAAATTCATGTTGTTGGTAATAATATGGGCAATAAGTATTTGACCTTCACCCTTCAAAATAGGATTTGCATCTTTATGAAATTGGTGTCTTGAGATATATAAGGTTAGCCCTAAGGGCACTTATATGGACCTTGGCTCAATTACTAGTGGTCGAGTCACATGGTTTCAACAAGCTCAATATTTTTTATTAAATTATGAGACAAAATCCTATTAAAGATTGTGCATGGTTGTTGGGCCCTAAGGCACTGTCACATGGATTCATGTATGAATTTTAAATATAGAAATGGTGGTTCTAATTTCCATACACACTGGGTCAGCTGTATTGAAAAAACCAAAAATAAATAATAAAACTCTTTTAAAGGGCACGATCCATGTCGATTGTAATGAGCAGCACACCTGGCTTACAAGGAAGCATGTACTACTTGAATGATATAAGTGCAGGAGCTTGTCTCCACTCAAGATACGAGTTTCTACGTACATATGAAGGATGCATGAGGCAACAGGTGGTATTTTTTTGGTATATCAGTTTATTCTCGATGTTAATCTGCGATGATTTGTACTTTGGTCGATGATCTGGTTGGAGACTCTTTTGCTATTGCATCTGTATGTTGTAGAGCCAATTGCAAACATTGTGACCCAATGCACAAAATATGGTGTTTTTGCAATTCGTAGTTTTGCACTGCTTCCTTGACGTATGTAATTTTGATGCAATGCTCTGATTGATATGTTCTGGAGTTTGCGTATATTTTCACACTGATGCGAATGGATCCATGATCCGCTCAAATTTAGCCTCAATGTGTTTCTATTGATGAAATATTTGATTTGGTTTAATTGTTCATGGATATGATCACACGAGTGGCGGTGCGCAAGGTCAAAGTCTTTCCCTTCTTCTGGTCTAGCGCATATGTGAAGCAAGTGCATATGCCAATTCTATGATGCATTGGGCATTAATTCGGTGATCTGGCGAATCAATTAGGGCAACAGTCAACTGATCTCTTCATGGTTTCATTGCTTTGGGTATGTTACTAGTCATAGTAGTGATGGCAGAGGTAAGGCTAATCTAGTGATGTCAGATATTTTTCCAAAGGTATGTCTAGGTTGAAATCTAAGTTTAACAACAATCATTACATGACATTGTAAGGCTAGCAACAAATATGTATACAATCATGTGCACATTGGATATGATTATATATGATGTTGAGTATGGTTGATGCGCAACATCATTTTTCTGTTGTGGTCATTTTGGATGAATCACATCATTCTGATTTGATCGCTAGATTGGAGTGATTATCTCATCATAATTCTGATATTCTTTTTTGCGGATAATTTGTTCATTGGTCCCTATGGTGCATGACTTTTCTTTGAAGCTATGGTAACCTTTAATAAACCTGGTGTGTGGCGATTCTAAGAGACCTCAAAGAATCTCTGCGGCTTGAGTATTAGACTTCGTGAATATATATATATATATATATATATATATATATATATATATATATATAAGCTTTCTAGAAGCGTATAATTTGCTAAATTATTTGAGCTTTGCAAACTCTATTATACGAGCTCTTTGGATGACATATCTGATCATTCAGGAGGGAACGAACCATTGAATCTTGCATGGAATTGATGAATACATGAAATTGGAACTTGAGTGCCTTATTGATGGCAAGCTTAATTTTTTTGTGTAAAATGAAATGATTACAAGTTGGCTCCAATAGTTTTGATTCTTTATATAAGCTATATCATTGTCGCATGAAGTGGGGACGAAGCATGTATGTTTTTTGGAAGCGAAGTGTTGGAAGTGTCATTTTCCAAAAATCTCTAGGAGCAAAGCGCACACACACACACATAGTTATTTATTTATTTATTTCAATGTGGTTCATGGTCCCTGGAGATCAATGACCGCTATGTCCACAGAATGTTTGTACTAGGTAGATCTACTCGAAACAATCACTTCCTATTGGCTCAACCACAAAGCCTTACACTGAAAGTGTCGAGAGAATTGGACTTGTGACCTCTCAATAGGACGTCCTTTAACGACGAGGACTTGATCAATTGAGCTAACCCTCGGGGCTTATACATATAAATATATAATATTTTGCATTTATATTAAAAAAACCATCCAAAATGCCAAATTAGTTGTAGACGATATGAAAACAGGCATATTTGTACATAAATCAAGATAGAAATGGCATCCATAGTACATTAATGATTAATTATTCAAGCATCATCGATCTAGATTCTACTAAGTACAAACAAACATCAAATTTTAAGCATATCATAGACAATAGAAGCTAGTAAGTATCAAAATTTCAAGCATATAATATAAAGTAGACCATTAAAAGTTAAAACATTTAAATAACTTATTTAACAACTATCAACATGACCAAATAATAATGTTTACAAAATAGGCCACCACCATCTGCACACTGGAGTGGAAGGCTAAAAAGTTCAAATTCACAACACCAAAGTCTAAGACTCTAATCTATCATCTATAAACTATGACAAATAAAGTAGTGAATTGTGAATCTATCTACTAATCTTTTCTCCTTACACCACCATGATTGTTGCGTGGGCCTCCACGTGGTGGTAGTGAAGTAGATGGTTGCTGTGGAACTGAAGATGAAGCCCTTGTTGCTGTTGTTGAAGACTTGAATGTTGGAACCAAGGCACTAGATGGGTGTGGCATATCAACATGATCATCATCATCATCCTAGATAAGAGCATCCTCCAATTGCTCTAAATACAACACTCCATCCTCCAAATTATTCTCCTCTAGATTTTTGTTCCAAACCATCAAGTCTTTATTTCTCTTTTCCCCTCCTCATAGTGATGGGACAACAATCACAAGTTGTAATGAACATAAACCAAGCTGTTTGCTTATTTACATTCAACTTGTTTCTTTCGACATAATGGATGAAACTATGGGTGCTCCAACACCTCTTTGCAGAAGAAGTGTTCACCACTTGTGAGAGCACCCATATTGTCAAGCATTGTAGATGTGGAGTAGCACTGCCATGCATATTCCACCACTTGAGAGAAGACAAATTCCCTTGATATCTCGTTGCATGATTGGTTCCAGAGGCAACACTGCCAAGGATGTTGTTGCTCAACTATCTTAGTATGGTGTCACACTCATCATTAAGGCCTAATTTATAGCATGCTTCACATAACCAACCTGAACCTTTGGATCTTCTTGTGATTTTCTTTTGGTCCTCCCACCAGTTGCTGGTGATGAAAGGCATGATACTATTTAGTTGTAAGAACATATGTTAAGGCATGCATTGGAATGTTTCACATTTCCCATCTTTTTTCCACATTTGCATACTAGTTGATATGTCTAGGCTCAACGATGTCTTTAATATGCCCCAACATCCTATTGATTTGCTCATACACCTCCCCAATTATTGGCCATTTTGAATTTGCAAACTTGATAATTCTAAGAAACCAGATTCCTCCTCCCCCCCCCCATGTGTCCCGAATCCATTGAATCAAACATGATTCGTACGAATTCGTGTCCCGATCCACTGAACACGACTGGCAGGAAAAAGCGTCTGACGACTTATAAAAAGTGGGGTTTTGCTTCATTTTAATTACTTTGTGTTTGCTTTGAGTGAAGAGAGGAGCAAGGAGCAATGGAGCATCGTCAAGGAGATTCAAGCAACAAGTAACTGCATTGTCTCTCCATTATTTTGCATTCGGTTTGCATGTGCATATGTTTTACAAATTTGGGCATTTTTTGTTTATTTTTTTTACAACATTCATGACTCAATCAAGGGAAACAAGGAAGGGGCAAAGGAAGGGGAAGAATGCCCCCATTGGAGATGCCCCTCTTGTTCCTATTTCATCATGGTCTGTAAGTGTTCCATCTATTGGAAGTGGGCTGCAACAGCAACTTCAAATGTTGAGGGAAGACACCAACCTCAAGACTGCAATTATCCATTGTGGAAATATGTCACAAGAAAGGAAGGGCCAGACAACAAGATGTAGGGAGGAGGCAATGTTGCTTGGAAATTCAATTATTGCCACAATCATTTCATGAGCACATATTATCGTGTGAAAGCTCATTTGTTGGCTTTACGAAGTTGTGGAATTTCAACCTGTACATAGGTGCCTTTAGCAAAGAGGGAGGAAATGGAAAGAGAGACATTTGTTGGTGTGGCAACTGTGGCTGCAAAAACAAAACAAAACAAGAATGATGACCCCTTTCCATTCTTGAGGAAAATCAACAGCAAGTTCCCATTTGAGAGTTGTAGTGGAGGACAAGCAGCAAAAAGAAAGGCAATTGCACTTGGTCCAAGGGACAAGATTTTCCAAAAAGAGAAGCGAGAAGAGCTTGATCTCACCATTGTTTTTTTTTTATCAGAACTTCATATCCTTCAATGTTGAACGCTCACCTCTATTTATTGAGATATGCGAGCTCTAACTCAAACAACTCCATCAGGGTATGTGCTTCTTGGGTCAAAAAAGCTTAGAACCACATTGTTGACGAAGGCAAAGAAAGAGGTGGACAAAATGCTTGAGCCTATTAAATCAACATGGAAAACATATGGGTTTAGCATTGTTTCTGATGGATGGACAGATCCAACACGACACCCACTCATCAACTTCATGGTGTCTTCCTTCAATGTCTAGTTTTCTTGAAATCAGTGGATGCACTTGGACAATACAAGGATGCACAATATATGGGTGAGTAGTTTATTCTTATGTGCAAATCATTATAGATACTGCATCTGTTTGCAAGGCTGCTGACATGATTGTGGAAGCTAAATATCCACAAGTATTTTGGACACCTTACATTGTTCATTCATTGAACTTAGCAATGAAATCTATTGCCTCTGATGTGCTTTGGATTGGAAGCATTATTGAGGATGCACGACATATCCACAACTTTGTACAAAACCATACAAATGCCCTCACTATCTACAAGGAGTACACCAATCTATCATTGTTGAAGATTGCAGATACACGGTTTGCCACTTCATTCATCATGTTGAAGAGGTTGAGGGAGGTCAAGACCGCTCTTGGGGCCATTGTTATTTTAGAGGTTTGGTCTTTTGGAGAAAGACAGATCAAGTAGCCTCAAAAAGAGTGAAGGACACAGTGTTAGATGATGCCTGGTGGGAGAGGGTAGATCTACTTATTCAAATCATGGACCCTATCATTTCCTTGCTTCAATTTGTAGATACAGGCCAACCCATCCTATGAGAGGTTTATGAGGGATGGCATTCCATGATTGAGTCTGTGAGGAACATTATTTTACGGAGTGAGTGCCCCGAGTATGAGACATCACCAGAGGCCTTCTTCACCACCATAGAAGATATTCTTGTCAGCAGATGGGACAAGAATTGCACACCTTTACATTGTTTGGCTCACTCCTTGAACCCAACTATAGCCATGAGTGGATGAATGGTAGAACTTCTCGCAGATTCCCTCCTTACATGGATGGTGAGATTTCACAGGGGAGGAAAGATGCATTCAGGAAGATTTTTCAGGATAGGGCATCCCTTGAGGTGGAGGATGCCTTTGCAAAGTTTTCCACTGGCACTGGGCGATTTGCAGGCTATGACGTGATTAGAGACAAGGGGGCTAAGAAGCCCTATTCTTGGTGGGCAACTCATGGGGCATCAAGCCCTCCTCTACAACAGTTAGCCATGAGGCTTCTCTTTCAGGTGACTTCATCCTCTTGTTGCGAGAGGAATTGGAGCACATATGGGAATTTGTATAGTGTGAAGAAGAGCAGGCTTGAGTAGTCCAGGGCAGAGACAATGGTGTATGTGCGCACCAACCTTCATCTTATTTACAGGTAAAGGGATGAGAGGTTGAAGTGAAAGACAAAGATATGGAATGTATTTCTTGATGATATGGGTTTGGACAACAATGTTGACTTGGCATTGGCCAACTTGGATCTCAATGAGCTAGTGCTAGAGCTCGTCACATTTCATGATGGTGATACTGTAGAGGGGTCATCCTCCACACCAACAGATGCAGAGATGGCATTGGATACATAGGAGGAGGATGTAGCAGAGGAGAGCAGTGGTGACCATGATGATGAGGACAATGATGCTGATTATGATGATGAGGATTGATGATTCATGACTCATGAGCTACCTACTATGTTATGAATATAATTCATAACAAATAGTATAAATAGAATAAATATAATTATTAATAGTATAAATAGGATTATGTTAAGTAGTCATTAAGTTAGTGAAAGGGCATGTCTAAAAGACATGCCCAGTCATGAAAGGTCACCTGCGTCATTGTAACATTTATCATCATCTCTTATACATTTTATATATAATATATTATTATTACAAATACCTCTTGTGTATTTTACGATTAAGTCAACAAGCCTACAACGTTGTTGCTCCATTGGTATCAGAGAATCGATCTTCTCACCTGGAAAGAAGCACCTACGCCACTGCTCGCTGCCTTTAGCTGTTACATGTGGTGCCTCGAAATCGCTGCCACTCGATGTCTTCATCAATAACGATGGACGATTTCAACAAAAAGTTTATCGATCTTGAGAGTAAGATCAATAATAACTCCGATAAATTCACTAAAAGATTAATCAATCTTGAGGATAAGGTTACAGGAAATTCTGACAACATCAAAAAACTTCAAGACACAACAGATCAGATAGAAAGACAAATTTGGCTAAATCATAGCGAGGCCACAAACAATCATAACAAAGCAATGCATAAGATAAACACCATTTTGGACAAAATAAATCTGACTCAAGAACCAATATTTCCGAATATTGGACAGAGTCAACAAAACAATTCAGCAGATTTCGGGGAATTCAGAAGATCTTGATGAGAATAATATAGATGAAGATCATGATTCAGATGAAGATGATATGAAAGAAGACTATTTTGAGAAACAAGAAGATGAGCAATATCATAACAATGAGGAAGATGTTGAAAAATACATTTATAATGATGAAAAAAGAACTCCTCGGGGTGACATAGATAAGATTGTTGAAGAAGATGACAAAATTGATGTTGCAAGCCAGGAAATTGTGGATTCTCATTTAGTTAAGTCAAATTCTAATACAGCTGATTTGCAACAGACAAAGGTGCAGGAAACTAACAAAAATACATCACCTGAAGATGTAGAAACTGTAAATGAGAAGGAATTAGAAGTAATACAGGGTGAAATCAAACTTCAACTAGAACTAAATATGCGCCCAAATTCCAGTCAAAAACATGTATCTTCAGATATTTTTCAAACAGAGACTATAAAGAGTAAAGGCATATTAGAAATTTCAAGTAAATTTTCAAAAAATCAGCATTTAACTCTAATCATCCCCCCTTCTAATTTGGTAGAAATACATCGCAATATAGCTACAACAGAAATTCCCACCAAAGAAAGGAAAAAAATATTGGAAGAAGAAACCCATATGAAAAAAAATGAAGATCAAGAGATTGGGTGTAAATCTGTATTGACAGAAGCAAGTTCAGATAAATTTATATGTGAAAAGGGGGAGGTTTCAACATCTCTTACCACACTCCTTGAAGTGTTCGGTGTTGATGTTAATGATGCCCATAGATACTCTAAGACATTGCCTACTTCTGATCACCGAATAGTGACTACTTACTTTCAATTCACAATACCTTCTCCATACAAATTTTTGTCTTGGATTTTGATTTTACGATCCACGTCGATGAATATGTCTTAGAAGTCGTTGTGGTGGGATGAATTCCCTGAGGACTTGCATGAAGAGATATTGTCGCGGCTGTCAGTGGAATACTTGTGTAGATTTCGCTACGTTTCTAAACAATGGAACGCTTTAGTTTTTTCAAACAAATTCATAACTCGTTGGTGGGCTAAGCAGCTTGAACCCAAGGGAAAGGGGCCATGGCTTCTTCTTTACAATTATAGCAACTGCCATCAGCCTTGTGCGACTTACTGTTTCGACACATAGGCGTGGAGGACATTCCCGTTCCTTTCCTTCATTAGGGAAGTTGAACGTGCTCATTGCTTTGGATTTGCGGTAGGCCTATTTTTGGTCAGGATGATGACTTCTGGTGAGACCTACAGATTGTACAATCTTCTCACACAGAAGTTGTTCCAAATCGAGCAAACGGGTTTTCGTTGTGAGAGAGAAGCCGCCAAAATAATTAAATCTCTGGTGGAGGCTCTCAACTGCTCACACGCCGATAACATTGCCCCACTCGTCGGCCAAAACCACACACCCATATTCCCACAGCGGAGGCTACACCACAGCGGACGCTATACCACAACGGACAGACTTGGGTGGCTTCTGGCATCAATTATCTGTTGTCGCGGCATCATATCAGACCAACACACTGGCAACATGGTTCCTGTTCAACGGTCAAGAGGTGTGAACAATTTGGTTGTTTGACGGTTTCCATCGGTCATTTCCATTCATACGACAATTCGTGGGTGGTTAATATATATAAAATATCATGATAGGTTGGTCGTATAAACGACGGTTTGTGGTTAATAGTTATATCCTAAATTAACTTAATTAAAACTATTTAATTAATTGAATTATGATTATTAAAAAACAAAAAAAAACCACTATATATATATATCTAGATAAGCACAAGAAGAAGGAATTTTGAGGGAATATAGCTTTGAGGACAAAGCTTTTAAGGAAAAAGGGATAGGCCCTAATTACAAGGGAGTATGAGGACGAATTATACATTCAAGATGACAACACAAAGTGAAGAAAGTTGGGAAGCAATTAAGGCAAAGAAAATTAGTATCCATAAAACTTTGAGGACAAAGTTTCCTAAGAGAAGGGCAATGTTATGAATATAATTTATAACAAATAGTATAAATAAAATAAATATAATTATTAATAGTATAAATAGGATTATGTTAAGTATTCATTAAGTTAGTGAAAAGGGCATGTCTAAAAGACATGCCCAGTCATGAAAGGTCACCTGCGTAGGTATATAAGGAGGGCCTCATTGTAACATTTATCATCATCTCTTATATATTTTATATATAATATATTATTATTACGAATACCTCTAGTGTATTTTACGATTAAGTCAACAAGCCTACAACGTTGTTGCTCCATACTACCTTGAGGCTTGTAAACTTGTAGTTGTTTTGTATTTGCTATTTCTATTTGGCATTTTCCATTGGCATTGTACTACCTATGTAACACATTTTGATTTTGATGACTTAATGAGAATACTATCTTGTCTTTCTCCTATTGGATCATTGATGAATATGTCACAATTGTATTTGTAATATCAATATGTATGCGTAATGTATTAATTTTTAAATTATTAACGTATGATTGTATGATGTATCTTTGTAATGAAGATCTATGTTTGAATCAATGAATTTGTGTAATAAATATCTAATTTTTAATATATATATATATATATATATATATATATATATATATATATATATATGTTGCACTGGCTAGGGGACGGGGGGGGATAGGGGGACGAGTTTCTTGGACGGCTAGAGCACACCCCCAAATTTTCAGGGGACAACGGGTTGGGGACGGTAAGTGTGACAACTATTTATTATTTATTAAAAAATTAAAATTGAAATAAAATTAAACATGAATCAAAATAAATAAAATACTAAAATGATAAATATAAAGACTAATACTTAACAGTGTAATAGTATCTAATCGTCATTGAGAATTGTGCATCACAAAAACAAATTTCGTCATCATTGCATAACTTAAGTAGTACTATTAGTTTCATACAACTTACAACCTACAATCTACTACTGTCTAATATCTCCATAATCATTCTATGATCATTGATGCATGATGAATCATTTCAAAATTTAAATAGCAGCTAAAGCGGAAAAGTAAAGAGTACTAAAATTTAAAAGATGTAAACATGAACAATCCATTAAAATTTAAATATAAATCTCAAATTAAGAGTCTAGAAGTAGAAAACCATGGATTGTAAATTTATAAATTATAGTCATAGACAAAAATTATAGTCCAAGAACCAAAATGACAAAAATTAAAATTTAAAAATAATATAG
Source organism: Pinus albicaulis (assembly GCA_034641835.2). Classification (NCBI taxonomy): domain Eukaryota; kingdom Viridiplantae; phylum Streptophyta; class Pinopsida; order Pinales; family Pinaceae; genus Pinus; species Pinus albicaulis. Next base: position 29,799,887 of record CM076573.1, read on the forward strand.
TCACTAGTGTAGCTGCAAATGGTAAAACGGTAAACTGTAGATGTTTTAAGTTTGATAGGTATATGCGTTAGCCTTTAGGTTAGGGTAAATGTAATTTAGGAATTTACATTTTTTTAATTTAAAATTTTGTTTTAATTTTGAATTTTGTTAAAATTTTGTTTTAATTATTTATTTATTTTATTTAAATAAAAATGAAATTTAATATTTTTTTAACTTATGATTTGAAATTTTATTGGGGACGTCTTGAAGTCCCTGATTTATCGAGGGATGTTTTAGAAGTCCCCAAAAAGTCCCCGAATTTTCGAGGGACGACCTTGAAGTCCCCGACAAATCTGGAACGTTTCCGACGAGTTCCAAAGTCCCCAAAATGGAGGGAACGACATGAATTATGGTGGGGACGGGTCCTCGTGCAACACACACACACAGATATATATATATATATATATATATATATATATATATATATATATATATAAAATAATATATAACGTGTCTGGACGTGTCTTGTTTCGGGGGATCACTGTGTCCGTGTCTGACACTCGAATCCGCGTGTCCCGTGTCCCCGTGTCAAGTGACTTAGTGATAATATAATAAATTGGCTTGGTGAATTGCAAAATATATTTAACCCGTGACCAAAAGTGACTGTCAATAACAGTGTCCTTCACTACATTAGCACCATCTCTATCAGTACTCATGTCATCCCATGAATCACATGTCACCATAGCAATTAAAGCTTGTCTCACCTTCAGTAGGCATGTGGTAATAACTTGCAAATCTAGTTTTTGCAATCAAAGTGCCAGTGCAACTTGGAGTTGGGACAGTCCCTGCAACACTGAGCTATATGCATGTGTAACCCCATAATCTTGTCATTGCATAGGGATTTACACTTGAAAATTATATGTTACCTTAAACAAAAATGCAATGTTAAACTTTGTGTGCCTTCTTATAGCCTGTGTTGTTTGCCCTCGCTAGACTGCCATTTTTGTTCTTTACAACTCTCAACGATGCTTTTTTGTTCTGTAACAATGGATATGGCCAAACATCAATATGACAAATAGCTTTATAACTTGTTGGAAGCTTGCTAAGTTTACAGATATGGTCAGTTATGAGTACTCAGATTTAATAAATTTTCCTCTTTTCGAAAGACAAATGATAGAGCCATAAGCTAATGCATGGTGCAGTATTGTCTATGCAGGCAGGATTCATCAGTATCCTCAGGACGTGACTTAATATCACAAAGAGGATCACATCGCTACGGAGAATGGGAGACAGATCTCTTTGGTTGTTGCATGGAGCCCTACTTATGTAAGTTCTGGCAGTCTTGAATATCTTATCTCAAGCCTTTCCACCTGAAGGATTGCATGGGTTTTAATCAACTATACTCTGTGTATGTTTTGTAAACACTAGGTTTTGTCATATTTTATTACTGGCAATGTTTAGCTCTCTACTTTTTGGATTACTTACAATGCTATCCAATGAAAAAAGTCAAAGGTTTGTCTTCTAGATTTTTCCTAGATGTGCTATTGTCACATTACCCTGGTCTTTTTGCTTGTATTTTTTCCATATTTTTTTCTTATTATCTTAATATCATGCACCAAGGATGATCTACCTCCAATAATAGCAAGTTCTATACACATGCAGGTACCACTATATATATGCAATTCTAGTTTCTTTTATGTTTGTCTTGTTTGTTCTGTACTATCCATTTTGTTTCATGTAGTTTGCCATGATATTAAATAAGGTTTTGGTTTCTGATTTCAAATTCCCAGTTTGAGTTCCAAGATTCAATGGAATTGTATGGAAGGACTGTAACATATTTAAATAAAATAGGATGATTATCAGTAAAAATACGAATGTTAGTTATTTCTTAAATGAGCATGGTGACAATATAGATGTACCTCTACCTGTTGCCACAGTCACTAATATTATGTAGTCTTTGGTCTTAGACACCTGTGGTGTATGACCGTTGTCCCAGTAATGATGATGATCAACAATGCTTGATTTCCTATGCACATATCTTTCTCATAAAAAACTACTTGGTTCATTACAAAGGGTATAGAGAACTCTTGATCATTGCACCACCGATACATGCTAGAGACAGAGTACTGAAATCAACGGTGGAAGGACAAACCCATCCCAGTTCAGAGCAAAGGAGACCAACTCAGATTAGTTCAAAACTTCTTTGAACGCTGATCTGGACATGCCCTCACTTTGTTCTATTATTTTGTTGTAATCATTAGGTTTGCTTTGCTGTGTTTTTGAATTTCATGTGAAATGTTGCATAGTATACAAGTGATCTTGTCCCATAGGTTGGTTGACCTTGCAGAAGGTTTAATAAAATCTTATCAATCTATTTTTGCAGTTTTGTCAAACAACCAACCTTTTTCTCTATTCCTTCATTTTCCTTCTCATTCCACTATCATTCCTTTATTTCTGCATTCTTTATTTGTTTTCATGTATTTATATAGAAGGAATGCATGATACTGAAGCTATAGACAAGTTTGGAAATTACCATTCCATTGGGAAGAATATACTTCTTGTGAACTGAGATGGAAAGTTTTTGGGTCTAACCAGATTTAGTTGTTGTCTCCATATATATATTGAGGCTGGAAGCATACGAAGAATGATTTAACAGAAGCCTATATAAAATATACATTACCCATGTTTCACTTAAACACCCGAAGTGCTAAATATAATGTGGTTTCCTAAGAAGCAAATTCCTTTAGGAAACTGCTGCTATCAACATGGTTCAGGCAAATGTAATGTAAAGCAACAATGATGTCGTCATTGAGGTTTTTGCTATAAAAGACTGAATGGCATGAAAACAAGAAATTAATCCTACGTGAGGTCTTGGTATTCTACTATACATAAATATAAAGTCGGTCACATCAGATGGAAGCAACAACTCACAACCTTTCAGAATCATGACAAATGGTCATCAAACACATATGAGTATCTAGTTGCTATGATCTACATCAAATTAAAATGTTTGTAGATATCTCTATCATAATGATTGCATACCAAGCGGTAAGAGGTATAGTCTTGGAAGGATCTTCTTAATTAAACCTAAAGACAACTTCGTCCCACTTTTACTTGATTAGGCAGAAATTGTCTCCCACCTTAAGACACAAAACGTTTAGCTTGATAATGCAAATTGGAGGGATTCCAAAGTTGTCCAATTTCTTGCCTGAACCACATTGCTTATTAAAACAATAATCAACGTTGGATTGGGTTACTGTTCACCTTCAATTAAAGAGAAACAGATTGAAAGTTAATTATGTTATCTATAAAGTTGAAAGATTCTCTTTGTTGGACTCTTCTATATGTAACTGCAGACCATCTTCTTCCTACATCCATATATATAGTACAGATGCATCAAACATGAATTGTGTCTTGAAGGTGCACCCTTTACTATAGCTAGTATTGGCATTTCTGCAACAAATGTATATGATGTCTTGAAAAGCCTTTTTTTTTCTTTTGAATTTTGAACTCACCTGTGAATAGGAGGCATTCGGTTGGGCTGCTGAAGTAACAGAGGAAAGTATTCTATTTTATAAGTAGTGCATATCTTGAATAGTCATATTTGCAATCTTTTAACATCATCTTTTTGTCTTCATTTGTGTTCAACCTTTTTACAGGCTTTAAAACATGCATATATCCTTGTGGAACATTTTCAAATATTGCCGCAGTGGCTTCAAATGGAAAAATTTGTAAGTTTATCATCGTAACTTTGCAGTATAGTACTCTGATTTTTCTTTATAGATAGGCAAGTAATGTGGTCATTTTACTTCATTATATACAACCATGTTGTTTTCAATAAATACAACCTTGTTAAAAATGGATTCTAATGTTTTGCAAAGTGTGTTATTTTCCTTTATTATTTTTTGAACAGCTGCACTTTTCAAACAAATCCTGGATTCATTATATAAACATAAAAATATATATATTTTTAAATGTGGTTCACGGACACTGAGTGGCTGCTACATCCACGGGAAAATCTAGGTAGATCAACCCATAGGGATCTACCTTCCGGCCAAATTAGCAAGGCCTAACCCCAAGGGCGTCGAGGAGATTTGACCCCATGACCCCCCAATAGGCAAGGTACTTAGCAACAGGGACTCGACCAACTGAGCTATCCCTTGGGTCTTATATAAACATTAAAAATTGCAAATCTAAGTGTTGGAATATAATTATAATCTTTAGATATGGCCACAACTCATGTATCAATATTACCTGTAATTATGTCCAAGACCATATTCTATATGCTTTATCCCTTTATTATATTACTAGGTATGGTTAAGGCTGAAATTTGATGTGTAGGTTCAATAATACTCTTGGACTGTGTGGCCATAACAATCCCCTTGAGGGGACGGCTCACTTGAATTGTATATATATATGCAGCTCAAGTTCTCATTTGTGTCATCTCATCTTTAAATCTTCTTGAATTGAAATCCAGAGTGTTATAAGCTAAAGGACATTTAATTTTGGCATTCTCTTTTATGGCCTACTTCTGTTAGGTGCACTTATGTATTTTTTAATGTTAAGCAGTTGTGGTGGGTTCAGCACTTTGTTTCTAGCACATTAGAACAATCTCTCTTGAGTGCACTTGTGAGGAGGCTATTTCAGAATTTCAGTGAGATTTGGTTCCATCGATTTTTTTTGTTTACTCTTATAATCTGAACATGTTATTAGAGTGGCTGTAACATTACTCTTTGAATTCTCTTGGCTGATTCAGAAACCATTGTCTAGTGGTATCTTATCTTATAGTGTACAACTACGGATTTTTTGGATCATCATTTTATGGCATTTTTTCTAGGGGTTCTAGAAGAATAAACCTTAATTTATCTTTTGGAGCTTATAATGGTATTGCAACACCCACTGGATCCATCTTATATTTCACATTTGGCTGTGCACTATACATATTGCTTCTTCTTTGCCTTAAAGGATTGGATTGCCATCTTTGGAGCAACCAAGCTTATGAAGAAATACAAACATCTTTTCTTTGATTATCGACATTGGCACAATGGGGAGAAAGTGATTGTTCGTGATAACTCAACTTTGCCCATTCCAGGATGTGGTGTTGGCATTACCTATTTTGGGAGTCCTCCATGTTCAAGGACTTGGGTCAGATCTTCTCTCGATTTATTGTATCCCTCAAATAAATAAAAAGGTGGGATTTTAGGTAGATTGTTGGGTAATAAAAGACATTGATGATGATTTTAAAGTGGCGTGGTCTAGATCTAGTGATAGATCCAACCATGTGTACAAGTTGGGGAAACCTAGTTCTCTTTCAATATGGAAAAGATTTGTTGGTATGGTGACTAATGCTGATAATAGTGGTTTTCTTGATACTAGTAGTTTGTGGCATCAATGTTTGGATCATACAAACTTTGGGTCCTTATGACATATTTGTCTTTTGTAGATGGCTAAAGACCCTCCATAAATTTAAGCACCTAGTGGTACGATTTCTTTAATAAATAGAGGCATGTGTCTCAACCTCTTGCAGTGGTTCACAGTGACATTTCCAAGCCTATGACAACTCAATCTCTTGGGGGAGATAAATACTTCCCCACTGTTGCTGATGATTTTTGTTATGAATATAATATCTAAAAATAATATAAATAATAACAATCATAATAATTGAATAATAATTAATTATTGAAGAGACACGTCCCAAAGGACATGACTTTGTAAGGGGGCACTTCGCCTAGTATATAAGAAAAGCCTACATTTGTAACCATCCATATTCAACAAATTCTTCATTCATACATTTGTACAATATATTCTTTGTTCCTGAAATGGATACTCTCTCTCTCTTTCAAGTAAAGAATAAGTTCGTATACCCATGCCAAATAGTCCAAGATATTTGGAATACAAAATATATTGTATAAATGTATGGATGAAGAATATGTTGAATATGGATGGTTACAAATGAGGGCCCTTCTTATATACTCTGCAAAAGGACATGTCTTTTCATTAACTAATTACTATTTAATTATTATGACTGTTATTATTTATATTATTTTTATATATTATATTCACAACAGTGGTATAAGAGCCAATTGACTCTTTGGTTGCTCAACTACTGCATAGAATATTTGTACGCCACATCCCCTTTCACCACTCATTGTTCCGATCCCATATTCATTTCGCTGTTGGCCCCCGCTGCCCCCTCCCACCCTTGTTACCTTCCCCTATTGTGAGTTTGGTTGTAACCACCCTGCGCTCGCCACTGGTCAAATCTGCCGCAAAACCAGTGCCTCGTCCCCCACCATAATTCTGATGTGATTCGCTCGTCACAGTTGATCCACTCCTGTTCCCCCCACTGACTTCACTTTCGCTAATAACCTTGTCCCTTGATGCCTTGTGTCCCCCACTGCTATGTCAAACCCACCACAAACCAACGCTTCATCTCCTTGACACAATCCTGACTCGATTTGTCGACATCACTTCCGCCAACAAACCTGTGTTCCCTCGTTGTCACTAAATCTCTGTTGACTATTTTTCTTCTATTATACCTTGACCGTTATGCCCCCTGTAGTGATTGTTTCCTGTCCCTTGCCGTTTCTTAAACCATTGTTACTTAAATTAATTTTATTAAAAGCTATATAGTTTAATTATATAATTATATAATTTAATTATTAATATAATAATATAATATTAATAAATCTATTATTATTATTATTTGCTAATATAATATAATAATAATAATAATAAGAAATAATGAAATGGGTTCCACCGAGAAGAATAAGACCAAACTTAAAATAATGAACAACGATGATCTTTTCCACCAACAAACCTGTGTTCCCTCGTTGTCACTAAATCTCCACGGACTATTTTTCTTCTATTATACCTTGACCGTGTTGAAATTTGGTTACTAGAGGACAGGTGGTTCCTTAAGGCCTTGATCTTTGGCCTAGGGAAAAATGTCCAAAAGAATTTAATTTTTCTCCTAAAGTGACTTTATAAAGTTATAAAGTCGAATCTGATTTAAAAGCGACTTTAAGTGATAAAGTTACTAAAGTCTAATTTTAAAGTGACTTTAATAAAGTCAATGTGAAATTAGAAAGGAAAAGTGACTTTGGAAATAAATAACTAAGTGGGTCTTTATTAAAGTTGGGTGAATTAAAAAATAGAAAGTGAGATTTTAATGAGCATTTAATCTCAGCCCTAGATCTAAAGCTATCTCAGCCATTGGATTTAGGGATTCCCCAGAAGTCACTTAGGGTTAGGTTAAAGGAGGAAAAGTGGAGTGTAAAAACTCTGGTAAACTTGATAAATATATATTATTGTTGATGAAAGATAAGAGATGAGATATGAGATATTATTACAATGGGGAATCACCGAGGCTTTAAATATAGCCTCATGGTGTCCCTTGGTGAAGATGCCCTTTCACTTAATAAAACCTAAGATAACTATATCTAACTAATAATTAATAAAATATACATAACATTGCCCCTCTCTTAAAGATGCTTTGTCCTCAAAGCATCCGTAACGATGGACAATGTTGACGAACGCCTGGGTTTCTTGAGTGGTGGGCTCTTGCTTCCCACATTTTAAAAAGATCGTGGAGCATATTCTCGAGTTCAATCTTTTGTTGATCTGGATAGTGAAAAGATCTGATATCGACAGGGTTGGATCTTGTCTTGACTTCTATTGGATGTTTGATTTTCCTATCTGGAGGCACTTTTATGGGTAGATCCTGGAATACTTTTTCGTGTGTCCGAACTAGTCCTTGTTCTTCTGATGACTCTTCATGGCTCCCTTTTGAAGATAACATTTCTCACTGATGACATTGTACTGTAGATGTTGGCGCTCCTATTTGAATCATCTTCGTCATCAGAGAGGAAGATACAACTTGATCTTCTGGGGCTTGGAATCCATACAACCTGTGTTTCTGCCCTTTCCACTTAAAACTTATAAACTGCTTCTGATGGTTGGCAGAATAAGTACCTAAAGTTTGTAGCCATTGAATTTCTAAGACCACATCTACTCCTCGTAATGGAACGGTGTAGAATGGAGATTCTAAATGAAAGTTTTTTATCTTTAGTTTGACCTTATGGCATTTCCCTACTTTCTCAATCTTCTTACCATCGGCCACCATTACCTTCATATTAGGCATGGGGAAGGTAAATATGTTAAGTCTTTTTGCCATGGTTGAATCTTGAAAATTGTGGGTACTGCCAGTGTTGACGAGAACCATTACGTTGTTGTTCTTGATATTTTCTCTTAACCTTAGGGTTTGAGGTTGTGATATGCCTGTCATAGCTGATAATGACACTTGCGGAATAGTTTCCCCATCTACTTCTGGAGAGAACTCTAAGTTGTCTTCTAATCCTTCTATATATGAATCATTATTGTTAGCGTCATTAGTTGCTTCACAACTGTATAGATTTTTCGCTTTTCCATTAGCACATCTGTGCTTAGGGTCCCAGTTTTCACCGCAACGCTTGCACTTGCTCGCTCTCATTCTTTGTTTTTCCACACTATTTTTTTCTTCTTCACGAAGATGGAGTGGGACATATTTTGTGTCATCTATATTTTCAGATTGAGGAAATCTTTGTCTCGAATATACTTTTTCTGGTTTTGATAATCTTTCAAATTTATTTTCAACAGCTTTTTCTTTTTGCCTTGCTAGTTCTACAGACATAATTTCATGTAGTTCGAGCTCTTCTTGTATGTGGATTTTAAGTCCTGAGATGTAAGACTGGATTAGACGAGATTCCGACAATCCTGGTACTCGTGTTGCCAAGGTCTCCCATTCTCGAGTGTACTCATCCACATCTCCTCTTTGGCGTAATTTGATAAACGTTGAAAAAAACTTTTCTTCTTTTATGCCTTGAAACCTTTTGAAGAATGCATCCTTCAATTTCCTCCAACTGATAGCGAGCGTCGTCTTTTTCCACCACATATACCAATTATATGCTTCTCCTTCCATTTTCATGGAAGCATGTTTAATTTTTTTGTCATCACTAGTAATGTCATAAATCTCAAAATATTCTTCTACTTTATTAAGCCATGCAACGCTATTTTTTTCATTACCATCAAATTTGGGTAGCTCGATTTTGGCTCTTCGCTGATATGCTACTGGTGGAACAAGAAGGGGATATTGATTAGCAAATGCATTCCAGAGTTGCTTATTTTGAAAATCTGCATTACTATCTTCTTGACGATGTGGGGAATCGGTCTTTCTTGATGCTCTTCTGAGCTTCCTGAATCTGCGGAACTGTTTTGTTGATTTTGTTCCATGTTAGGAAATATTGGGGATTGTGTCTGACTTAACTTATCTATCTTATCATTTAGCTTATTGAAGAGTTCTGTCATATTGTTCATTGCTTCGCTATGCTCTGTCATCTTGTTCATTGCTTCGTTATGCTTTTCTGTGGCCTCGTGATGATTTAGCCACATTTGTCTTTCTATTCGATTTGTCGTATCATGAATCTTTTTGATGTCGTTGGAGTGTCCTGCAACTGTACCTTCAAGATCGATTAATCTTTTTCCGAATTTTTCAGAATTATTATTGATCTGTTTCTCGAGATCTCCCAATTTCTTCTGGAATTCAGCGATTGACATCGATGAAGACATTGAACGTGTATGAGGTGGGGAATATTTTTCTGCCAGTTTTCCCTTCTTCTTTTTTTTTAATAAATAAATAAATAAATAAATTAATATTTAATTAATTAATTAAATTAATTTTGTTTTGAAATAATAATAATAATTTCTATTATTATATATATATATATATATATATATATATTTTAAATAATAATAATAATAATAATAATTATTATTTTATTATTTGAATTATATATATATATATATATATATATATAATATTGTTTTTAAAAGTCACTTTGTTTTGAAAAGGCACGTTGTTTTGAAAAGGGGAAATGGGTTTTAATACCATGGGCCCAAAAACCACGAGCTTGTAAACCACGAGCAATTACTCTTCCTTTTTAATTTTACTTTGTCTTCACATGTACGTATATTTCTCTTTTTACTTTTTCTTTTTTCTTTTAATTTATTTCCCCCTTTATGATAACTTTCCGTCTCTCTTTTGATTTTATATATATATATATATATATATATATATATATATTTCTTCCTTCTTCTTTTTTAAAAAACAAATGTTGCTACCCACAAGCACTTGGTTTTTAAAAAAATCTGCAATTTTGGAATTTTCTTGTAATTCCTTAATTCTGGGTGGTCACACAGATCCCTAAGAGCGATGGCTCTGATACCAATGGAGTGTAAAAACTCTGGTAAACTTGATAAATATATATTATTGTTGATGAAAGATAAGAGATGAGATATGAGATATTATTACAATGGGGAATCACCGAGGCTTTAAATATAGCCTCATGGTGTCCCTTGGTGAAGAGGCATGATCTTTGATCATGCCCTTTCACTTAATAAAACCTAAGATAACTATATCTAACTAATAATTAATAAAATATACATAACAAAAAGGAGGGAAAAGGTCATTCATTCTTTCATGAGCAGATTGAGAGAGGAGGAAAGAAAGCTAAAGATAAATTTTTGAGCGGAGGGAGAGAGCAACATAGTTACACAGAAAATCCGTACAGCAAGAGGGCACATTTCTCAAGGTAGCATTTTCATACAACATTTATTGGCACGTTTACCAAGGCAGAGAATCTGTACAACACTATTTAGCACGTTTTTCAAGGCAAGTACAATGCTATTTTTGAGGAGCAGATTCAGCAGCAAAGGGCACGATTTTCGAGGCAACTTTTCTAGGCACAGAAACCGAGGAAGGAGCTGTTGTACTATCTGTACAGTACCGTACAGGCAGAAATTTGGGCATGTTTTCCTAGGCGGCAAGTACAACATTTATTGCTGTATTTTTTCTGTAATTTTCTGTTTTGATGTTGGCATGATTTTCAAAGTTGGAAGTTGACACGAAAATCGAGATAAGTGGGTTTTGTATTTGCTGTAGTTTTTTATGTGTTTTATTGTTCACTGTAAAAGCATTTATCAGAAATACGAAGAGCTTTCAAACTGGTTTTCCCCAAGAGTTGTAGGGGGTTTTTCCAAGGTCAAGTTGACCAAAAATTAGCGTGTCAACATTCTGTGTGGCTGATTTATTTTTCTGAGTTTTTATTTCTGCATTTCAGCATTGTGAAATTTCCAGAATTAGTGTTTTCAGAAAATATTTATTTTTTCCAGCTTGTTGAATGTATGGCTATGGGAATGGGCATTTAACTTTATGGGAGAAGTAAAGAGAAACTGAAAACTGAGGTTGGGTTATCAAATTTCTACATGGTATCAGAGCTATTTTGCTGAAAAGTGCAGTTTGAGACAGCGAGAAGAAAAATCACAAGAAGTTGATTTTTCACACAGAAAACATTACTTTTACCACAACAGTGTTATTTCCATTTTATTAGGACAGCAAACATGTCTTTGGGCTTGAGGGTGGAGGATAGGTTGGATGGGCATAGTAACTACAATGTATGGAAGGAGAGAATGCAAAACATCTTTGAGGACGCAGAAGTCTAGGATATCATGGTGCATACCGCACAAAACCCTATTAATGTTCCTACTGATGCAGTTCAGTTGGCAGCATTTAATAAGAACAATAACAAGGGTAAGAGACTGATTCTAGATGGAATCAAAGACCAATTCATTCCTCATGTGAGAGGAAAGAGATATGCTCATGAGATGTGGACAGCATTGACCAATCTCTACCAGAGTACCAATGAGAATAGGAAAATGGTCCTAAGGGAGAAGCTGATGACCATTAAGATGGGTAAGACTGATAGTGCAGCTGGATATCTCACAAAGATTATTAATGTGAGAGATGCATTGGCAGCAGTGGAGAGATCATTCCACCCACTGAGTTGGTGCGGATTGTAGTGAATGGTTTTCCCAGTTCATGGCTGAACTTTGCGGATGGGGTTTGTGCACGTGAGACCCTTCCCTCTTGGGAGAGGTTCTGGGATGATTGCATACAGACAGAAATCAAGAAGAGCCAACTTGGTGCAGCCAAACCAGTTGAGCAGGATGAGGATGTAGCACTGTTGGCAGGAGGCAAGAAAGGCAAGGGAAAGAAGCAAGCTTCCACAAGTGTTGGTGGGGGCAAAGGCAAAGGTAAAGGTAAACAGGGGAACATGTAGAAGGACTATTCCAAAGTGAAGTGTTGGAATTGTCAGAGGATGGGACACTATGCAGTTGTGTGTCCGGAGAAGAAGAAGAAGGGGAAGAACCAGAGCAAGGCAGCGTCAGCAGAGATAAAAGACTTTACGAATAGCTTTGACCGGGAGTTTGGGTTCATTGCATGTGAGTCCACTAGTGCAGGATCACCTGCCACAGAGGTTGAGAGGGAATGTGCATTTGCCTCCATTAGCGGAGCATATTCAGGTATCTGGTATGTTGACAGTGGGGCTTCACGTCATATGACAGGAGTCTGTGAGTACTTCTCAGAGCTTTTAGAGAGTGGCACTGATATAGAGGTAGTACTCGAAGATCACAGTGTTGCTAGAGCAGTCGGTGTGGGGACTTTGACATTTGATGGGGAACCCAAACCTCCCTTGAAGGTGTCAGATGTTCTATATGTGCCAGGGATGAGGAAGAAACTCATATCTATCTTAGCATTGGGAGACAAAGGATATGAGATATTGTTCAGGAGAGGACAGGTGTTGATATATCCCAGGGGCGCTCCAGCTGATTCAGCTAGAGTGATAGGTGTACGCCATGCAAAGGTGTACAAGTTTGCATTTCAGCCCCTTTTGGCATTGAGTAGTAGTACTGGCAGTAGAGCTAGTAGTTCAAAGCTGTGTGAGATTTGGCACCGCAGGATGGGGCACATGTATCATGGAGCTTTGAGGACATTGCGGGAGATCACTACAGGTGTGCCAGATTTCAATATTTATCACTTTGATACATGCAGAGGATGTGCTATGGGCAAGTTTACCAAATCCCTTTTTCCCAATAGTGACAGCAGATCGACTGGAATATTTGATTTGATTCATTCTTATGTGAGCAGTCGGATGTCTCATGTTTCTTTGAGTGGATATGAGTATTATGTATTATTCATTGATGATCACTCTAGGAGGACCTGGATTTATTTCTTGAAGACCAAGAGTGAGGTCTTCAAGCGGTTTCAGGAGTTCAGAGCTCTTGTGGAGACTTAGACAGGTCGAAAGATCAAGTCCCTGAGGTCGGACAATGGAGGAGAGTACACCCTTGGTGAGTTTGTTGATTATTGTGCGGAGGCAGACATTAGGAGGGAGTTCACAGTTCCTTACAACCCCCAGCAGAACGGGGTTGCAGAGAGGAAGAACAGATCCATCGGAGGGGCTGCCAAATCCATGCTGCATGATCAGGGGTTACCATTGTTTTTGTGGGCAGAGGCCTGCAACACTGCTGTATATTTGCAGAACAAGAGTTTGCATCGTGCTTTGGGGCATGTGACTCTGGAGGAGGAAGAAGCCTGATGTTGGTCATCTTCATATCTTTGAGTGTATTGCATACTCTTACGTACCCAAAAAGAAGAGGACCAAGCTAGATCCCATCGTAGAGAAGGGTGTCTTTGTGGGCTACAATGAGACCTCGAAGGCCTTTCGGATTTATATTCCCGCACAGAGGAGAGTTGTTGTCAGGTGGGAAGTGAAGTTCAAGGAGGACAGGGTTTTCAGGAGGTCACGAAAGTTAGAGTATCTGGATCAGCCAGACCCTCAGGAGCAGCTGAGTCAATTGCAGGGATCCAGTGGGCAGGGATCAGGAGGATCCAGAGGTACATCGATTACGGTGTTAGGTCCATTAGTGAGCAGTGGCTCACAGAGTCAGAGGGGTGGTGCTTCGGGCAGCATGCAGAGCAGTTCACTAGGGAGTCCACTGATGGACAGTTCACACGGTACTTCAACGTCTACAGGTTCAAGTTCAGGCAGGAGGACAACAGACAGACAGTTAGGAGTTCAGGCTCCTGATGATGATGAGGAGGAGTTTCATTCTCCAGTGGGAGAAGTGTGCTTAGGGAAGTGGAAGCCCAAGTGGCTTCAGGATACCTTGAGAGAGGCCACATCTGTTGCTGGGCCTAAGAGGTCGGTCAGAGAGAGCAAACCACCTGATAGGTTTTGTAGCTATATGGCAATGGTTGCCAACATCATTAACTCTAAGCCTTCTAGCTATGAGGAGGCAGCTAGCCAGCAGGTCTGGAGAGAGGCCATGCAGGAGGAGTATTCTTCTATCATGAAGAATGATGTTTGGGAGGTGGTGCCGAGGCTTGAGGGCAAATCCGTGGTTACTTCCAGATGGCTTTACAAGGTAAAGCATGCTACAAATGGCAGCATTGAGAAATTCAAAGCAAGGTTTGTGGCTAGAGGGTTCTCCCAGGTAGAGGGAGTTGATTATGAGGAGACCTTCGCTCCCGTGGCTCGATATACTTCGATTCACTCCATCATATTGATAGCAGCAGAGATGGGTTGGAAGATCCACTAGATGGATGTGAAGATTGCATTTCTCAATGGCTTCATACAGGAGGAGGTGTAGATTGAGCAACCACAGGCCTTTGAGGTGCATGGGAAGGAGTCCCATATGTGCAAACTGAAGAAGGCCCTTTATGGCATGAAGCAAGCTCCCAGAGCTTGGTACTCCAAGATAGATACATACTTGCAGGAGATGGGTTTCACAAAGAGTAAGGCAGATCCAAACCTTTACTTTATTGTGATAGGTGAGGAGCCTCTCATTCTGGAGCTGTATGTGGATGACTTGGTCATTACGGGTGCAGAGATACTCATAGAGCACTGCAAGAGAGATCTTGCGTCGGAGTTTGAGATGAAGGACATTGGCTTGATTTATTACTTTTTGGGTTTGGAGGTGTGGCAGGAGGAGGGGCATTTCTTCCTGGGGCAGGGGAAGTATATTGTGGACATCCTTGGCAGATTCCACATGGAGGATTGTATACCCATGTTGACACTGATGATCACCAACTGGAAGAAGCTCCACGCTTCAGATTCCGAGTTGGTGGACCCCACATTGTATAAACAACTGATTGGTTCCTTGATGTATTTGGTCAACATCAGACCAGATATATGTTTTGTAGTCAACACGATGAGCCAGTTCATGTGTGAGCCCAGGAGGGTGCATTGGGTTGCTGCAAAACACATTTTGCGGTACTTGCAGGGGGTAGTGGATTATGGTCTGGATTATAGCTAGGGGGATGGAGTGAGATTGGCAGGTTACACTGATTCTGGTTGGGCAGGTTGTGCTTCTGATAGGAAGAGCACTTCAGGGTGCTGTTTTGGGTTGGGTTCGGCAGTGGTGTTGTGGTTCAACCGGAAGCAACAGTCAGTAGCATTGAGTTTAGCAGAAGCAGAGTACATGGCAGGTAGTCTAGCTAGTCGTGAGACCATCTGGCTTCGCAAGATGTTGTTTGGCTTGTTTGGTCAGCCGTTGAGACCTTCAGTGATATACTGTGATAATCAGAGTTACATTATACTCACGGAGAATCCAGTATTTCATGACAGGTCAAAGCATATTGAGATCAAATATCATATCATCAAAGACTGTTCAGAAGGGAGATGTGAAGCTTGAGTATATTCCCACTGACGAGCAAGTTGCAAATATTCTTACCAAAGCCTTACCACGGGGCAAGCATGTCTACTTCAGAGACAAGATGGGTGTGGTGAGGAACACCTTCCTTAGTAAGAGGGAGTGTTGAAATTTGGTTACTAAAGGACAGGTGGTTCCCTAAGGCTTTGGTCTTTGGCCTAGGGAAAAGTGTCCAAAAGAATTTAATTTTTCTCCTAAAGTGACTTTATAAAGTTATAAAGTCAAATCTAATTTAAAAGTGACTTTAAGTGATAAAGTTACTAAAGTCTAATTTAAAGTGACTTTAATAAAGTCAATGTGAAATTAGAAAAGAAAAGTGACTTTGGAAATAAATGACTAAGTGGGTCTTTATTAAAGTGGGGTGAGTTAAAAAATAGAAAGTGAGATTTAAATGAGCATTTAATCTCAGCCCTAGATCTAAAGCTATCTTAGCCATTGGATTTAGGGATTCCTCAAAAGTCACTTAGGGTTAGGTTAAAGGAGGAAAAGGAGGGAAAAGGTCATTCATTCTTTCATGAGCAGATTGAGAGAGAAGGAGAGAACGCTGAAGAGAAATTTTTGAGCGGATGGAGAGCAACATAGTTACATAGAAAATCCGTATAGCAAGAGGGCACATTTCTCAAGGTAGCATTTCCATACAACAACATTTATTGGCATGTTTACCAAGGCAGAAAATCCGTACAACACTGTTTAGCACATTTTTCAAGGCAAGTACAGTGTTGTTTTTGAGGAGCAGATTCAGCAGCAAAGGGCACGATTTTTGAGGCAACTTTTTTGGGCACAGAAATCGAGGAAGGAGCTGTTGTACTATCTGTATAGTACTGTACAGTACCGTACAAGCATAAATCTAGGCATGTTTTCCTAGGCGGCAAGTACATCATTTATTGTATTTTTTTTGTAATTTTCTGTTTTGCTGTTGGCACAATTTTCAAGGTTGGAAGTTGACACGAAAATTGAGATAAGTGGGTTTTGTATTTGTTGTAATTTTTTCTGTGTTATTGATGCAGGAGCATCAAGGGCGTTCTTTTTATTTTGTAAATATGTTAAAAGGGGGTGTGATGATTTTTAATATTTTATTAATTAATTTGAATAAAATAGGAGAAGGTGAGGATTTTTGTAAATATCTTTTTATTAATAAAAGGATATGAGGGAATTTAATTAGTTGAAGGATTTTAGGGATAAAGAGCTATCCTTTAGAGATGTTGAGAGATTTAGGGGTTTGTTGAGGAATTGAAGGGATTGAGCATTTAATTAAATGATTTTTAAAAATTGTATAAATAGGAGGGGTTTTGAGAGAAAAAACATTGAGATTGTGAGAGAAGTGTGAGATTGAGAGTAGGCTTGAGCAGCAAGGCTGTAGCCTTCAGCCATTGTAAAGGGCCACGGCGTTGAACATCTGGCCAGTAAAAAGTTGTGAGTCATTGTTTTGTTTCAGTTTATATACATTGGGTGATTGAGAAGTTGTATATTTGTTTCATGAAGTTTATAGCATTGTTACATTAATGATCAATGGGTTTGAAATCACATTTATTTGTGTAAAAACTGCCATGCAAATCACTAAGGGTAAATGGCATTAAAATTTTTGTTTGCAAAGGGCGCCACTCTAAGTAAAGATTTCTGTTGGAATTCAATTGAAAATTGATATGTTTCAATTATCATTAACATAGTTTGAACGGTACGCAAATGTGTGACTCCGGCATTTGAAGTTTGGAAAAGTCGATTTGAGGGTAAATCTATTCGCAGGTGAATTGTTTTAATTGCCTGAATGTATTAATTTGGATGTGGAGATTGTTGAACTATAATTCTCAAGCGTAGAAGGCGATCTCAGATCTGGAAAGAGAGCGCAGGCTGATTTCTGTTTGAAATTCAATATAATTTTAAATTGCTGTGGGTTCTGAACAAATCGGTGATGAGGTCTCTTAAATAGAGGTGCAGAATTCATACGCTGTTTGTTAGAATTCGTTTTAAGCTTTGTTTATTCTGAACAGAACAATGGATCGGTTAAGGGCCTTTATGAAATCGACTTGTTGTAGTTGAAACGTTTGCAGATAGTTCAGCACACTGAATAATATAAAGGCGCATATGCATATTGTAATCATGGGTTTGAGAAACAATGTAAATGCATGGATTTGCTGTAATGATTTTATGATTGGATATATGTGCTAGCCAGGAAATGGTAAGTCTGATTAACTGCGTTATGATTTTATGTTGAACGCTGGATACAAATTTGCTATGAGTCGAATGGAATGTGTAAAAGCAGCAATGAGAATTCGATAAGGTAATTTGTTTGTGAGAATTGCAGAAAATTGCGAATGAAGCTTTGGATAACGCCCTTAGGAGACAGAAGAAGCCTGGGTACGCTGTAAGAGAAAGGCGCACAGAAAAGCAATGAACCCCACGTTGATCCTTGGCATTTGGGCTATTGGTGATATTTGAAATTGGACGAGAGGTAATGAATTCTGGAACGCTGGTATTCTGGCATTAATTTCAAGCAAATCTCATTGATATGTAGTGCATAAAATCGATGAGTGAGTACATTGAGTAATAGCGTATTCTTTTAATCCAGTCATATAGAAACGAGAAGTTGTTGGTTGTGTTTATGGAACCATTCAAATGTTTGGTTGGATGGGAAGTGTTAAATTAGGAATTTGCCAATGATGTAGAGAAGGAAACTTCCCACATACAATAGTTGATTTGGGTTCATAACCATAAAATCACAAGGTTGAGTTATTGACAAGTGTTGGGATTTTAAACCTAGAGTTATAAAATTAGTGGTGGTCTTTTATAAAAGTTCTAATGCCGTTTGGGTTTAAATGCATGAAAGAAGAATGGTTGAGTTATGGGAATGAACCTATATTGGAATAGCTTCCGCAAATGAAAACAATTTGAGATGGCCCAGATGGGAATCTTAGTTTGAAAGTGATTTGAATGTATGCACAATTGTGTTTGAAGATCCTGGTATTTGCAGGCTTTGCCTGCGTCATTTTGGTATCAGAGCTTGGCTCTGTTGAAATGAAGAATGTTTGTTTTTCTGAATGAAGACAGAAGGTTTGTTGAACTGGAATGTATTTCTGAATGTGTGATGACTGATGAAGATCGGATTTTAAATCTACAATTGCAAGTGAACAGAATGCAGGTAAAGGAGATCAGATTCTAATCTGAAAGTCAAGCAACCAGAGTACAGCTGGGAGAATGGAGAAGAACAATTAAGTTCTTAGAGGCAGGTAAAGCAGAATTAAGTAGAAATTGCAGAGACAGAAAGAATCCACAGTGATGTTGAGGAATGGAAATTTACTTGGATCGTGCAGGTATTGTGTTGTTGAATTTTGATTTGAGTTTTACTGACAAGAAATGGAATGAGAATTGATGATTGCAGCAAAGAAAAAACTCAGCAAAGAAGGAATTGTTGCTGACAGCTAAAGTTTGCCAGATCAAGCCAGAAGATTGGAAGAGAGAATCAGATTTTAAAATCTGATTGACAGTAGTTGAATATCGAGAAATTGTGCAGAGGAAGCAATGAAGATTTGCTGAAACAAATTTGCAGGAGTGATGAGATTCTGAAGGTAATTGAAGTACAGGAGAATGGAAGGACAAGATCAGACGAGATCTTGGAGGTAAGATGATATGTTTTTGAAGAATAGAGTATTGTAGTCTTTGCATTGAAATATTATTGCAACTCCCAAAAGGCAATTGCTAACAGATAAAGGAAGCTGGTGAAAGTTTCTAGGTGAAAACATAGAGGTGGCAGAACCTTGAGGAAATCCAATAGAGGTGACAGTTGTGTTCTTAGAACAGGCAGATGAGTTGAAGCCGGGAAGAGCAAAGAGAAGTGCTCAAAGGAGGTTCCGTAGATAGAGAACCAATTGCTTGCCAAAAGACTGAGTGAGGAGAGCTTGGTGAGGTAAGTGGCGGTAGGACAGGACTTGCTGCTGAAGAGGCTTTAGTGCAACTCATAGTAAAGTGAGTGAGGGACTCATAGAGATGGAAAGGATGATGACTAGTGACAGTCGTAACAGAGGTTCTGAAATCAACCACAGCAGAGGACAAAAGAAGAAGGATGCCAAGACAATTGGCATACAGAGACAGTTAAGCAAAGAGGAATATGAGAGGGAAAAGGCTGAGATAGAAGTTCAGCTTGAGGTATTAATGGAGATGTTGCAAAGAAATGAGGAAGACCAGAAGCGTGGTTATGTCATGAGAAAGAAGCTGAAGTGGCAGAGGCTACAAGAGAAGTGGAATCATCAGGTAAATATGCAGTTGATAAAGGAACTAAGGGAACTTGAACAGGTTATAGATGCCAGACAGAGGATAGAGAAGCTCGAAAGAGTTGAGCTACAGCAAAATGAAGATGCTGAAGAAGATGTTGAAGTTTCGATATGTTACCCAGAAAGTGGACCATTACTTTTTGAAAGTGATGAAGAGTTAGAGGAGTTGAATCATATGAATGATTCAAAGCAGCCGGAAGATTTGATGACTGAAGCATCAAACAAGACCGTAAGGTCTTGTGATTTTAAAACTAACGATTTGTGTGTGATTGCAGGTTTGGAAGAAGAAGAAGAACATCTACTGAAGGATGTTAAGGAAGATTTAGGAGAAGAAAGACCATGTGAGGAAATGGAAGATCGTGTAAAATTTCCAAAGTCCACTCCAAGTAAAATCATTGAGTTATATAGAGAATTAGACTTTCAAAGGAGGAAATTGGAAGAACAGAGGATGAATGTCCAGGATAGATTGTTGATGAAGGATGACAAAGCAGTTGTCATAAATGATAATCAAGAAGAAATTGCAGATGAAATTGCAGGTGACAAGCAAAGGAATGTTGCAGAGGGAAAGGAAGTTTGGGAGGCCGCAACATTCATATTGACAGCTAGAGCAACATTTGAGGCAACATTTATAGTAGCAGCAGCAGAAAAGGTAATCAAGACAAGTGAAGAACAAGCAAGAATGAGAGTTCAGCAATCAAGAGATGGAAACAATCAGCAGACAGAGGACATACTGGACAGAGAAATTGAGTTGATAAGGAGGTTAATGATAAAAACATCCCAGAGAAAGACAGCCGAAAGAAAGAAAAGGAGCGACAACAAGAGAATGACAGTGAAAGATTGCAAGAGCAGAGTAAGTGGAGCATTACAACACAAAATATGGAAACCTGGAAGACAACAGCAGATAACAACAGTAGTAAAGCAATCGACAAGCACGGAAATATTACAAAATAAAATTTGGGATCCAGGAGGAAATATCCAGACTTATGACCAGGTGGTCATGAATTTTCTTACATGGGGAGTCTGATGCAGGAGCATCAAGGGCGTTTTTTTTATTTTGTAAATATGTTAAAAGGGGGTGTGATGATTTTTAATATTTTATTAATTAATTTGAATAAAATAGGAGAAGGTGAGGATTTTTGTAAATATCTTTTTAGTAATAAAAGGATATGAGGGAATTTAATTAGTTGAAGGATTTTAGGGATAAAGATCTATCCTTTAGGGATGTTGAGAGATTTAGGGGTTTGTTGAGGAATTGAAGGGATTGAGCATTTAATTAAATGATTTTTAAAAATTGTATAAATAGGAGGGGTTTTGAGAGAAAAAACATTGAGATTGTGAGAGAAGTGTGAGATTGAGAGTAGGCTTGAGCAGCAAGGCTGTAGCCTTCAGCAATTGTAAAGGGCCACGGCATTGAAACATCTGGCCAGTAAAAAGTTGTGAGTCATTGTTTTGTTTCAGTTTATATACATTGGGTGATTGAGAAATTGTATATTTGTTTCATGAAGTTTATAGCATTGTTAAATTAATGATCAATGGGTTTGAAATCACATTTATTTGTGTAAAAACTGCCATGCAAATCACTAAGGGTAAATGGCATTAAAATCTTTGTTTGCAAAGGGCGCCACTCTAAGTAAAGATTTCTGTTGGAATTCAATTGAAAAGATATGTTTCAATTATCATTAACATAGTTTGAACGGTACGCAAATGTGTGACTTCGACATTTGAAGTTTGGAAAAGTCGATTTGAGGGTAAATCTATTCGCAGGTGAATTGTTTTAATTGCCTGAATGTATTAATTTGGATGTGGAGATTGTCGAACTATAATTCTCAAGCATAGAAGGCGATCTCAGATATGGGAAGAGGGCGCAGGCTGATTTCTGTTTGAAATTCAATATAATTTTAAATTGCTGTGGGTTCTGAACAAATCGGTGATGAGGTCTCTTAAATAGAGGCGTAGAATTCATACGCTGTTTGTTAGAATTCGTTTTAAGCTTTGTTTATTCTGAACAGAACAATGGATCGGTTAAGGGCCTTTATGAAATCGACTTGTTGTAGTTGAAACGTTTGCAGATAGTTCAGCACACTGAATAATATAAAGGCGCATATGCATATTGTAATCATGGGTTTGAGAAACAATGTAAACGCATGGATTTGCTGTAATGATTTTATGATTGGATATATGTGCTAGCCAGGAAATGGTATGTCTGATTAACTGCGTTATGATTTAACTCAGTTATGTTGAACGCTGGATACAAATTTGCTATGAGTCAAATGGAATGTGTAAAAGCAGCAATGAGAATTCGATAAGGTAATTTGTTTTTGAGAATTGCAGAAAATTGCGAATGAAGCTTTGGATAACGCCCCTCAGGAGACAGAAGAAGCCTGGGTACACTGTAAGAGAAAGGCGCACAAAAAAACAATGAACCCCACGTTGATCCTTGGCATTTGGGCTATTGGTGATATTTGAAATTGGACGAGAGGTAATGAATTCTGGAACGCTGGTATTCTGGCATTAATTTCAAGCAAATCTCATTGGTATGTAGTGCATAAAATTGATGAGTGAGTACGTTGAGTAATAGCGTATTCTTTTAATCCAGTCATATAGAAACGAGAAGTTGTTGGTTGTGTTTATGGAACCATTCAAATGTTTGGTTGGATTGGAAGTGTTAAATTAAGAATTTGCCAATGATGTAGAGAAGGAAACTTCCCACATACAATAGTTGATTTGGGTTCATAACCATAAAATCACAAGGTTGAGTTATTGACAAGTGTTGGGATTTTAAACCTAGAGTTATAAAATTAGTGGTGGATAGTCAAAAGTCTTTTATAAAAGTTCTAATGTAGTTTGGGTTTAAATGCATGAAAGAAGAATGGTTGAGTTATGGGAATGAACCTATATTGGAATAGCTTCCGCAAATGAAAACAGCTTGAGATGGCCCAGATGGGAATCTTAGTTTAAAAGTGATTTGAATGTATGCACAGTTGTGTTTGAAGATCCTGGTATTTGCAGGCTTTGCCTGCGTCAGTTATACTGTTCACTGTAAAAGCATTTATCAGAAATAAGAAGAGCTTTTGAACTGGTTTTCCCCAAGAGTTGTAGGGGGTTTTCCCAGGGTCAAGTTGACCAAAAATCAGCGTGTCAAAATTCTGTGTGTGGCTGATTTATTTTTCTGAGTTTTTATTTCTGCATTTCAGCATTGTGAAATTTCCAGAATTAGTGTTTTCAGAAAATATTTATTTTTTCCAGCTTGTTGAATGTATGGCTATGGGAATGGGCATTTAACTTTATGGGAGAAATAAGGAGAAACTGAAAACCGGGGTTGGGTTATCAAATTTCTACAGACCGTTATGCCCCCTGCAGTGATCGTTTCCTGTCCCTTGCCGTTTCTTAAACTATTGTTACTTAAATTAATTTAATTAAAAGCTATATAGTTTAATTATTTAATTATATAATTTAATTATTAATATAATAATGTAATATTACTAAATCTATCATTATTATTTGCTCATATATATATATATATATATAATAAAAATAAATAATGAAATGGGTTCCATCGAGTAGAATAAGAACAAACTTAAAATAATGAACAACAACGAGCTACAAGCTGGCGTAAATTGTTATAGAGACGAAGCCAATAACGTGCGATATTGTCTCAACAGCTTGGAGAAGTCACAAATAGAATTAATAGAAGGACAAAAAACATTGATCGAGAAGATGGATAAAATACTATACAAAGACAACAAAATCGACGAAACCACTAAGTGCTTAACGACCATAGCGAACAAATCAGTGAACTAATAGAGAAGATAGACACGTTAGCAGTACAACCTTTTCCCTATCTAAAGCCGATAACTAGTCCACAAAATGCAAGTGAACATGACCATCAAGAAATCTTAAGATATTCTTTTCAGGTAGTCAATATCACACTAGAATCCCAGACAGAAATCATCAATGAATTAAGAATGAATTACCAAAATATGACTGTAAAGATCATAGAGGAACAATCATCTGGGTCAACAAGATGGACAATTTTTTTGAAGTAAACCCCCCCATTAGGTGAAAAAGAAAAGATAATGACCACTTCCAACAATGTAGAAGGGGAAGCCTACGACTGGTTTGTTGAGCATTATGTTGTCAGTTTCTTTCACTAGATTGTCTGTTTGCTTAGATAACTGGTTTTAGGATAATGTAACGTCGTATCAGAACAATTTCTCTAAAAGAAAAGCAAATCTATTGTTTTTTTAGGTTACTTTAGCGAGCTTGAGAGAGAAAGCTCAAGACAACCTTGTCAGTAACCAGTGTGAAAGTTGAGGATCAACTTGACACAGTTTCGAAATTCTTTCCATGGAAGGCAAGAATCTCATTGATCTTAAAGGAGCAATACTTATTAGAATTCGTGTCCAACCTTCCTCCAGATCTAATGAAGACCTCAGGGAGCACCCAAAAACCAACGGTGGTAACACCAACAACAATAGACCCTACAATACAGGCAACATGGGATAAGAAGGACATAAAGGCACAAAGGGTGATCCTTGAAGCTATTAAGGATCATCTTATTCTGCATGTAGTAGAAAAAGACCATATCTAAAGAGATGTTTGATCCCTTGGTATTGCTTTTTCAAAGTGATAGCATGAGTCGGAAAATAATTCTCAAAACTAAGCTTAGAGAGTGTAGAATGAACCCCTCCGACAATGTGACCGACTACCTTATGAGGATCACACAAATTTGTGACTAGCTTGCAACTATTAGTGAAGTTGTATTGGACGCAGAGCTAGTGAATGTTGTTATAAATGGGTTCACCAAGGGTTGGGAACCATTCATCATGGGCATCTTTGCCGAGGAACATCTTCCCAAGTGGGAGAAACATCGGGATGATTGCATCCAAGAGAGGACTTTTAAAGAGTCCAAGACTAGCGAGCAGGGAGAAGGAACAATAGATGAAAACTTGGCCCTGGTTAGCAAGACAAAGAAGACCTAAGGGAAAGTTTCCATCAAGAAGGGTGGGGACAACAATTCAAGTAGGAGAGAGAAATGATCAAAGATTAAATGCTATATTTTCCACAAAAATGGTCATTTAGCTTCTCAGTGTCTGTAGAGGAAAAAGGGCAAGGGGAAGTCGTAGACAATTGCAGTGACAACAGAAACAACTAAGTGATCTTTCTTCCAAGTTCAAGAGTGACTTTTCACTCATGCCTTGCCTTTCTACTACTGTTATTACTAAAGTGCCTAGTACTTGGCCAATGGCACCTCCCTCCACATGACAGAGGCTAGAGAGCTATTCAGTAGTTTTGCAGAGGATGACTCAGGGATCCATGTTGAACTTGGCGATCATGCCAAGTATGCAGTGAGGGGATAGGGGACAATTCCGTTCCAGCTTGAGGCTAGGGTGTCCCTTGATGCATAGGAGGTACTCTATGTACCTAGCCTAAAGAACCTTTGTTCCATCTCAGTCATGGAGGACAAAGGTTATGAGGTTAACTTTCAGAGTGAGCAAGTTTTCATTTGCCTAGAGAGAGCCAGTCCAGACACTGCAGTGAGGATTGGAGTATGGGAGGGGAACCTATATAGACTTTAGCATATGCCAACTTTGGCATAGGAGGATGGGGCATCTCCATCACAGAGCCTTACCATTATTGAGAAGGATGGTCATTGTGCTTCCAGACTTCAATCTAGACCAACAAGGGGTGTGCACTGGGAAAGAATGTCAAGGCATCTTTCCCTCGCAATGAGACTCGATCCAAAGGCATTTTGGATCTGATCCATTCTGATTTAGAAGGGACTATGTTAGTATCTTCAGTAAAGGACACATCTTACCATGCGACCTTCATTGATGACTTCTCCAGGAAGACATGTGTCTACTTCATCAAGAACAAGGGTGAAGTTTTCGATCATTTCAGGGCTTTCAAAACTCAGGTGAAGAACATGATAGGAAGGAAGATCAAGGTACAGAGGACAAAGCACAAGGGTGAATACATCTCTAATGAGTTCACTGATTTTTGCAAGGAGGTAGGGATTAAGAGGGAGAAGACAATGGCCTACAATCCACAGTAGAATGGGGTAGCAAAGAGGAAGAACCGATCTATCATTAGTGTAGTGAATGCCATGATCCATGATTAGAGTTTGCAGTTGATTCTGTGGGATGAGGCATGCAAACAACTGTGCATTTGTAGAATAAGAGCCCACATCGGATTTTGGAGGATAAGACATTGGAGGAAGCATTCATAGGCAAGAAGCCTGAGATAAGACATTTCAGGATATTTGGTTGTCTAGTCTACACCACATATCTATGGAAAAGAAGACAAAGTTGCAACCCTCAGGTGAGAGGGGCATCCTGGTGGGATTCATTGAGGATTCATAGGCTTATCGAGTCTTCCTGAGAGATCAATGGAAGATAGTGGTGTGTTGAGATGTCGAGTTCGAGGAGAACTTGGCATCTATGAAATCTCAGGACCTACTAGTAGTTGCAAAGGGGCCTTAAGAGAAGAAACCAAAGGTGGAGCTGAGAGTAGAGACTTCTAGTAGCAGAGATAGCCAACCTTCAGTGTAGGAGGATCAGTGAGCTCCTTCAACATCAATCAGGAGCCCTAGGTGGGTGGAGCAAACTTTGTGGGATGCTCAGGAGCGTGTTGAGCCTTGCAAGACCACTTTCAGGGAGAGCATACCTCCGCGGAAGTTTTCGGCGTACATGGTTTTAATGACCAACATCATAGACTCAAAGCCTTCCAACTTTGAGGAAGCAACCACCTAGTAGGTGTGGTGAGATGCCATGGTGAAGGAGCACAATTCCATCATGAAGAATGATGTTTGGGAGATTGTGTCGAGACCAAAGGGAAGTCAGTTGTGACTTCCAAGTGGCTTTACAAAGTAATGCATGCAACAAATGGCAAGGGAGGTTCACTGGGTTGTTGCAAAGAATTTTCTTAGATATTTGCAAGGCACAATAGGATATGGATTGCAATACTTTGGTGGATATGGTGTGAGGTTGCAAGGGTACTCAAATTCAAATTGGGAAGGTAGTGATATAGATCAGAAGAGCACCTTTGGGCGTTGCTTTAGTTTGGGGTCAACAGTCATTTCCTGTTTTAGTAGGATGCAAACCTCAGTAGCATTGAGTTCAGCTGAGGCAGGGTATATGCTAGCTACTCTAGCTAGTTGTGGAGCCATTTGGATTCACAAGCTACTCACTAGGTTGTTTGGTCAAAAACTTGAGCCAACAATGATCCGCTGCAATAACTAGAGTTCTATCAAACTCTCGAAGAATCCAATGTTTCATGATAGGTCCAAGCACATTGAGATCAAATACTACTTCATTAGAGACACGGTGCTGAAGGGAGTAGTCAAGCTCCAATATATTCTAACAGAGGAGTAGTTGGCACAGGTTTTCAGCAAGCCCTTGGTGAAGGGTAAGTTCGTTTGGTTTCGATATAAGTTTGGAGTGGTGGAGAATTTCCTTGCTAAGAGAGAGAGTTAGTGTTTGCAGCTCATATAGGTATTTCCATGCGGGTGTCTACTTATGGAAATCATCATTACACGTATCCCATGCTTTTTACAGAAGTTTATTGAATTAATTAATTAATAAAGTGAATGCCTTTTTATTAAAAAATGACTTTTAATTAATAAAGTGTCTAAAGCGGGTCACATAATGATTTAATTAAAAGAGAGCCATTGATCTCATGGTTAGATCTTAACCATTAAAGATTAGGTTTTGGCTCATGTCAAAGTTATAAAAGAGAGAGAGAAGGAAGAGAAGGCAAAGGACAAAGACATAAAGAGTGTTCATTTGACAAGTCCAGTGAGTGAAGGAGAAAATCAGAGATCTGATTTTCAACCATTGGCATGGAATTTCAGTAGTAGTTCAGCAAGGAGAAGGCAGCTAACCAGCATCAAGGAAGAGCATCTGTACATCAGGCCATATGGATTGGAGAGCAAGACACACGTGGTGCAGATCTGCTTTGATTTCTGTGAAAACTGGAATTTTCCAGGTTTGCTGTTCGTTTGTTAATTTCTCAGAGCCATTTTCCCTATAAGAGAGCTCTTGTAAGTTCTGAAGATATTTTGAATTATGAATTGATCTAAAAACACAGAAATAATTGTGCACTGTGATTGTTTTTCTTGTTTTCCACTGCATGTAAAAGTTACTAATTCCAGCAAGCAACTAGATCTGATCTGTTTGCTTAGATAGCTGGTTTTAGGATAAGTTAACAGTGTAAAACTGAGGATCGAGTTACAAACATCTTTACAACACCTTAGAGAAGGAAGAGGTCTTAGAATCTTAGGGAGATGCTTGGTGTAAATGAAAATAAAGTGGTCATTAAGTGGCTGTTAAAGATGGAACATTGACGTTTGCTACCCTACTAAACTTAGAAGTAGATAATTTTAGAAGTTATTCACAATTTTGTGAAGGCAAATTTATTTTGGGTTGGACTATTTTTGTCATGAGGATAATTTTTATCCTTGCTATCCTGTTTTGGACAAGTTTGGTATCGTAAACATATATCTAGGTGTAATATAATTTATCTATCGATATAATTTCGACACTTGTCTTTTTGTTAGTGTGTGGGTTCTTTGGAAAAACATTTATGAAAGTATACATTTCATCACATTTTTCTTTTTTATCTACTTCATTGGACGCAATCTGTAGCAAGCGTACTTAATGTAGAACTATGTTTCATGGGTTCGCGAACCCGGGGGTGGGGTTCTCGTCCCCAATATGGGGTTCGGATACGGGTTCTTCTAAAATGCACCCAAAAGAACGGGGTTCTATGAGTAAGCACTGGGTTCTTCACAACCAAAATTTGGGTTCTTTTGTCTAGTTGGGTCAGCCGAACTCTGACAACTGGTGTGTGGAACCCCAAAATTAGTAATCGTAGGGTCAATTGTTTTTACTGATTTTGTTGTACTTGATTCATTCACATTACAATCTTTTAGAGCCTTTGTTAAAGGATAAATTGGGACAAACTGCCATTATGCACAGGCTGATCAATTAGCATAAGTACAAACGATGTTTAACACTGTAGTCCATTAAGAGTTTCTATTAAATGATAAATTTGGACAAACTGCACGAAATACTGTATTCACTTTATGTACTGCTGTGATACCTTAAGAATCCCATGCAAACATACGTTATGAAATATATTTTATTTTTTATTCTTTATGCAACTTCAAACTTCTGAGTAAAATCTTCTAAATACCAGACAATGTGATTTGACATCTATATGACTGTTTTTAGGTTGAAAGGAAGTTTTGGAGTTTGATGTGTTATTTCTAACATGGGTACATGAAATTTTTGAAAAAACTTTAGTGCGTGAGTAATTCTGAATTTCATATCTTCCTGAATGGTTATTCAACAATTTATGTATGCAGGACTGTCTATTCTTATCCTGTATGCCTATTGTACTTATTAGTTTGAAAGGAAATATATAAAAACTTAATTCTTTTCAAGCTCAGCCTTTTTACTTCTCTTTCTGTAGTTTCGACCTAGATATGGCCACTATAGATTCACTGTGTAGGCCAAATGTCATTACTATTGTAGCTATGTTAAGTTCATTACTATTGTAGCTATGTAGCTGGAGAGCATGCCAAATGAAGATCTGAGTGATGCTGATGACATGGATTGAGGAAGCCATTGTATGATATTTTGAAAATTCCTAGTTCATGTTTGGAGATGCCTTAAGACAAATTTTGAATGTAGTATGACAATGGACATATATCATGATTCTTATTAATATGTAAACTCCAATTTGCACTTGATATCAAATTAGAAATTTTGAAATTTCGATGTGAATGTTCAACCGACGAACCCACGCACTTTGTTTCAAAAAGTGACGTCTCATCCTTGTCCCCAAACCGACGTTTCTTGGCAACAGAGGATGCAATGTTATTGTAGAACCTCTAGTTTGATCCATATGATTAGAAAGTGTATTAGGGGGTTTAATTGGATATGCTTAGTGGTAGAATTTTTCTATGTTTTCTTAGGGGGGAGTGGGGAAAGCAACAAGCATATTCACACTGCAACAAATTGACCATTATGTTAATAGGAGGCACCACTCCGTTGTCAAAACCAGAGAGAGAGAGAAAGAAATCAATGCCACAGTCAATGACAGGGTAAATCTTGTAACTTGATCTTTACATAATTATTTAAACTCACATAGAAGATATTTCAAGAACTGTTATGAATAAAATAATATAAATAATGTAAACAATAAATAATAATTAATTAGTTAAAAGTTATTAATTGAGAGGCATGTCTAAATGGGACATGACTCTCCATGAAGAGGCACTTGCCTAGTATATAGGCAGGGCCCTCGCTCTCAATTGTATCATCATTCTTATTCATATCTTCTAATATATTTTCTTGTAACTTCATTGGATATTCTCATTTTCCAAGTCTTTTGGAGTATCTAACTTGAGGTACGAATTTTGTTCGTTCCATTGGTATCAGAGCAGTTCAATCTTCTAGCCGCTCCACTGCTGCACAGAGCCACGCTCCCCGATCCAGGTCTTTGGCCATCAACCTTGCGTCAAATTGTTGCCATCGTAACTGAAACATTCACTATGCAAAATTGTAGTTTCTCCATTCTGTCAAGTTCATCGTCAGGCCTTTGGCTATTGAAAAGAGATTTAAAAGGAAAAAAATATTGCATAATAAAAAGAAAGAAAGAAAGAAGTTACATTAAAAAAAATATAATTTATATAAAAAAAATGACAGAAGAAAAGTTCAAAAAATAAAATAAAAACTAGAAAAAAAATATATAAATAATTTAAAAAAAGAAAAGACTAGCGGAATGACTCGTCTAAAGCCATCGACTGTCCCTTCTTCAACAACGTTTTTCGGCCGACGTCGACAATCAGAGAACAATAAGCCAACCACTAGGACTGAGCCTGCTGCAACTATCGTGCACTAATCACAACCGCCGACAGGAGCCTTGTTCCATTCTTGCTCGGTTGTGCCATTTGCCAAAACTGCAGGTCAATCAACACGCCATTGCCAACTGCTTGCAACCTACGAGCCACTTCCCTATCCACACCACAGCCCTATCCACCATTCCCACACCCCTTGTGAGCTTGTTCGTTGTAGCCACGAACCACCACTAAACACAGTCGTATCCCTGCCAACCATTACAAAAAAACTCTCGTTCTCTTCTGTCGCTGATCGACCCAAGCTTGCTCCATGTCATCTTCTTCTACACCACCGTACAATCGACATAGAAAACCTTGTCCGCACAATTTCCGTTCTCTGTTAAATTTTTTATACATTGTATTAATTGTTTCGCCAATTTTGGAAATTGGTGGACTACTTGTTGATGTGTATCAGTCTGCACAATCCACATCATGCCATATCCACTACCAATCTCTGTGTAGTTACCACTTATCGCCTACTTCGCTAGCCTCGAGCATTAATAATGCCACCGCTATACTGAATTTTTTTTGCCACCATTTGACTGACCATCAAGTGTAGATTACCATTCGACGCGTCCGTATAGTTTTCGTACCACCACCACCATTTTTACCCATCTGATCATATTGGTTTTGGGAAGTATAAGGTATTATAATTAAGAAAAAGGAGAGATTATATAAAGTGACACCACTTTTTCTAAATGAAAGGATATAGAAAAATAGAGGCTTATTCAAAGTAAAAAAAAGGTATTAGATTATTAGGGTGTTATATAATAATAAAAGCTATACTAAAATTTATGAAGTTTAAAGTTAAGAAAAAGGGATCATAAAGATTTTAAGGAACAAAGAAGATTTGTTGAAAAATTGTTTTGGGAAGTTATAAAGAAAAAAAAGTGATCAAAGTGAAAAAAAAAATACAATATTGACAAAAGACATATATTGAGTCAACCATTGAAGAAAAAAATGCCATCTAAATTGGAATTGAAGGAAGGAAGATTTTCGGAAACTTCACGTAATTATGCTTCAATGCTACTTAGAATTAAAGGGTTTATT
Source organism: Pinus albicaulis (assembly GCA_034641835.2). NCBI lineage: Eukaryota > Viridiplantae > Streptophyta > Pinopsida > Pinales > Pinaceae > Pinus > Pinus albicaulis. The sequence continues at coordinate 29,831,675 of CM076573.1, forward strand.
GCAGGAAAAGATGTAACTATTGCTATCTCATTTGTAGAGGATAAAAATTATATAACGCCTAGAATTGCAAACCAATTTGTGATTCTTGAGTTAAATATAATAAAAAAATAGACTTTTTCGGCAAAAAACCGTACGAAATAACTAATTTATAGTTAAACATTGGCAATTATATATCGAAATTTTCTTTTCAATCCTTACTTTTTGACGATAGTGACATTGTGTTGAGCTCACCCTAGATGGAAACTCTAGGGTCCTTTATCCTAAATACGGAAAATATTTTTTTCACATTTTCCCACAAAAATAAAAAAATAATGCTACATGACGTTACCTTGAAGCCAAATTCAGTGATGCCTAAAGACATACAAGAAATCTCAAAAGTAATTCTTCAAAAAAGTAAAAAGGCGGTACAAAATATGCAAAGAGAAGAAGTTTACAAGATCACTACTGACAAGAATGAAGAAGTTTCTCGACTTAAAGACCACTGTGAAAAACTACTGATGCAAATTAAGAAGCTTAAGAAAGACAAGAAGTCATTAGAAAACAAAGTGTAATAATTTATCGACAAGGAGACATTGAATGTAAAAGTCCAAGTTGAAGAGAAAGAAACAAATACTGATTCAGTAAAGTCACAACTCAAGAAAAGAATAAGCAAGTTGTAGAAAATACAAACTTAGATGTTGTAGTTCAGATGATGAATATTCCAAGTGAAAGTTCTATAACCAACTCAATAACATCCTCGCCAGAAGAAAATAAAATAATTACTACACACATAATAAGGGAAAGTCAAACAAAAAAAGTTCTCTATCGACATCCGAATCACGAGAGTAGGAAATTCAATCAAGCTACGTATTCAGAACAGAAACAACAAACTGATGTTTCGAAGGATACTAATGTTAGTGCAATCCACTCATGTGATAACAATTCATCACAAGTTTCAACTCACCACAAGACTCCACAGAAGATTGATCTAGGACGGTCTAATCCCTCCTCCGTGCGACAATTTTATATATCATTCCAAGGATCATATTGTCTAGTATCAACAAAGATTTCGAAACGAGAATCAAGCCCTTTTCATCAACAGCTTTAAGGACAAAGCTTTTTGAGGAGGAAGACAATGTTATGAATAAAATAATATAAATAATGTAAACAATAAATAATGATTAATTAGCTAATAGTTATTAAAGAAGACGCATGTCTAAATTTGACATGACCCTCCATGAAGAGGCACCTGCCTAGTATATAAGTAGGCCCTCACTCTCAATTGTATCATCATTCTTATTCATATCTTCTAATATATATTCTTGTACCCTCAATGGATATTCTCATATTCCAATTCTTATGGAGTATTTGACTCGAGGTACAAACTTTGTTCATTCCCTTGAACTATGAGACTACCCAAGGTCAATTGGATTCTTTCTGCAAAGTGTAGGATATGGAAAAATCATGGGACCTATGGAAATTCTTAGGAAGGTCCAGAATTTCTAGGCAATCTGTTACAAATGCCAAGGGAAGAGTGAGATGAAATTCAAACAGAAGTCTGAACCTTGATACGTCTAGAACAAGATTTTTTCATTACCACAAGATGTCTTGATAGGTAAACTTGATGATATAGATCTCCTTAAATGCCCATATATGTGTTCTGTAACAGATTTATTACAAAATCAAATTGATTAGCTCTAGTTCGTTTGGAAAATGCAATTTTAGTAACTATACATAGTGCAACAAAGGATGAAGAAGTTGGTAACTCAACGCAATTGACAAACAGTATTCAAGATTTTTTTAGTTCACATCCATTAGCTCAATTTGTGGATCAAACAAATCCATTGACAGAAGTAGCCCATAGATGGAAATTGAGCTATTAACTTTAACAGCCCCAGATGACTGACAGGTCAAGCTACTAATTTTTGGGTACTGGATATTCATTCCTAGTGGGAACTTCTCATAACATATCCTACATCTTCTTAGCTTTTAATGTCTAGTGGGAACTTCGTTGTGCTCAAAAAATTAGACAATGTAGCAATGATTTATTATTATGCATTAGATTGTGGAGCTTATATCAGTGTTACGTTGCAAATATTTTGTTCGAGAGTTATATGCATACCCCTATCCAACACGACATTTTTATTTTACCATGATTTTTATATCCTTGGTTTTGCCATTTTGTTTCAGCTCCAGAGCAGGCTTGCAATGATCTGATGACATATTCACTTGTATTTGCGTGCTGCTGCTATACCTGCTGTATGCGCCGAAAGCTTAGAAAATTGTTGAACATTGCGGTAATGTTTTTTCTCTCTAGTCTACAATTTATTGATAACGAGCTTCTTATTTATCCTTTGGAAGATGAGGATTGCAAAATTGTGCCACTCTGGAAGCTCGTGCAGAAGGAATCGTTAACCTCTTAAAACCTAGATTTACTGAAATGTAAAGATATCTTTATTTCGATAGCCCTAAGGTTGAACTGTCTGTTGATTTAGTGCTATATGAAATCTTCTGCTCTGATTTCAACTACACTGTTTCTGCAGGGAGGCATGTGTGACGATTTCTTAACACACATCACATGCTGTTGCTGCGCGCTTGTCCAAGAATGGCGTGAAATTGAATGCCGAGGGCTGGATGGTAAGTTGCAAATCCTACCTGTAATTCATGGTTATGAAATTGCACCTTCCAGAGATCAGAGACCATTCAATCTGACAACTGGTCAATTTTACAGATTCGCACATGAAAAAAATGAGCCCACCACCTTCTCAACAAATGGAATCTTGAAAGTGCCTCTCTTGGAAAGATTGACGTGGATATCATCCTTGGCAGATCCAAAAGCATTACTACAATCCCCAAGAACATCATAATTGCATATTTTCCAGCAAAGCATCTTTGGATGATCCAATATTTCAAAACAGATTTAAAGAACAGAATTAGAGAGGCCTAGGTGCACGAAATCTTCTAGCAGCGTCTGCAGCAGTACACAACAATGTGCCAAAGAATGTAATCATCTAAAGTTGATCAGTATATAGAATTTGTTGTAATTAATATCATTATTATTTGATCTTTCTGTAGGGATGGGTACAGGGACAGGGACCAGGGAGAGTGTGTTTGATTTTATTGTATGAGACATACATGTTTTATCAGGACAGTTTTGGCTAGGGGATAGGTCATCATAGGGCAATTTATAGTTTCATGGATTCATGCACATGGTAGCTATATTTGATTTCTTTTTCCTTTTATGTAGATAGATGTCTTGTAGGCCTCGGGGGAAAGGACATCTGTATACATAATATGATCAAATTTGCAACTAATTTTTGGCTGGGCTATGATTTTCTTGCATGCATATATAAAGATTGAAATTAGAGTTCTCTCCATGGGAATGCAGCTTTTTCAGCAGAGCAATCAAAAATTGGTAAATTAGCACTTGATGAAGCATGCTGACTTGTGGCTAGAAGTAATGATGCTGCCCTTGGGTTAATTATCAATGGTAATGGCCTTATGTCGTTGTGTCTCTTTTTTTTTTTTTTCTTAAATAAATAAAAAAATTCTTATTAAAATTATTTATTTTTGCTTGTGTTGATTATTGGAAAGTTAGGAATTTGCATTACATCAATTTCAAAATTAAATTCGTGTTGATTATTGGTAAGTTAGGAATTTGCATTAAATCAATTTCAAAGTTCATTATCTCTTGTCTGTCAGAGAGAAACCAGACCAGAGACAGAAGAGAATAGAGCTTACTATAACAAACTTGAAAAGAACGAAACATGATCTGAGAAAAAACTAGAGAGTTGAGCTGCCGCTCCAACGGAGCTAAACTCTTCTCCGTGCGCTATGTCAGCCGCCTAGGCTGGCGGGTTGCATTAATCTTTAGCTCACGCAAATACAAGTAGGATTGCATCATGTCAAGACCCGTGAGCATTAATACTGCGCCCGACATTTCCATGGAGTTCTCAAGTCTTATATTTTGTTATTGCGTTAAGTAGTATTATATTTAGATAAATGTTTTTTTTTATTAATTACATTATTAAGATTGAATTTATTTTAGACGATTCTAAAAAATAGAATATATTAGATAATTCGAAAAATAAACTCAATCTTAATGATGTTTTTATATTAAAAAACATTTATCTAAATTATAAGTCACAAAAGTTTTAGATTTAATAATATCATATCATCTTGTTTTATATTCAAATTAGTGTTCAGAAATTGAATCATTATTGTGTTAAACAATATCATTGGTTCAGTGTAGTGTTTAGAAAGTCAACTGAATAACTCATCTTGTTTTATATTCAGATTAGTGTTCAGAAATTGAATCATTATTGTGTTAAACAATATCATTTATCCTTTTTTATGTTCACCCTAGTGTTTAGAAACTCATTTTTTAAGATACAACAACCAAATTTATATGGAGAACTAGCTTGATTTTCAATATAGTTACCTTGCAGTGTTTTTGGACAAATCCCACTCGGTTTTCACACAAAAACAAATCCTCCTAAAAGGAAAAATGTACAAATTCTTAAATCCTCGGTTAAAAAAAAAATTAAAAATAAAAAGCTGAAGAGGTTAAAATTACATTAAAAAGGAAATGGATTAAGAAACTGTTGTCGTAGAAAGTGATAAGCTTAATTAGAAAAATAAAGAAATGTAAGTGATGGGTTTGGTTGGTTTTTGTTTGTTTGTTTCTTCTCTTCTTTTTAAATTTACATTACAAAATTATTTTATTTAAAAAAAAGCTAGAAGAAAAGGTTAAAGAATCGTCGATGAATTTTATTTATTGATTTATTTGGCTTCAGAAAGTGGTAAAATTTATTATAATTTAGAGTTAATTAGTATTAAGAATATTTGTTATTAATAGTTGTTTTTTAAGAAAATTGTGTATAATTGAGTTTAGGTTTGAGGTTATTATGTTGAGCTTAGACACTTCTTGAGATAGTTTAATTCTCCAAAAACAGTTTTCATTCTCAATTCCTCTTTATAAGGATTAAATTAGAGATTTGTTAGAGACTAAATCTCCACTCAAACCAACTGTTTTACACCTAATGAGTTAATTATTATTAATTGTAACCAAATTAACTAAATTAGGCCAGAAAATATAATGAAAAACCTTCCAAAACATAGGACAGGTAGACTACCACGGTTTAACTTATTAACCTATTTTTTATATTTTAAAAAACATATATATATATATATATATATATATATATATATATATATATATATATATTATTTAAAATTAATTGAGCCTAAAGACATTCTCCAGCTAGTATGGTAGCCATGTTATAATGTAATGTTTAACATTTTGACTAAGTCAAATTATATAAAAATAAAAATAAAATAAAAAGATAACTACAATATAATGTAAACATTTTAACTTAGTCAAAATAAAATGGAAATAAATAAAAATAACCTTTTAATAATAAAAATAAAAATAAAAAATGACTCATGGTATTGAAGATCCATGATATTCATGTGGAATGTAGACTATTTAAAAAGAGAAATTAAACCAGCTTAGATCCATCTTAATTTCTGATGTGAGAAAGGATCAAATTTCTTTACTATGCAAAATTCTTTTTAAAGTAAAAAGAAATTTTATTCCTCTAAACATTTAGTTGATCCTAAATTAAAATAAATCTAGATTAATTTAAAGTGAAATCAATTTACGCTTCACTAAAATAAAATCCAAATTCTAAAAATAACCATTAAAGTTTTAAATTCATAATAGTTTTTTATATTAAAAAATGTTATTCACAATAATTATTATTTTTCAGGTGTAATACATCGAGACTGTAAATATATATATATATATATATTTTCATTCAATAAAAATTATAAATACTATAATTACTCTATTAAATATTATATTTTTGAGATGAGAAAATTCTAAACATTCTATTGTATTTAATTATTATTATTTTATCGAAGAAGTATTATAAAGTGCTAAAGTCGGGTAACATGGTGATGATAGTATTTTATTTGCAAGTATTCTGCGGGTGATAATAATATAGTGGTAATATTATATTATTTAATAGGTAGTTTAAAAGTTTTTGATAATTAATTATGTAGTATTAAAATGTTTTTAAAAATATTAAAAATATTTTATTTATAAATTTTATATTAATAGAATTTATTCAATCATATTTTCTCTTTGGAATGGTCTTCATATTATAGCTAGTCATCTCTTTCTCACATAATGGGAATATTTTTAGTATTATGCTAGATGTTAGAGTTAAAAATATTTATTTATATTAAAATTAAATAGATATATTAATTAATTTATTTATTTAAATGGTAAAAGTTATTTAAAAAAAAATTATTAAAATTATAGATTATATTGATTATTTTATTTCTTAAATTTATAGTGTTTGAGTTAATTTTTTTTAATTGATAATTTTTTGTTAATGATAATAAATATTTCTTTTAAGATAGTTGAATATTTTTTAGCAATAAAGGATATGTTTTTTTTGTCAAGTGATTTGAGTTTACCAGAGATTACATAAGGTTTGACCTATGGCTTGAGAAACCGTAACCTAGGGGCATCTAAGCCATCAAAATCTCCTAAGGGCATCTAAGCCGTCAAAATGACCCAAGGATCGCACCCGATTTGGGCCACACCAACACTAAGCTAACTGAGTCTGATAATTATGATTCCCTACATAGCTCCACATCTTTTTCTTCCCTACATAAATTTTGAAAGAACAAAAATGCCTCTTCTTTTATTTTGGAGGGGTCTATAATGATATTTCCATTCACGTGAACTTGAATGACCCTATTTCTATGCTCCCTCATTTTTGTCTATTTGTGGAAAGTTTTTGTGTTCATGACTCCAAATGTTAACCACAAGCTTCTTGATTTGAGTCTTTGTGTCTCTTTTTCATCTCTTAGTTTCTTGTGCAAGTTTTCATATGTTTCTTTTTCTTTGTGAAGTAAGTTCTTGGTCACTAGAAGATCTTCAATTTGTTGAAGAGTTTCTGCTAATTGATTTTGAAGGAGGTGGACTCAGCCCAACTTAGATTGGGATCGTTCATGGACCCATTTCTTTATTTCCTCCTTAAGGCATTTTATTTTTTGTTCCCATATGAATATAGGTGAGCCCACAATCCATCTCGACTAGGAAATATTGACCAAGGCTTTGAATTTAATCTCATTTGCCCATAGCAGATTATATCGGAAGGGAAGGAATATTGGCTGGTCAAGAAGATCATCTTTAACCAAAAAACGTTCTAGCCTGGTAGCTATGAATCTTGGTCCTATTCTTTTGTTACTCCAAGTGTACTTTGATAATTCTAGTTTTACATCCATGAGATCAAGCTCAGTGTTAAGTCCCTCCATCTTTCCTTGGAATTGATCTCTAAGTAAACTTCCTCCTTTCTTCTCCCACCGATGAATAGTGACATTAAAGCCCCCGCCCTCCAAATCCTTCAACATTCAAGGAGATATTCTTTCTCCCCTAATTTGGTCTCCTGGATAAGCATAATGTGGGGATTCTATAGTCTTAATAAATTTCTGACATCTTGTTCCTTCTTTCATTTCGCATCCCTCTACAATTCCAGTAGATTACATTCATTATTTACTATTTGTTTTAGCTCCTCCATCAAGTGAGGAGACTGTTGGGCCATTTTTCTTCTACTTTTTTATTATTTTGAAAGATGAGTTGTTTATTACTCCTCGATTTCCCTTTTCCTTCTCCCTTTTAGTATGTTCTTTCTAGACTTCCTTATTGGACTTTCTATTGACTTTCCTAGTAGAGTTGGTTTGAACCACCTCACGCTCAAATTCTATTTCTAATTTGTCCTTAGTAGAGATGGTATTTTCTAGGGGATACATCCTTTCCTTTGGAGATTCTAAGCCCTTTTCATCCTGTGACCCTTATATCTCCATCACTTAATTGGATTTTTGGGGCATATTCAAGTTTATCAATTCTAATTGTGTTCATATTTTCACTTATCTCGTGATGTTTATTGCCTTGTGGCTTTTCTTGTCAGAGTTGAGATTCACCTTTGTTCATTTCCACATATTCAGTTCCAAGGGTCACAAATGGGTTCTCGGAATGTGGGTTTTCCCTCTTATCTTCTCCCCCAGTCATCGCATTAGGAATTGTCTTGCTAAGGAGGGGAGGACCGCAAGCCTCATTCCTTTGGCCTCGCTATGAGTTTTGGCACATCTAGTTCTTCCTCTTTCTTTGGGTATTCGATTGACCTTCTTCCTCTTGAGAGGGAGCCATTCCTTCCTTCTTGGGATATTTCCTAGAAAAAATGCCCATGTTCATGGTAGCAACAACACTTAAAGGGAATTTGATCATAGTCTATAGGTTGAACGAAGGACCAACCATCTAAAGAGAGTTGAACAACTTCAGGAAAACCTTTTTCTAACTCTACTTCAACACATTCTTGCACACACATACATTGATTCTCTTACCTTAGCACTATCAATGTATTTTCCAAGAGCATTCCCAATATTTCGAAGGGTTTCTTTCTCCCCTAATTTGGTCTCCTAGATAAGCATAATGTGGGGATTCTATAGTCTTAATAAATTTCTGACCTCTTGTTCCATTCTTTCATTTTGCATCCCTCTACAATTCCAAGAGATTACATTCATTATTTACTATTTGTTTTAGCTCCTCCATCAAGTGAGGAGACTGTTGGACCATTTTTCTTCTAATTTTTTATTATTTTGAAAGATGAGTTGTTTATTACTCCTCGATTTCCCTTTTCCTTCTCCCTTTTAGTATGTTCTTGCTAGACTTCCTTATTGGACTTTCTATTGACTTTCCTAGTAGAGTTGGTTTGAACCACCTCACGCTCAAATTCTATTTCTAATTTGTCCTTAGTAGAGATGGTATTTTCTAGGAGATACATCCTTTCCTTTGGAGATTCTAAGCTCTCTTCATCCTGTGACCCTTGTATCTCCATCAGTTAATTGGATTTTTGGGGCATATTCAAGTTTATCAATTCTAATTGTGTTCATATTTTCACTTATCTCGTGATGTTCATTGCCTTGTGGCTTTTCTTGTCAGAGTTGAGATTCACCTTTGTTCATTTCCACATATTCAGTTCCAAGGGTCACAAATGGGTTCTTGGAATGTGGGTTTTCCCTCTTACCTTCTCCCCCAGTCATCGCATTAGGAATTGTCTTGCTAAGGAGGGGAGGACCGCAAGCCTCATTCCTTTGGCCTCGCTATGAGTTTTGGCACATCTAGTTCTTCCTCTTTCTTTGGGTATTCGATTGACCACCTTCCTCTTGAGAGGGAGCCATTCCTTCCTTCTTGGGATATTTCCTAGAAAAAATGCCCATGTTCATGGTAGCAACGACACTTAAAGGGAATTTGATCATAGTCTATAGGTTGAATGAAGGACCAACCATCTAAAGAGAGTTGAACAACTTCAGGAAAACCTTTTTCTAACTCTACTTCAACACATTCTTGCACACACATACATTGATTCTCTTACCTTAGCACTATCAATGTATTTTCCAAGAGCATTCCCAATATTTCGAAGGGTTTCTTTCTCCCCTAATTTGGTCTCCTGGATAAGCATAATGTGGGGATTCTATAGTCTTAATAAATTTCTAACCTCTTGTTCCCTTCTTTCATTTCTCATCCCTCTACAATTCCAGGAGATTACATTCATTATTTACTATTTGTTTTAGCTCCTCCATCAAGTGAGGAGACTGTTGGACCATTTTTCTTCTACTTTTTTATTATTTTGAAAGATGAGTTGTTTATTACTCCTCGATTTCCCTTTTCCTTCTCCCTTTTAGTATGTTCTTGCTAGACTTCCTTATTGGACTTTCTATTGACTTTCCTAGTAGAGTTGGTTTGAACTACCTCACGCTCAAATTCTATTTCTAATTTGTCCTTAGTAGAGATGGTATTTTCTAGGGGATACATCCTTTCCTTTGGAGATTCTAAGCCCTCTTCATCCTATGACCCTTGTATCTCCATCACTTAGTTGGATTTTTGGGGCATATTCAAGTTTATCAATTCTAATTGTGTTCATATTTTCACTTATCTCGTGATGTTCATTGCCTTGTGGCTTTTCTTGTCAGAGTTGAGATTCACCTTTGTTCATTTCCACATATTCAGTTCCAAGGGTCACAAATGGGTTCTCGGAATGTGGGTTTTCACTCTTATCTTCTCCCCCAGTCATCGCATTAGGAATTGTCTTGCTAAGGAGGGGATGATCGCAAGCCTCATTCCTTTGGCCTCGCTATGAGTTTTGGCACATCTAGTTCTTCCTCTTTCTTTGGGTATTTGATTGACCTTCTTCCTCTTGAGAGGGAGCCATTCCTTCCTTCTTAGGATATTTCCTAGAAAAAATGCCCATGTTCATGGTAGCAACGACACTTAAAGGGAATTTGATCATAGTCTATAGGTTGAATGAAGGACCAACCATCTAAAGAGAGTTGAACAACTTCAGGAAAACCTTTTTCTAACTCTACTTCAACACATTCTTGCACACACATACATTGATTCTCTTACCTTAGCACTATCAATGTATTTTCCAAGAGCATTCCCAATATTTCGAAGGGTTTCTTTCTCCCCTAATTTGGTCTCCTGGATAAGCATAATGTGGGGATTCTATAGTCTTAATAAATTTTTGACCTCTTGTTCCCTTCTTTCATTTCACATCCCTCTACAATTCGAGGAGATTACATTCATTATTTACTATTTGTTTTAGCTCCTCCATCAAGTGAGGAGACTGTTGGACCATTTTTCGTCTACTTTTTTATTATTTTGAAAGATGAGTTGTTTATTACTCCTCGATTTCCCTTTTCCTTCTCCCTTTTAGTATGTTCTTGCTAGAATTCCTTATTGGAATTTCTATTGACTTTCCTAGTAGAGTTGGTTTGAACCACCTCACGCTCAAATTCTATTTCTAATTTTTCCTTAGTAGAGATGGTATTTTATAGGGGATACATCCTTTCCTTTGGAGATTCTAAGCCCTCTTCATCCCTTGACCCTTGTATCTCCATCACTTAGTTGGATTTTGGGGCATATTCAAGTTTATCAATTCTAATTGTGTTCATATTTTCAATTATCTCGTGATGTTCATTGCCTTGTGGCTTTTCTTGTCAGAGTTGACATTCACCTTTGTTCATTTCCACATATTCAGTTCCAAGGGTCACAAATGGGTTCTCGGAATGTGGGTTTTCCCTCTTATCTTCTCCCCCAGTCATCGCATTAGGAATTGTCTTGCTAAGGAAGGGAGGACCGCAAGCCTCATTCCTTTGGCCTCGCTACGAGTTTTGGCACATCTAGTTCTTCCTCTTTCTTTGGGTATTCAATTGACCTTCTTCCTCTTGAGAGGGAGCCATTCCTTCCTTCTTGGGATATTTCCTAGAAAAAATGCCCATGTTCATGGTAGCAACGACACTTAAAGGGAATTTGATCATAGTCTATAGGTTGAATGAAGGACCAACCATCTAAAGAGAGTTGAACAACTTCAGGAAAACCTTTTTCTAACTCTACTTCAACACATTCTTGCACACACATACATTGATTCTCTTACCTTAGCACTATCAATGTATTTTCCAAGAGCATTCCCAATATTTCGAAGGGTTTCTTTCTCCCCTAATTTGGTCTCCTGGATAAGCATAATGTGGGGATTCTATAGTCTTAATAAATTTCTGACCTCTTGTTCCCTTCTTTCATTTCGCATCCCTCTACAATTCCAGGAGATTACATTCATTATTTACTATTTGTTTTAGCTCCTCCATCAAGTGAGGAGACTGTTGGACCATTTTTCTTCTACTTTTTTATTATTTTGAAAGATGAGTTGTTTATTACTCCTCGATTTCCCTTTTCCTTCTCCCTTTTAGTATGTTCTTGCTAGACTTCCTTATTGGACTTTCTATTTACTTTCCTAGTAGAGTTGGTTTGAACCACCTCACGCTCAAATTCTATTTCTAATTTGTCCTTAGTAGAGATGGTATTTTCTAGGGGATACATCCTTTCCTTTGGAGATTCTAAGCCCTCTTCATCCTGTGACCCTTGTATCTCCATCACTTAGTTGGATTTTTGGGGCATATTCAAGTTTATCAATTCTAATTGTGTTCATATTTTCACTTATCTCGTGATGTTCATTGCCTTGTGGCTTTTCTTGTCAGAGTTGAGATTCACCTTTGTTCATTTCCACATATTCAATTCCAAGGGTCACAAATGGGTTCTCGGAATGTGGGTTTTCCCTCTTATCTTCTCCCCCAGTCATCGCATTAGGAATTGTCTTGCTAAGGAGGGGAGGACCGCAAGCCTCATTCCTTTGGCCTCGCTACGAGTTTTGGCACATCTATTTATTCCTCTTTCTTTGGGTATTCGATTGACCTTCTTCCTCTTGAGAGGGAGCCATTCCTTCCTTCTTGGGATATTTCCTAGAAAAAATGCCCATGTTCATGGTAGGAACGACACTTAAATGGAATTTGATCATAGTCTATAGGTTGAATGAAGGACCAACCATCTAAAGAGAGTTGAACAACTTCAGGAAAACCTTTTTCTAACTCTACTTCAACACATTCTTGCACACACATACATTGATTCTCTTACCTTAGCACTATCAATGTATTTTCCAAGAGCATTCCCAATATTTCGAAGGGTTTCTTTCTCCCCTAATTTGGTCTCCTGGATAAGCATAATGTGGGGATTCTATAGTCTTAATAAATTTCTGACCTCTTGTTCCCTTCTTTCATTTCACATCCCTCTACAATTCCAGGAGATTACATTCATTATTTACTATTTGTTTTAGCTCCTCCATCAAGTGAGGAGACTGTTGGACCATTTTTCTTCTAATTTTTTTATTATTTTGAAAGATGAGTTGTTTATTACTCCTCGATTTCCCTTTTCCTTCTCCCTTTTAATATGTTCTTGCTAGACTTCCTTATTGGACTTTCTATTGACTTTCCTAGTAGAGTTGGTTTGAACCACCTCACGCTCAAATTCTATTTCTAATTTGTCCTTAGTAGAGATGGTATTTTCTAGGGGATACATCCTTTCCTTTGGAGATTATAAGCCCTCTTCATCCTGTGACCCTTGTATCTCCATCACTTAGTTGGATTTTTGGGGCATATTCAAGTTTATCAATTCTAATTGTGTTCATATTTTCACTTATCTCATGATGTTCATTGCCTTGTGGCTTTTCTTGTCAGAGTTGAGATTCACCTTTGTTCATTTCCACATATTCAGTTCCAAGGGTCACAAATGGGTTCTCGGAATGTGGGTTTTCCCTCTTATCTTCTCCCCCAGTCATCGCATTAGGAATTGTCTTGCTAAGGAGGGGAGGACCGCAAGCCTCATTCCTTTGGCCTCGCTATGAGTTTTGGCACATCTAGTTCTTTCTCTTTCTTTGGGTATTCGATTGACCTTCTTCCTCTTGAGAGGGAGCCATTCCTTCCTTCTTGGGATATTTCCTAGAAAAAATGCCCATGTTCATGGTAGCAACGACACTTAAAGGGAATTTGATCATAGTCTATAGGTTGAATGAAGGACTAACCATCTAAAGAGAGTTGAAAAACTTCAGGAAAACCTTTTTCTAACTCTACTTCAACACATTCTTGCACACACATACATTGATTCTCTTACCTTAGCACTATCAATGTATTTTCCAAGAGCATTCCCAATATTTCTATGGGTTTCTTCATACCAACAATGGAGAGGGAGATGAGGCAACTTCACCCAGACTAGGATGACTGAGGGAGTATCATTTTCCGGGTTGAAATCTAAATTCCATCTATCTAAATAGAGACCATGATCTCCCATGAAGTAAGGGTTATTTTTGAATATGAGATCTTTTTCCTCCTTTGGCTCAAAGAAGAATGTATAAAATCCTTTTCCACATAAGACACTTTCAATTCCCCCCCTCCCCCTTAACCTTAGGTTTCCAATTTCTCTTGACCCATTAGCGGAGGGTTTTGGGGGATGGACATATCCCCATAAACTAACCAACCAATCCTCTTTCTTCCAAGTTGATAGTTGTAGATCTAAATTTGGTAGTGTTGAGATGAACCTTTGGAATATTTGCCAGTTTCTCCACAAATTAATCTCATTTTTTTCTCTCTCCCTTTAGACTTGAATGCAACAAGTTTCTGAATGCAATTGCTTTAGGAGAGGGCTTTCAATTGGGGGAGGAAGAAGGCAGGATCACAGAGCCTCCCACAGAAGTGGAGGACATAACGAAACCCTATCAAGGATGGTGGATGGACGCGTAGAGGTCACATAGATTTTTGTTAACATATCACTGGAATTTGATTATTTTGGGTACTATGAAGCACCACATCATATTCTTTTTATCTATCTCCACCCCATAATTACTCGAACTCAAGACATGTTCAGTGAAAGTTATCATACAAATTATCAAATCACTACCAAGAACCAACCAAGGTTTGGTACTTTAATTAAAATATAACCTCTTTTTATCAAAAAATAGTTTAATACCAAATGGAAATATAATTTCTTTATTCAAAACTTTAAATTAAAAAAGATGTTATGGCAATTAAATTGATATGTCACTATGTGGATGGTACCAAGATGATATTGATGGATCACACTTTAAATAAAACTATATGAGAAATTAAAAATATGGATGTGTATGGATTTATATAGTGTAATTGTACGAACAATTAAATTTATAACATTATTAATTATGTGTTGTAGGGACAATGCATATATATAGATTAAAGGCAAAGGTGATAATTTAGTTGTGTGACGATGTGTAGGTCATACTTTAGTTGTATATATGCGATAATTTCTTAATTCAACAGTTGGTATGGCTTGAATCGTTGGTAGTAATGGTATGGACATGATATTTTGATTGTATGAGTGTACAACGTGACATATTTGTAAAACATTATAGATATGGCATGAAATATATGATGTAATATATTTTTACAACATGAAAAGTACGACAAGGTGGCTGCCACTGGTGGTAAGATATGGTTTGATTGCCGAGTAGTATGGTTTGGTGATTATTGATTCATATGAACCAATAAAAGGTACAAATATTGACACTGTTAAGAGAAAGTTGTATGAATGCTCCAATTGAAAGTAGAGAGTATTAATTACAGGTTGTACAACTAAAATTTTTTGTTTAAAAAAAAAAATCTAAATTTTGTAGTGAAATAACTTCAACAAAATGTGTGTACTTTGAGTGGCCAAGAAACTCATTGTGGTCAATGATGAAAATTAATAAACTTCGAAAAAATAGGGTTTGGCCAAAAGTTGGATCAAACAGATTTGATAAGGAGAGTAGCCAAAGGTCAAGATCATAAACGAAATTTTGATAGTGAATGTGACAAACAAATTTATCTCACCAATAAAACATCTAATATATTTGGTTTATAAAGACACCATTTTAGGATTTATATATCTAAATGGATATATGATTACAAATGAGGGCCCTATGTATATAGCTATGAGGGAGTTCCCTTTCATTAAGGCTCATGTCTTTTAGTTGGGACATGTCCTTTGATATGTTTCTTCATTAATTATGAGTTATTATTTATATTATTGTATATTTACATTCTATTTATGTTTATAACATTGTCACTACAATAAATAGCATATAACTAACAAAAATTAGGTGGTAACAAAACTTTATAGAGCGTTTTTTTTAATAGTAGTTATCTTGTTTAAAAAACACATTAATAAGAATCTAAGTAGCCATTATGACATAAAAACTGAAAATATGCTTGTAGTGAAAGGGGAAATAAATTGTTGTCATTGTGAACTATCATCATCTAAGCAACTTATATCACATTGTGCATCGTCAAGAAGTTTAGAATTTTAATAGTTATCTTATATGTTATCTTGTATTAGGAAACATGTCCATCCTTCTTCCTATCAACATAGGTACATCGATGGGTATATTTTCAGTTAAGAATTTCATCCATTGTTTTTTAACATTGTTGTGGAGAATAACCACTAAGAACTTAATTATATCATATTGACAAAGAAAGGTATACCTATGTGTGATCTAAGTAATTTTCTTTTCTTTAAAGAAAATACTTTTTTTTTTTTAAGTATTAATATAAACATCAATTTACATTGACATTTTATACAAAAAAGAGCCATAAAAACAATGACCACATACCTTAAGTAAAATCAAATTAAGTAGGTTTATAAACAAAAAGATTCCTATTAATTAGAGTTTGTCCCTGTTGATTTTTTTTCTTGTTAGGGGGGTAAATCAACCTCCTAGGGCTTGATAGCAGGTTCCTCTATGTTTTTATATAGGTGGTGCTCCTCTTTATGAACACACTCAAGTAGTTGAAATAAAATTAAAACATTAAAACCTGCATCTATGAAGGGGCCATACTTTCTTTCTAAAATATGCAAGGAAAGTAAACAACAAAATGTATAAAGACTTAAAATTCAAATATAATGTCAATCCATTCAATCACATCAAGAAAATATCATTGAAGCATATCAAAAGGTAGACATGAGATAACAAAGTTCTGATACCATGGAGCTATGAAATAATTTCATTCATGTAAAATGATAAAGAGCATGGGAAAAACATTCATGAGACTCATACAACTTTAAATATTTTTATGATCACAAATGAATTGCTTTCCAAGAAGGGAGCTCTCTGCGAGAGTAAAAAATATAGAATATTCAAGTTATTGTTTGGTTCTTAAAGCACTCATAAAAATACCGACACTTAGTTATAAATGTAACTTCATTCGTCCTAAGGGGGACTGGGTTTGGGCTCCTGTGAACCATAACATAAATAAGGTACTTCTTGGCCCTCAATTTTGGTCAATTTTGCTTATAAAAAATCCACCTAATTTCCATCATATTCCGCCTTATATAATCCATATATGCCTCACTTTGACCTTATTATGCATATTCAGGTAATTAAATTAATTTTTTCAATTTTTAGAGATTTTTGTAAAAAATGGGCTTGAACAGTTTTTGGACTGCGCTGGAAATTCCCGTAATAGCTTCATGGAAGTCATATGTGCAGGGCACCTAGGCGTGAGATGAGCATAGATTTGGAAAGCTTGGGAACCACAAATGGAAAAACATCTATTAGTTCGGTCAAACTGAGCTAAAACAGGCCCAGTCAACGCTAGTCAAACATTTTTCAGAAATCCCTAGGAAAAAGGGCAGAATTAGTATTTTTAGGGATTTTCCTGGTTTTGTGAAACTGAATGGATGAGTTTGAACTAGATGGATGGGATTAGGATGGATTTGACTGTTAGAGACATTATAGCTCAAGTTTGTTTATTATTTGCTTATTTGAGCCATTAAAATATGTAGAATTTGTATAATTTTGTATTGAGACTCTTTAAGACTAGGAGATAGAACTAGTTCCATTTTCTATTTGATGTTTATGTTGTGGATGATTGCTTAAGTTTTTTGTAGCTGAGAAGTTCTTCAAATGTGCAAGGCAAGGGTGGAGGGCACCCACACCAAGCTAAGTACATTTTTTGGTTAAATTAGCATAATTTTCATGAACTAGTTTTGCTTCAGATTTATTCAGTCATTTAGAAGTGTGAAGATTTTTTATGGTCGTTGGATGATTATTAGTTTAATTATAGTTTTCATATGAAGGGACAAACAAGAATTTAAGTTAAATTCTCTTTTTATCTAATCATGAAAAACAACTAAAATTCATCCTCTTTTCCTTGCTTGAGTTATCTTCTGAATTTCTAGTTTTAATGCAATGGTAACAATGATGGAATAGAATTATAAATAAGGACAACCTAGACGTCCTAATTTAGGAGCCTCTTCTCCTACTTTTTATACATCATACACTATTGTTAATAAGTTATTTTGTTTCTCTTCATGAAAGTAGTATTGTGGGGAAGGACAATCAAGATCATCTACGTTAGGAGCCTCTTCCCGCAATTATTACATATTGAATCATAAAATTCTTAATTAGATTTTATATTTGTAGTATGAATTTCCATAAATCTCAGAATTTAGAATATATTTGTAATATGCATTTCTTTCAACTTCTACATTTTTTCTTCTAAAATTGACTACATCTGAAATCCATAAATTTTGGACATGCTTCTAAGTCTACAAACTCGGATTGATAAGTAAAATGTGTGTTAGTTTTCTCAGTAAATTAACCCAACACACACACAACAAAAACAAAAAACATTTTTCTTTCTTTCTTTCAGTTATGTTTCTTTATGCCTAGAGAAAGAGATCAAAAAGGTAGATTTACAAAACAAAACCCCCCAAAAATTCAACTACCCATAGGAGCGAGACCATCAGGACTAATTACACCAGTTGCTGGGAGACCAAATTTAGAGGAATTGGAAGAAAAACAAAGATCAGGACAAATATTGACTCTTATTAAAAGACAAACCTTGTTAGCCTAAGTAGTGAAAAGAAAGCAAACACCAAAAGAAAAATATTTCATAGAAAAAAATGAGATAAGGAAACCAATTGTTAAACAATTAGAGCAACCAGTTCTTGAACAAATAGAGAAAGTTGAGGAAACACCAATTAAGCCTTTTATTGAAACATTACAAACAACTGAAAAGAAAATGACAGAGGAAGGAGAAGGATCTAATATACCAATAATGACTTTGGAACAAAGAATTCAGTATGAGAGGCAACAAAAAGAATGGCAGAGAAAAAGAGAGGAAGAAAGGAGAATAGAAGCATAGAGAAAAAGAAAAGAAGATACAAAAAGAGAATATGACAACAAGAGACGTAATGATATAGAACCAAACAATTATCAAGAAACCACATTTGGCTTCCCAATTTTAGACACAGAGAAATTCTTAGAGAGGAGGTAAAAATGAAGAATATTCCACCTTCTATTTTGCCCAATTTTTATGGAATGCCTACTGAAGATCCTGATTTATTTATGTTTGAGTTTGATATCTTATCTCGTACTTATGGATACACAAATGAAACACATAAACTTCGTCTCTTTCCTGCTACTCTTAAATTAGTTTCACTAAAATGGGTTATGGGATGACGAGAACACACTATTGCCTCTTGGGATGCCATGAAGAGAATTTTTCTTAAGAAATATCAAGCTTAATGCAGACCTAGAGATTCAAAAGAAGATATTTTTAGGATGTATCAATAAGAAGATGAGAGTTTGGAAGAATACTTAGAATGATTCCTTACAATATACAAAAATCCAAACAACACTATTTGAATCATGATACCATTCACACAATTTTTCTTAAAGGTATAAGAGATTAATACCTTGATATTCTCAATGTAATGGGAAAAGGAGACATCTCAAATTTTCCATTTGATGAAATTGTTGAACTATGTCAAAAATATTAGAGGGGAAGAGTAAAGACTGGAAAAATAGATGTTAATTCAAGAGCTTCCAAATCAGCAGCAGGGGGAGTAACAAGAGCGGAAATAGGGAGTTTGTTAGAAAACTTTAAAATTGATCTTTTGAGCACTCTAGGAAAACAAGTTGATGTTTTGAAAGCCAATAAAAAACAAGATGAACAAAATCAAATCTTATCAATCTTTTTTCCTAAGTGTAGAAAGAATCATCCACTAAGAGAATGTCCTTTGGATAATATTCAGGTGTGTGGACTTTGTACGGAAAATCATTCAATTGAAAATTGTCCAAAGCTTAAAGAATTACAAGTGAATTCAATGGAATAAGTACAAGGGATTGATTCTCTTTACTATATGGAACCAAGGAGACCTTGGCAGCCAAGGATTCCTCAGTAATTTTCTTAACAAATCCATTAGAATTATCAATATCCTCCTCAATATTCATGGAATGCTCTGATGCCATGGCAGGCTTGGCCTCCACAACAATACCAAAACCAACATGCACAAAGTTGGAGATGATATAGTTATGGTACCCAATCATCTCAAAAAATCTGTCCTCAACAACAATACCAACAACCATATCCTCAACAACCATTTCAATATCAACAATTCCAGCAACATCCTCAACCAATGCCATTTCCACAACAAAATCTTGCACCCTTACTAACTCAACCACAACAGCTTCAGCTGCCTTCTAACCAACCCCCACCTAGACCAACTCAATTACCATCTCAACCAATAGCAAATCCAAGTAACAAGGTGGAAAGACCAGCATATAATGTGGAAGAAGCAACATATTTTCCTACATATTATATCATTCTTATACAAGATGTCCACTTAAGGTTTGGGAAAGTATTACACAAAGATTCTCCACCAATCATAGAAGAGAAAACTGAACAAGGAGAACAATCTGAAAAATATAATCCATAAATCAAAGTCAAAAAGGAAAAGCTATTATGACTCAAACACCACCTTATCCAGAGAGGTTAGTAGAGCCGGAAATTCCAATTTCTCTTCTTGAATTCGATATTTTTGATAAATTAAAGAATTATTATGTCAAAATTCCTTTTCTGCGAGCTATCAAAGATATTCCAATCTATGAAAAAACAATAAAGGAATTATGTATTAAGAAAACTGATAGAAAGAAAAGAGATCCACCCACAATCCAAGTCATTGGCAAATTAGCTAGTCTCATGTCTGAAAAACAAAAATTGAAAAGTATATTGATCCTGAGATACCTATGATTACCATTTCAATCAATATTTTTTCAATTCCAAACACTTTTATATATTTGGGAGCTGCTATAAATGTCATGACAACAGAGACTATGAAATATTTAAAATTGCCCAATATTCGACCTTCTACTACAATTTTGGAGCTAGTAGATAGATCTAAAGTTGCACCAGAGGGAATATTAGAAGACACCATTGTTTCTTTGGATTCATGGGAATATCATGTATACTTTATAATCTTGCAACCAAAAAAATATATACGAGGCCATCCTTTAATTCTAGGCAGACCATGGTTAGCCACAACATATGCCTTCAATGGATGCAGATCAAGAAGTATGATCATAGCACATGGAGATGAGAGGAAACATGTTACATTCTATCATCTAACACAATCTCCTTCTTTATTATCATGGCTTGATGAACAACAACAACAAGAAACTCAAACTGTTCTAAGAATTAATCAAGTCTTTAATTTTAGAGAAGAGGAAGAAAATGAGGATCTAACAGATATTTTCATCTCCGAACTTGATATTTCTAAGCAGTTAAGAATAACACAATACGAAGCTGCAAATCATCTTTTGAACCAATGTTTTCAGGAAAATTGTATTATTCAATCATTGCAAAATTCATTTGAAAACATTTTTCCTGTTAACTCAATTACCAACTCACAAAGAAAAATCATTGAAATCAATCCTGGATGTTGAGAATGCAGCAAGATGATGGAGCTTAGTGAAATGAAGTCGCCTTCACTAAGTGGGCCCGCAGGCAAATTCTGGCGCAAAGTCTATTTTTAGACTATGTTTATTTTTAGACATACGGAGCACAATTCAGAGATTCCAGTTGGAGATTCTTGAAGCATGTGACATGTTGGTAAAAATAGATGAGACTCATATTTTTAGGTTCCAGGCTATTTTTAGACTGCATCTCCTAAAAATATGGAAGTCAAATATTATTTACCCTTAATAATATTTTGACTATAAACAACAGTTTACTCTCTTGGAGCACTCCAGTTCGAGTCATGGAAGTGGCTCATAACCGACAGAGGAATCAGTGGTTCCTAGGTTTGATGGCATCTGCATGGTTGACTTCCAGCTTGACTTCAAGTGAAGGGTTTTCCATCAGTTAATGGTATGCATAAGAGTCAGGTGGTTCTAGTTGAGATTAGTTTAACTAGCTAATCAACTAGATATGAGTGGAGTGAATTAAATAATATTTAATTCACTAATTATTAACTCATTAGTCAACTCAAGAACACTTCAGTTCACTACAGTGCATGATCAGTTCAGTGGAGACCAGTGGAAGAGGCAGATGAAAGGGTGAGTAAAGCTATCAGTTGGTAGATTGGTTTTGCATGAGATTTGCATTACACTTGGAGGAATTGTCCATGACAATTGCGCAGTCAAGCCAAGGGGATTCGAACCTTGGATCTCTTCATATACAGGCCATGATTGCGCAATAGAGGCAAGGTAGTCAGCAGTGAGTTTTGAACCCGAGACTTGTTCAAAACTGAGTTAGATTGTGTGTGACTTTATGAGAAAGTACTGAGTACTTGTGAGGAGTATTGTACTTTGTTGGTTACATGATTTCTCCATTATAATATACACAATAGCTGCGGGGTTTTCAGCTATAGGCTTTCCCCATACATACCGAGTTAATGTGTGATTGATTTGATGTGAGATTGCTTCTATTATTTCCGCATGTGACAATTAATTGTAGATGAGATTATGTGTTATGCATGCAATTCGAAATTGATGTGTAATCGGGTTAATCTCCATTGAATAAGTGATTTATTCAGCTAATTTCTACACTGGAAAGCGTCTAAATATTGGTAATAATCTACTATCATCACAATAACGACAGGTAATTGCATTATTACAGAAATATTCAAAAGCTTTTGCTTGGGATTATACAGACATGTAAGGAATTCATCCAAATACATGTATTCACCATATCTATAATGATGATCATATCAAACTCGTTAGAAAACCACAAAGAAGAATGAATCCTATGATGAAAGAAATAATCAAAGATGAACTGCAATTTTTTTTTACAAATAGGATTCATCTATCATATTTCAGATAGTCAATGGGTTTCTCCCTTAGTTGTGGTACCAAAGAAAAATAGAAAATGGAGAATATGTGTAGAATATAGGGAACTGAATAAAGCCACATTGAAAGATCATTTCTCATTACTATTTATTGACCAAGTACTAGATTCATTAGCTGGAAAGATTTTTATTTATTTTTATTTTTATTTTTATTTATTTATTTATTTTCTTGATGGATTTAGCAGATACAATCAGATTAAGATAGCATTGGAGGATGAGGATAAAACCACATTTACTTGTCCATGGGGAACATATGCATATAATGTTTTTCCTTTTGGGTTATGTAATGCACCTGCTACTTTTCAAAGAGCAGTCGTAGACATCTTTGATGATCTAATTCATGAATGTGTAGAGGTATACATGGATGATTTTAGTGTATATGGAGGTACATTTGATGATTGTTTGAATAATCTTGAAAAAATTTAAAGAGATGCATAGAGACAAATATGTCCCTCAACAATGAAAAAATCTTTATGATGTTAAATGAAGGGATAGTGTTGAGACACCATATTTCTTCTTCAGGAATCAAGGTGGACCCAACAAAGATACAATTCATTGTAAACTTAATGCCACCAACAACACAGAAAGAAGTAAGAAATTTCTTGGGATATGCAGGCTATTATAGAAGATTCATTGAAAATTTTAATAAAATATCTCTACCTCTGTTCAAGTTACTTGCAAAAGAAATTGAGTTTAAATGGACAAAAAATTGTCAAAATGCATTTTAAATACCGAAAGAAAAATTGTCAATAGCACCCATTCTTCGAGGAACAAACTGGTCATTTCCATTTCACATATCTACTGATGCATCTGATACAGCTATAGGAGCATCACTTGGAAAAAAATAAAATCAGTTTAATTATGCCATATACTTCATAAGAAAAAATTTAACTCTGGCAGAAATGTAAGTTGGTGCATGCAGTCAATAAATTTAGGCATTATATAACATGATATCAAGTGTTTATTCATACAGACCATTCAACCATTAAATACTTAATAAACAAATCAATTACCAATGGCAGAATTACGAGATAGTTGTTATTAATGCAAAAATTCAATCTCACTGTTCTAGATCAACCAGGTAAAGACAATCAAGTAGTAGATCTCCTGTCAAGACTTCATTCACCTAGTGATCCTATTCCTGTATCAGACAATTTTCCAGATGAACATTTATTTTCTATAATAACTAAAACGCCATGGTTTGCAGATGTAGCTAATTATTTATCATTCGGAATATTACCATCCCATTTCACAAACATACAGAAAAGAAAAATAATCAGAGAAAGTGCTAGATATAGTTGGGTCAATGGTGACCTCTTATATACTAGTTCTAATCTTTTGATAAGAAAATGTGTTAGAGAAGATGAAATTCTTGATATTTTGAAAGCATGTCATGACGAGCCATGTGGTGGCCATTTTGCGGACAAGCGGACAACATACAAGGTGCTCAAACTTGGCTACTACTGACCAGACATCGTTAAGGACTCAAAAGCCTATGTTAAATGATGTGATAGTTGCCAAAGAACTGGAAGACCTGTAATATTAGATGAAATGCTATTGAAACCACAAGTACTTATAAAGCCATTTGAACAATGGGATAGTGACTTTGTGGGACCAATTAACCCGCCTTCAAATGGAAAGAAGTACATTCTAGTGTGTACAGATTGTGTTACAAAGTAGGTAGAAGCAAAAGCAGTGGCAAGAGCAACAGAAGAAACAATGGTTTCATTCCTCTTTGAGGAAATATTTGTCAGATTTGGAGTTCCTAGACAGATTGTTACAGACCAAGGAGCACAGTTCACCTCTAAAATTTTCCGGGATCTTACGGAAAAGTATAAAATCAACCACAGAAAGTCTACTCCGTACCATCCCCAAGAAAATGGATAAGTAGAGTCCACTAATAAAGTCCTGGAAAACATCATGACAAAGACAGTTCTGTTAGGTCCCTATATTACTAGTATAGTCCCTTATTATTGTTAGTGTAACCCCCTTATTGTTATTATTGTACCCTTGTAACCCCCATTTTGTTATTATTGTGCCCTTAAATTATTATTGTTAGGTCGGCTAGGATTACATTGTAGCCTTTAGGATTGCATTGTAGCCCCATGGACTCTATATATAGAAAGGACTTGTAGGTGTATCATCAAGAATTGTTCATTTATGTAATGTATTGGGTTGCCCCCTCGAAGTGGCTTATTTCTAAGGCGTTGATATCTTTTTCTTATTTTTTGGATGCGGATTACCCTGACTGTTTGGTATCGAGCTTTGGATTCTAGGGTTTCGCTGCTCCAAACAGGTCATCGTGGAATTTTCGCTATAAATTTTTTTCTACGAAGTTTCAGAAGCTAAAATTTTTAGGGTGCGAAGCTGAAATCCTGAGGAAGATTGTCTAAAAATTTCAGAGCTTGGTTCGCCATATTTTCGGAGATATCATCTGTGGAAGTTAGGTCTTTTTTCAAGCTCCTAAACAGGTCATCGTGGAATTTTCGCTATAAATTGTTTTCTACGAAGGTTCAGAATCTAAAATTCGTATGGTACGAAGCTGAAATCCTGAGGAAATTTGTCAAAAACTTTCAGAGCTTGGTTCACAATATTTTTGGAGATATGATCTGTGGAAGGTAGTGCTTTTTCAGGCTCCTGAATTTCATCTCAAAGAGGTGATCGTGGGAAAAATTCAATAACTCTCTCTTTGGGCAGTGGATTTGAGTGTCGTAAAAAGTGGTCGTAAACACACGGACTATAGTTTCTTGGCTATCAATTTCAGAGACAAAGGACGAAACAGTGACACGTGGCAAGTCCTACAAGTTTTCTCTACTGAACCAGTCCAAAATTAGGTCATTGTGGGAGATTGGACACAACTTTGTCTTGGGGAATCCAAATTAGATCAGACCTGTGGCATTTGAAATAAGCTTCAGAGGGCTACTACAGGGCTGAATTTCAGATATTGAATATTTTCAATTACAAAGATAATTCAATTTCAATATCGAGCTCCTCAAAGCATGTAAAAGGTGTGTATTTTTTTTCTGAATTGCATAAGTCTTGTTTGAAGAATCAAGTTGAATTGATTCCAAGGGAATATTGTAGAATAGGTATCAATATTGGATTCTAAAATGGCATCTAAAAATAATTCAACACCTATTAAGCCTTCAGAAGGCTCTACCATGACTCATGAAGATGAAGAATTGCAACATGATCTATCAAAATTACAAGAGCAAGTGCAACAAATTTCACTCTCGCAAAGAGCAACAA
Organism: Pinus albicaulis; assembly: GCA_034641835.2. Lineage (NCBI taxonomy): Eukaryota > Viridiplantae > Streptophyta > Pinopsida > Pinales > Pinaceae > Pinus > Pinus albicaulis. The sequence continues at coordinate 29,857,503 of CM076573.1, forward strand.
AAAATGAAATGGAAGTTTTGAAGAAAGGCGTGGAAGTGACGATTAACGGTTTGAAGAAAGGCATGGAAGCTAAGATGGATGGCGTGGAAGTGAAGATGGACGATTTGAAGAAAGGCGTGGAAGCTAAGATGGATGGCGTGGAAGCTAAGATGGATGGCATGGAAGCTGGCATGGAAGCTAAGATGGATGATCTAAAATCAAACATCGAAGATTTGACAAAGTTGATACAGGAAATGTTTCCTAATGGTGAAAAGATAGTAGAAGAACATCATGATGAGAACAAAATAAATGTTAATCGTGATTTCATAAACTCTAATGTTGGCGGGAAGAACCACCATATTCCAAAAATGGATAAGAGGAAGTTTGATGGAAAGGATCCTGTAACATGGATACTACAGATGGAGCAATATTTTGATCTCCATAATGTGCAAAACACACAAAAGGTATGCATTGCAACTTTGCATTTAGAACAAAATACATTTGTATGGTATCGATGGCTTTGCTCCCGTAAAAAAATTGTCACTTGGTCAATTTTTACGGAGGAAATGATAGCACATTATGAGGATACAAAGAGCAACACCTTCTTTACCCAATTGATAAATTTCAAACAAAAGGGTTTAGTGGGGCAGCACATTGAGGACTTCCAAAAATTGAATATAAGGGTAACTGATCTTACAGAGGAACACAGGATTGATCTCTTCCTAGGCACTTTAAAGGATAACATCCAACATGAAGTTCGTGTTTTGGAACCTGATTCATTGGAGAAGGCATTCAGGTTGGCAAGAAAGGTTGAATGTAAAATTATGGCGACAAGGAAACCTACCACTCAATTCTATAAAGAAGGAAGTGTTGCTACACCTATATTTCCACAACCTACAAGGTTGACACCACAACAATTGGAAGAAAAAAGAGAAAAAGGGCTTTGCTACAGTTGTGATAGCAAATACACTAAAGGTCATAAGTGTGTTGAGAAGAAATTATTTTACATAGATTGTGAAGAGGAAGAAGAAAATGAACAAGAAGAGGATATACACCAGGAACCAGCCCTAGAAGAGGAAGAAATGAATCCGACCATATCGTGTAATGCACTGGCAGGAATTACCACTCCTCAAACTCTCGAGATAAAAGGACAAATCAAGAAGAAAAAGGTAATAGTGTTGATTGATTCAGGTAGCACCCATAATTTTATTCATTGTAAGGTAGCCAAGGAATTAAATTGTTTCCTATACCCAGCACCAGAATCTCAAGTGATGGTTGCAAATGGAGGAACTATAAATTGCTCTGGAAAATGCCATAATATCAAGCTAACCATGGGGGAATATGTATTGACTAGTCAAATGCTTTCCATTCCTATGGGAGGTGCTGATGTTGTACTAGGAGTACAATGGTTACAATCTTTGGGGACGATAGCTTTTAATTTTCAAGAACTTTTCTTGAAAATTTTTTCAGAAGGAAAGGAAGTCGAATTACGGGGTATTGAAGGGAAGCCGGGAAGGATAATAAGCTCTAATGTGATGACAAAGCTTCTAAAGAAAGAACAACGAGGCATAATTGCACAATTATGCTCACTAGAAGTTCCGACATCAAAATCATCTATTTCTGCAGATCTCCAACAAGTCTTGGACAATCATTCCAAGGTGTTTGAAACTCCCAAAGGACTCCCACCTGTTCGTGATCATGATCATGCTATTCATTTGATTCCAGGAAGTGTTCCTCCAAACATCAGGCCTTATAGATATCCTTACTTCCAAAAGAGCGAAATTGAACGTATGATTGTAGAAATGTTAGAGGCGGGTATAATTCTACCTAGTCAAAGTTCTTTCTCTGCTCCTGTAGTATTGGTACATAAGAAGGATGGATCATGGCGAATGTGTTCGGATTATAGGGAGTTGAATAAGCTCACCATTAAAGATAAATTTCCCATTCCTGTGATTGATGAATTATTGGATGAATTACATGGAGCAATTTATTTTACCAAGTTGGATCTTCGTTTAGGATATCATCAAATTAGAATGAAGACTGAAGATATTCCAAAAGCAACATTTCGAACTCATGAGGGTCATTATGAATTTTTGGTCATGCCTTTTGGCCTTACCAATGCACCTTCTACATTTCAAGGGTTGATGAATTCCATTTTCAAACCCTTCCTTAGAAAATTTATGCTAGTATTTTTTGATGATATACTAATCTACAGCAGGTCTTGGAAGGATCATGTTGAACATGTTGACATGGTGCTCAAACTATTGCAGGAGAAACAATTATATGCAAAAACATCCAAATGTTTCTTTGGAGTATAAGAGGTGGAATATCTTGGTCATATTATATCTCACGAGGGTGTGAAATTAGACCCTAACAAAATTAAAGCCATTAAGGAATGGAAAGTCCCCAAGACAATAAAGCAGTTGCGAGGATTTCTCGGCTTAACAGGCTATTATCGCAAGTTTGTTAAGAATTATGGGAGAATAGCAGCACCTCTAACAACATTATTGAAGAAAGATGCATTTTCATGGACTACTGAAGCAACTAAGGCCTTTGAACATCTTAAAGAGGCAATGTGCCTAGCACCGGTCTTAGCTACACCAGACTTCACAAAAACCTTTATTGTGGAATGTGATGCCTCAGGAAATGGAATTGGTGCAGTTTTAATGCAGGAAGGAAGACCCATTGCTTTTGAAAGTCGTCCAATCAAAGGAAAGTATTTACAGAAACCTATTTATGAGGAGGAAATGTTAGCAATACTGCATGCACTAAAGAAATGGAGAACTTACCTAATGGGAAGACACTTCAAGGTAAAAACTGATCATGATAGTCTTAAACACTTTTTGGAACAAAGACTATCTTCCGAAGAGCAGAAAAAATGGGTCACAAAGATGTTGAGTTATGACTTTGAAATAATCTACAAAAAAGGAAAGCTTAATGTTGTTGCAGATGCACTCTCAAGAAAGAATGAAGAGGTGGAAGCATTGCTTTGTGCCATTTCTATTATCCAGCCGGATTGGATAACCGAAGCAAGAGATGAATGGAAGAAGAACAAAGATGTATGGACACTCATTCAAAAGTTGCAGCAAGATCCTAGTACATCTGATACATTTAGTTGGAAAAATGATTCCTTATGGTACAAAGATCGCTTATATCTTTGCAAGAATTCCCAACTAAAACAAAATATTCTTATGGAATTGCACACTTCTCCTTTAGGAGGACACTCGGGATTTTTAAAAACTTACCACAGGGTGAAGAAAGAATTTTTTTGGGATGGCCTTAAATCTGATATTCAAAAGTTTGTGGGGGAATGTTTGGTTTGCCAGCAGAATAAAGTGGAAACAATTAAGACCCCGGGACTTCTACAACCTTTATCCATTCCAAGTCAACGTTGGGAGGAGATTTCAATGGATTTTATCACAGGTTTACCGAAATCCGAAGGCAAGAATGTCATCATGGTGGTAGTTGATAGACTTACCAAGTATGCACACTTTTGTGCATTATCGCATCCATTTAAAGCAAGTACAGTTGCTACTACATTTATGGACAGAATTCAAAAGCTACATGGAAGCCCAAGGGTTATTGTGAGCGACAGAGATCCCATTTTTACTGGAAATTTTTGGACAGAGTTATTTTCTTGTTTGGGTACTCAATTGGCTCATAGCTCATCTTATCATCCTCAATCTGATGGTCAAACTGAGATAGTAGATAAATGTTTGGAAGGATATCTTCGTTTTTTTGTATCTGATAAACAAACACAATGGGTCAAGTGGTTACCTCTCGCTGAATGGTGGTATAACACTTCCTTCCATGCTGCAGCAAAAATGACCCCATTTATGGCACTTTATGGATATCATCCACCATCCATCACATCATATTTAAGGGAAAATTCGAAGGTTCAAGCAGTGGAAGATCACATCGAGCATCAGCAAGAAGTTCTCCAACTCTTAAAGGATAACCTGAATTTGGCACAAATCGAATGAAACAACAGGCAGATCAACATCGCAGCGAGAGAAGTTTTGATGTAGGAGATTGGGTATTTTTACGGCTACAACCATATAAACAAATGTCCCTCGAGCAAGCTAAGAAGGATAATAAATTATCGCCAAAGTACTATGGTCCTTACAAGGTGTTGCAAAAGATTGGTACTATGGCATACAAATTGGAGCTTCCTGCTTCTTCGCGAGTACATCCGGTTTTCCATGTTTCATGCTTAAAGAAGGTTATAGGTGAAAATCTTCCAGTTCAAACAGTATTGCCAGAACTTGATGGGGAAGGGAAAATCATATTGGAACCTGAAGCAGTCATGGACAAAAGAACTCGACAACTACGGAATCGATCAATTTCAGAGTATCTCATCAAGTGGAAGAACTTACCCACTGAAGATTCTACATGGGAGGATGAGAATTTTATACAAAAACACCCAGAGCTACTCAAGCATTGAGGACAACACTTTTTTGAAGGAGAGGGGCATGTTAGGTCCCTATATTACTAGTATAGTCCCTTATTTTTGTTAGTGTAACCCATTATTGTTATTATTGTACCCTTGTAACCCCCATTTTGTTATTATTGTGCCCTTAAATTATTATTGTTAGGTCGGCTAGGATTACATTGTGGCCCACTAGGATTACATTATGGCCCCATGGACTCCCATATACAGAAAGAAGGTTTTGTAAATTGTATCATCCAAGAATTGTTCATTTATGTAATGTATTGGAGGTTGCCTCCTCGAAGTGGCTTATTTCTAAGGCGTTGATATATTTTTTCTTCTATTTTTGGAGCTGGTTACACAACAAGTTCAAATGAACAAAAAGGATTAGTCAGAAATTTTTAGAGATGCATTATGGGCATACATAATTACATGGAAGAATACATCTGGATTCAGCCCATATTTGTTGGTATATGGTAAGGAAGTTATGTTACCAATTGAATTTCAAATTCATACATTCATACTTGCAGCAGAATTGGGATTGGACTTGTCAGAAGCACAACAACAGAGAATCATGCAATTAAATGAACTAGATGAAATCAGACAACAAGCAGTTGAGCATACATCACTAGTGCAACAACAAAGAATCAAATTTCATGACAGATTTATCAAAAATAGAATTTTTTATAAAGGAGACTGAGCATTACTTTTTGACTCCAAGTTCAAATATTTCAAAGCAAAGTTCACAACTCATTGGCTTGGGTCATATGAGATAGAAGAAATCTTTGACAATGGAGTAGTTAAAATAAAGACAATTGATGAAGCAACAATTTCATTTATACTTAATGGACATTAGATTAAAGTCTATAATAAGCCTATCAATAAAGAGGAATTTCTGAAAAGAGTCTCAACAGAAAATAATATGGAAATGATGGAACAACATAGTGATATGCCTTCCTTAATTCCAGAATAAAAAATAAAATAAATAATAAATAATAATAAAGGAGTTTGGTTGTGAAAATTCAGGAAACTGGCACAATATAAACTCGAATTCATATCGGAAAACCAACTTGTTTGGACAATATGAATTCCCTATTTTGTTTTACTTTTTATTCAATTTTATTTTGCAGAAATCATCCTCCAGAATTCCAAGACTTGAGGACAAGTCTAAAAATAATCAAGGGGGGAGATTCATAATAAAACTATGCAAATAGTTTAAGTAGTTGTATTGCAGAAGAGACCTGAGACATCATTCAAAATATCATTGCAGAAGGGACCTGAAACAACATTCAAATATCATTGCAGAAGGGACCTGAAACAACATTCAGATATCATTACAAAAGGAACCTGAAAAGAATCAAATAACATATGATTGCAGAAGGGACCTAAGACATTAATATTCATTAGAAGGGACCTGAATCAATATCAGGTGCAAAAATAACATGAAACATCATAATCTACATCAAGAGGATCCAATAAGCAAATACAAGTGTCTACATTCCATCAGAATTCATCTTTGAAGAAATATCATCATTAAAAAGAATCAAGTACTAACAAAGGTCATCATCAACAAGCATTGACATTGAACTATTAAGCGCGGAAGGAAAAATATTGTAAGTGTAAAAAAAATGTTCTTAAAACCTTTGATTTTGAAAAAAAAATCTAGAATTTTTAAACTAATTTAACTTGGATATGAATCATATTGCATTTATCATACCTATATCCTATAGCACAGTACATTATCCTACCTACATCCTACATTAAAAACATTAAATTAACCTCATCCTACCCTCATCATAATCCTATTACATTTTGTTATCACTGCAATAATTTCCTAGGGTTGTTATGTTTTGTTTAAAGAAATATTAAAGGTAACTATCAACCTACTTTTGAGACAAGGATCTAGCCTTCCTAATTCTCAGAGAGGGCTCTCTCTTTATGTTTTAACTTTGTTTTTTTAATTGATTTTAGGCTAGTTATGTAAGATTTATTAGGTTTGATTTTGGTTTTTATTTGGTGGTGGAATTACTAATTTAGATGTATAGATGTCTGTCTATTTTACAATTGGGCTATGAAGTCAATGTATCAAGCAAACATAACAGAATCAAGTTCTAAAGGAAGTGTTCATAGGGCAAGGTAGCTGAGCAAAATCAGATCTTTTAGGCTAGATGGTGAAGTGGTTTTCAATCGGAATCAAGGAGAAGTTAAGGATTCATTAAACCGGATAAAGAAGGAAAGTGAAAGAGGTCAATTGGGATGGGAGAGAAATTAAGGATACTCAGATCCAGACATCAAAATAAAACATTAAAATGAATAATAGTTCAGAATAGAGTGTACTTAAACAAATTCTGAAATAATATTCCCGTTATAACATTAAAAATGGAAAACATACAAGTTTATGGAACACTTAAGGAAAAACATTAACAATTGAAAGATACTTCAATGAAGTCGCTCAACACATGAATCCTGTAATGTAATGCCTTTATTACTTGTCCTGTCTGCTAACTTGAAAATGGTACAATAAACCCTCAGGTTTTAGATCAATTACAACTATAGAAATGTTCAGGAATCCACACTCAATACTTTGAATTATGAAGTATTTAGACAAAAACTAATACAAAATATCCTAAAACTGATTTAGGAATTATTCAAGGAATACAAAATATCTTCATGCAAGAAGATAGAGACACCTATGTAACTAATGCAATTATCCCTAGTTATTTGGTTTTGTTGTTTGCTTTTTGATCTTTTGCTGCTTTATCTCTCTGACTATTGCTTTACGCTAGCTGTATCTTTAACACTGCTTGTCTTTCACTCTGCCTTGTCATCTAATTCTCTTTTAAATTTGTTTTGATCTTTAAACTCTGTCACTGATTTATCTACCTGCTCTTTTACTATGACTGCTTTGTTTTCACTTTAACCTTGGATGCTCTTTTACCTGTTTTAATTTTCACTTTCATAGTAAATCATTCAGTTTTTCCCAAGCTTCTTCATCTGGTAATTTAATTTTTACCATTCTCCTGTAAATTTCATCAGCCTCTGTGTATTTTGCAAAAATTGGCTTGTTTATAAAGAGATGATTTACCTCATGCTGGAGGTAAAAGAGATTCTCAAAAGTCTAATAGAGTAATTTTCCTGTAGGAATTCCTTTCATGGAGGAATTGTTGGACTGTTCTTTGGCCACTTCTCTGATTTTCTTTTCATAGTCTTCATGCTTCGTTAATCTGTCATTGATCACCAAAGGATTAGGCAGACCATTCTTCCTCAAAACATCAAATTTTATTATGAATCTGGTTATTGCTAACTCCATAGTCTGACACTTATCTTCAAGTTGTGTCATTCGATTCCTTTTTGAAATTACCTTTCTTACTTCTAGGATTGTTTCAGTTCTGTCATGTATGCCAATTTCTTCTAATTTCTATTTGTTCTTGGAATTAAGAAACTTTATTATTTCAGTGGCCTCTTCTGGTTGCTTCCCAATTTCCTCTTTGACTTTCTGAATAGCTTCACTTGCTTCCTTGAGCAAATCCTTCTGCTCAAAGATGACTTGGATATATGGCCAAATATCATTAACAGAGTTAATGATATTGGCCCACAGTTGTTTCTTTGCTTGGGAAAGTGGTTCTTTTATTGTGAATTCTTTCTATAACTTCTATACTCTGTCATTCAATCTGTTTAACTTTTGTGTTTCATTCTTATGCATTATTTGTATCAACTTCTTTTCATCCTCTAGAATTTTTATTTTTTCTTTAAGTCTATTTATTTGAGTAGTCTATATTGACATGTCCTGCATGGCTTTGATCAATTTACCTGCCTCATCATTGGGATGAGTTGTTGTTGTTTCTATTGCTGATGTAGTAGCTTTTTGAACTTTTGTTGTCACTGGAACTGCTATAGGTAATGGAACTGATGAAGTAGATGGAACTGTTGTTGTAACTATAGGAATGGAATTCACGGGGATTGCTTCCATGCTGGCCTTTTTCTCCTACACCAATTTATCCATTACATTTTCCATCTATTTCAGTTGAGCTGTCAACTGAATGATGAGATTCATCATTTCATATTTTTGACCTTCATTCTCTAGAACTTCTTTAGTTTGTGGATGCTCTGTTGGAGGTAATTTCAGCTTCTTTTTCAATGCAACAATGTCTGCATTCTTTTTCTTGATGAGTTCTTCAGCTGCTTTGATATTCTTGGGATCATATCCTACCTCTATGACCAATTCTTCAAGTGTTTTAATTTTATTATATTTGGCTTGTGAGGAAGCCTTCTCTAGTTTTAACTATGCTTTGATGTTTTCTAGAGAAATTTTTAGTTTTTGTACACTTATAGCTTTGTCGGTCATAGTAGAATATAGCATTTCTCCAACTTGTTTATGAAATTCTATTTGGTCTGTAGGATGAACATCTTTAGCCATGACTTCAAATGCTATTTTTATGTAGTCTGTTGATGACTTTGGAGTCTGAACTGTTGGCTGTAAGAAGGTCATCTGCATCTTCCTAGTCTTGTAATCAAATGCTGAAAGTAACTTGTTTTGGTCACTAGGAGTATGTTTCCAATATTGGGCATAAGTTACAACTTTTAATGCCTCATTCCCGAGTTTGATTCTTTATACTTTTCCATTATATCATGTTCTTTGTCAATTGGTTTTCTTGATGAAGATAACTCTACACTATGTTGCTTCTGAATGATTTGTGTATTAGAGGTTGATGGTTGATGAGTCTCCTCTGAAATTGCTAGTTGTTCATTATCTTTGACCACTGTGTCTGTATCAATAATTTCAATTGTCTCAATTGTTTCTTCTTGTTCGACTACTGGATTCAGCTTGGGCTTATTCATGTACATTAATTTGAATTTGGTTTTAGTAGTGGTTTCAACAGAATATGAACCTTCTTCTCTTAACCTCTTTGAGTTCCTATCTTGTGGGGATGGAGTTTGCAAGATGGAACTAGTCACCTTTCTTCTCTACCTCTTGCAAAGTATTTTCCAACCACTCTGATTGGTTGGAATACTTTTCAATATTTGGTTTAGACTCACGGAAAAAAGGAGTTAATATGAATTTTACTCTTAACTTGCTGATAACTCCCAAAGGATCATACTGCCATTTAAAACTACTGTTGAACTTGAAATACTGTAAACGTTTTTCTGCTTGTTGACCAACATTCCTATTATTGCAAATGAAAGGACCAACCTAGTTTTTTATTTTAAACTGAGTTTTCTTCTTTGCTGACATAAAATTAACCTCTTCTAAGTTTAGGATCTACCTGATGTATTCTAGTGCAAATAGCCTCACTGGGAGGTATTGGGCAGCTTATATGGAGTGAGTTGACTTCCATACACCCTAATTTCAGTGTCCCTATAATATACATACCAGTCTCATGTTCTACTATGTTCTGATAACTGCAATACTTCCTTTATTTCTTCACTGACCCTAGGTTGATTGCTACAGCGTAGCATGTTGGCAAATGGATGAATAAATGAAGCAATGTAATTATTGTAGGTGAATTTTGTGGAATCCTTTCTGATCAAGTATGTCCAGAAGACTATTGATTGGGGATTACCCTTAGTGCCTAGTTTTGGAGGCTTACTGCAAACCTTTCAGATTGGAAATGTAAGAACATATGAAATAAAACATATGAATATTTAAAGAATCCTTCCTCTGGTAATTTAACTAATTGCTCATGGATGGCATCTGATAAGTATTGAGCAAAGTTAAATGTAAAATTTGGAGTCTATCCTGGGCAGAAAATGGACAGAAAACATAAGATGGAAGCATATACATATTCATCTGTGAAGTACCCTAGAATGCAAGACAGCATTGTGAAAATCTCTCTGGTTCTCTCTGATAAAATTGAGGCTAAATAAGGAGGGTTACTCTTTGGGGTTTCAACTGATGGAGGTAAGAAGGTTTGGAATATTTGAAACCTCTTTGGAAATTCAAGTTTTAGATATAATTTAGTGAGGATTTAAATTGACAAAGGGGCTTCATTAGGCTTGGGTTGGATTTGTAACATCTGGTTATTGATTCTACAGTAATTGTGAACAAAATCTCTTTGCTGGGTTACTAGGGCTCTTTCAATGGACAGATAATTGATTTCACAGAGTTTGATTATTTCTAGAAATTGGAAGGTCTGGAGGAAGATATATTTAGGCAAATTTGATTCCCAAATGTAGATATCATCAACTTGGTCAATGGATTTATCATGGCTCCGCAGTGGATGTCCAAGAGGTTGAAATCAGTGACTGTGTCACTGATTTTGAAGTCTTTGTCTGCAAGGGGGGTATGTTCAACATCAACAACAGGAGGTTGTAGGGGATTAACATTCACAATGCCCTGGGAAGCCATTGATTTGTTTAACTTATTAATTTATTATTTTTTTGCTTAAGTATAGTTCTCAGGTGCTTCAGGAATACCTGTGAAAAGGTTTAATTATGTCTATAGATGGGGATGTGGCTATAACAGACTTTAACTCCAGTCTACAAAGCTTTTAAAGAGGTCGACACTGGATTTGGTAGAAAAAGGCTCGAGTTCTGATATGGATTAGCTTTAACATAAGTCGGCAATGGTTCCTTTGGCTTGAAAATAGGTCGACAATGGTTCCTTTTCACATTTTTTCAACATAAATAGTGAAAAATTGTTTAAGGGTGAGCTTTATTGTTTTTAACGAACACTTGTTAATCAAATGGGCGTGGAGGTTTAACTTTCAAACATGGGTGGTAATCGTTTGTACAGTAAAATGGTGGTATGGTGGTTATCGCATGCGAAAAGGTGAGTTGGTGGTTTTCAGCTGGGGAGTGCGATACAACGTGGGGCTCGCACGTAGCAGGGGATTGGGGGTCTGAAACCACTCATTTTGCAGCCCCCCAATGGTCTTAAACTTTGGGTAGTAGATAGTGAAAAAATGCATGGGAGTGTTGGATCGAGATTGCGCCAATCGGACGGTTGACGGGTATCGATGGATGAGTCGGGGATTGGATAGGTGGGACCCAGGTTTGTATTACGCGAAGGGATTAATATTATAGTGGGGAGTAATATGGAGAGGTTATAGTAAAGTGGGGACCCGAGATAATTAGTGGGGGAATTATTGAAATATGTAAAGCGGGATAGGTTAAAGACTATAAGATAAAACATAATATAACGAGGTTGTATAAAAAGTGGGACCTAGGGAATATGTATATAGGGAAGCGGGTCAATATGCAGGGTTGGGTTAATTTATGTGCGGGATATTAAAATATACTAAGAATAAGTGTTTGAAATGACGTCGGGGAGGGATTTTTCAATGGGGCCTGACATTATTTAAAACTTAGGATAAGTGGATTTTAGTGTGTTTTTAAATGAAAAAGGGAATTAATAAAGGGGAATTTACTTTTCCAATGAAAATATGTTTTTTAACTAGGTAAAAGGGTTTTAGGAAGGAAAAAAGGGGTGAAATAAGGGGAAAAAGGTTAGAATGAAGGGAAAGGGGTATTTTACAAGGGGAAATGAGTTTAGAAGGAAGTTAGTAATATGGAATGAGCCAACTGATGCTTTCCATGACTTGTAACATTCTTCTACCTACCCTTTCATTTAATCTAATATTTTTTCTTCATTTACTGGGTGCATTTGAGCTTGCTACCCCTTTTATTTTTCTCTGATAAGAAAACTAATCTACTTCTAACCTTATAAATTCCAATGGCTCATATTAAACTGATGAGCTCATTATTATTCTCGACCTAACTAATGATCTTCCAAGATTAAATGGTTTGGTTAGACCTTATTCACTAACTATCAGCATGAAATTTAAACCATGAATGAATCAAGATTAAATTGTTTGATCCTCATGGATTGTGGCTTTTTTGAAAAGCTGCACACAATATTATTTGAAAAGTAAATTAAAAGTAGTGGCATTTGAATTTGCAGCACTTTCAAGATCTAAATTTATCTCTTTTTGGTGGGGTTCATACTTTATATTATTTTTTGATCTTTTTCTTTTAGTCCTTTGATTTTTCTTTTAGGACTTACCTTCTTTACATTTTTAATATGGGAAAACTTTTGCAAAAAGCAAAGTATGTACAATATTACAAGATTTTAACATAGTCAATTCAAAATTATGATGCCTATTATTATAGGACCCTAACAGTGGCTCCACTTGGGGATGACATTTCCTAGTGAAATGCCAAGAACTTTAAGATCAGTGCTCTTGGAACTTTGACTTTGTTTGCCTTGAAATTGTTTTCTGAGCACTCCTTTTATTCAATCATATGATGTTATACCTTTCAAATCTTAGGGCCTTCTCTTCGGGCTTCAACTTCAGAAGATAATCATCTAATCCAATCTAAACTTTTCAATGTTATGTATAATGAGAAAAGTAAAACAAATTAACTAATGTTAATATGGAGAAAAGTAATGCTTCAACATTCTACCATTGACTGGTCCACCTGGTAGATCTGATCCATCTAACTCCTTCAAGAAAAATGCATTATTACCTCTGTAACCATAAATAATGTATGGCCCTTTTCCAAGAAAATAAAATTTTCCATGTTTCCCTTTATCTTCTCTTCTAGAATCCCATTTGAGTACTTTATCACCTATGTAAAAATCATCTTCTTTTGTTTTCTTGTCAAAAATATTTTTGATTTTATCTTGGATAACTTGTGATTTGACATAGACTTCTTCCCTAGTTTGCTGCAAGTTTATTGTCTGGTTTATCCTCCTTCGGATATCATTTGGTTCTACTTGTAGCTCTTGGATCATTTTCATCACTGATACTCCTAAAGAGGATGGAAAAACAACATTCATCCCATATACTAGTTGATAGGTAGATGCACCAATGGACTTCTTTGTAGTGAGTCCCATAAGGCATTGACCAACCTTTTGTTCCAGGTCTTTTTGTTATATTATAACAGTTTCTTGATGATATTAACCAGAATTTTGTTTGAGGATTCTGTAAGTCCATTACCTTGAGGGTAATAGGAAGTGGAATGGCCAAGGTTAATGTGGTATTTGTTACAAAAGTCAATCATTTTCTTGGATTTGAATGCAACAACATTACCAGTAATGACATTTTGTGGGTATCCAAATCTAGAAAGGATATTGTTTTCTAGGAACGAGATAATGACAGAATCAGTGGCTTGTCTAGAAGGGATGGCTTCTATCCACTTGGTAAAATAATCAGTGGCTGTCAAAATCCATTTATGCTGGGGCGAGGAGGGTGGGTGAATTTCACCAATGAATTCTAAACCCCATTGTTGAAATGGCATTTCTGTAGAGATGGGTTTGAGGGGTAAAGGTAATAGTTTTTTCTTCCCCTCAAATATCTGGCATTTGTGACAAGAGATCACATACTTTCTAACATCTACAAAAAGAGTGGGCCAGTAAAATCTTGCCCTCAAGATTTTATCAACAGTTGACTTCCAGTAAAGGTGTCTTCCACAATCACCTGCATGAAATTCTTGCATAAATTTATCAGCTTCATCTTTCAATAAAAAGTTTAATAGAATTCCACCATGATCTTTCCAAAATAAAGCATCATCTATGATATAATATTTTATTGCTTTTAACTTTAAGAATCTACCTTTAGTTCTAGATAAGCCAGGAGGAGCTTGTAAGTTGAGTAAAACAAATATGATATCTGCATACCATGGTGAATCTAAAAAATCTTCACTGATCTGTGGAGTCGCCATCTCTTCCTGATCATCTATTGCTGCAATGAAATTTATATCTAAGGCTCGACAGTTCGATTCAGCGATGAGTTTGGCTAGACCTTGGCCTTTAATCAACTTTGTAGGCTTTATTTCAGTATCATATTACAATATAATAGCAATCCATTTGCCTCTTTTTCCATCAGGCCCAATCTGAGTCAGAATGTCCTTGACTACTGAATTTGGAACATATGCAATAATGTGAGAGTACAAAATATACACTTTAAAATCTTTAATAGCCTTCACTAAAGCAAGTGCTTGTTTTTCTATTATATTGTACTTTAGTGTCACATTTCTTAAGGATTTTCTGAAAAAAGCAATGGGTTGTTCATAACCCTGATCATTCTTTTGCAACAAGACTGTTGTAATGGTATGTTTTGAAGCAAAATAAAAAATTATAAAATCTTTTTTGAAATCATGACTTATTAGGACTGGTGTTTTTGTAAGGGCTTGTTTTTTTGCTTCAAAAGATTGTTTAACCTCTACTGTTCATTTAAGTGCTGAATTTTTCTTTAACATGTTATTTAATTCTTTGATTAGTTCTGCTAAATTAGAAATTAATCTTCTAAGAAATTTTATTTTACCTAAGAATGCCTGTAATTCCTTGATGTTTCTAGGATGACTGATGTTTAAAATGGCTTTTATTCTAGTTGGATCTATCCTAATTCCCTCTTTGAAATTATATGTCCTAAGAGTTTACCTTCTTCTAGTCCAAAGAGTGTCTTTTTGGGATTTAAGGAAATACCAAATTTTCTGCATTTAATAAAAACTCTTCTCAAATGATCTAGATGTTCATTATTTGTTTTAGAGAATATTGTTATATCATCTATATAAATGACTAGAAAGTCATGAATTTCCTTGGCAAAAGCTATGTCCATAGCTCTTTGGAATGTAGCTCCTGCATTCATCAATCCAAAGGGAATTTTCAAATACATGAAAGTTCCCCATGGAGTGGTAAATGCAGTCTTTGCTTGATCTTCTAGTTGAACTAAGATTTGATTGTATCCAGAGAATCCATCAAGCAATGAAATTCTAGATGACCCTACTACCCTTTTTAAAATATGGTCCATTTCAGGGAGAGGATAGTTATCTTTTATTGACACTTTGTTTAAGTTCTAGAAATCAACACAAAGTCTAATTTCACATGTTTTCTTCCTAGTGGAAACTAAGTTTGAGACCCAATTAGAATATCTAATAGGTGCTATGATTTGTGCCTCATACATATTTTTTACTTATTTTTCAACCAATGGCATAAGAACTGGATTAATTCTCCTAAGATTTTGTTTAAAGGGTTTCTGATTTTCTTTGATGGGTATTTTATGTTGTATAATGTTGGTGTCATAAGACTTGAGGTCTTCATAACTCCAGACAAACACATCTTGAAATTATTTAAACAAACTTATGTATTTCAGCTTTTCTTCTATGGGTAATGCTTTGGAAATTTTGATAAGCTTGGGTTTTTGTTCTGTTCCTATGTTACATTCTTCTATGTCTGATCTTAATGGCTCCCTTTTTGGTTTCCTAGCTACATCATTGGAATAAAAAAGATCTTCTAATGGGGCTAATCCCTTAGGAAAAAAGTTATCTTTAAGGTTCAAAATCTCTAATTCATCATTTTTTATTTCTTCCATTTCTATTGTTTCTAATTTATCTATATCTACTTTAATAAATCTAGTTGGTTCAGTTTTATCTAAATCATTTACATCTAACTCACTATTTATTGTGTATTCTACTGTACAATTAGTATCTATATTACAATTTTTGAATTCTCCCTCAGCATTCATAAAATTATAGCTTTGAGAATCTTGTGAAAATATCTGTCAATATTTCAAATTGTCTGGTATAGTTGGCCTGTGTCTTACCTCTGCAGTGTATTGATGACTTGGTTGAAAAGGCAATCTGCATGTACTGGAAAAAGTAGCCAAACTGTGTGCTTGCATGTTCTGTTTCCTTGGAATAATAGCAAAGTCAGTTTCAAGAAAATCTTTAATAAGATCCAGAATGCTTTCTCTATATTGGCTCAATCTAGGATTGTTCACAAGATACTCTTCTCTGATTTGTTTTATGATTAATTCTGAGTCTCCCAAAATAGAAACTCTCTTGGATCCAAGTTTTATCACAATTTGCAGGCCTAAGATTAATGCTTCATACTCTGCCATGTTATTTGTGCATTTAAAGTTTAAACTAAAGGCATGACCCTCTGAATGATCATTCTATAAGTTATAAATCCACACTCCTGCTCCTTCTCCTAATCTTTTCAAAGAACCATCAAAATCTAAGTGCCACATAGATTCATGAAATATATTGTCACTGTCAATTTCTTTATGTTTCTGTTGTAATTATGTGTTTTTATTTGTGCTAGTGTCTGAATTACATACTATGAAAGAATCCATATCAAAATGTACTAAATAAATAGGATAATTTTGAGGTTTTTCTGCAGTACTGACCATGTATTTCATTAAAGTTTCTCTGTAAAGCTTTTTGGGCTGACCAAATACAGAAATTGTTGCATATCACCTGTCTAACTGTAGTGATCCCTGCAATTTTTCTCCCCATGAGCGAGATAATAACATTCCATAATTTGGAGGGATATCGACAACGACAATATCCATGAAAATACTCTTAGTCAGGTATTGGAATAGAGTGACACACAATTCTTTTATCAAGCCAAGACATTTTAATTTACTAGAATCAAAAGAGAAAAGATCTTTGTATGGTTTGGTGATATCTAGATTCAATGTTTCCATGATAGCTTTTGGCATTAAATTGTGAGATGCTCCTGAATCTAACATAGCATTGTGCAATATATTATCATGAATGCTCAAGCTAATGTAGAATGGAGGAACACCACCTTCTTGATGTTTACCATTTACCTCAGGACCAAATAGTAATTATGGTTGGTCATCATTCAGATTAACAAAATCTTCTCCTTCACTTATGTTGAGTGATTTGGGTTTTGTATAAATCATTTTTCACTAGCTCTATTAAAGGAATTGGTATTTTCAATTTGGAAATTTCAGTTTGGATGTTAAAAGGGACTTGAGTTTTGCCTAACTGAATGATTTCTTCTTTACCAATTGTATTTTGAGTATTCTTATCCTTTTTATCAGCAATTGGTATTTCAGTTTGTGTTTCCAATGTTTTATTCTCTTTTTTCTTCTTTGGAACAATTTGAGTGGCAGTTGTAGTTTTAGCAGCATTTGATGTTTGAGTTTCAGCAAATGTTTTAGTATCGGTTTATTTTTGAGTATCAACAGCTGTGATGTCTACAATTTTTGTACAAAGTGCAATCTTTGGACGGTAATTTTTTTGAGTTGGACTAGAATTTTTCTAAGTTTCTCTAGGGAGAATTTGTAACACCTTGGACACAGGAGCTTCTACTTTTTTCTTGGTCTGAGATTGAATTGTTTTCTTAGTAGGGGCTTATGTATTCTTCTTACTTCTAAGGTTATATTGTTTGTGTACTTCGTTAATATTAAATTCATAACCTTGTTTAAAGTCAAAGGACTCCCCATATTCTAACTGTAATTGTTGTAGCATGTATAATTATTGTTCTTCTTCGGTAATAAAAATAGCATTATCATCATTTATTCCCATTAAGTTAATCTAGGTGTCTTGGTCTTCATAATTTTGTTGGGAACTCTCTGCATAGTTTTCTTGGAAAGGTGGTCTAATCAATTGATTAGGTGTTGTTTCTCTTGATTTACCAGTACTGGTATTCTTCTTAAAGTTGGGATTTCTGATTTGAGGACCTTGTTGTTGATTATCCCACTGTGGTTTTCTTTCTATATTTTCTAATCTATCCATTATTCTTTCCATACTCTTTTCTAAACTATCTATCTTGCTGCTTGATGTGGATGGTTCCTCCTTAATGGTAACTCTTCTTTCATTTCTCATCGTAGCTCTTTTAACTAACAAGTTAGCTTATACATTAACTGCATTGCTTTGAATTTGTTCTAATGTTTCAAGGTTTCTTTCTCTCAATTGGTATGACATATCAGTATCAAAACCATCTAGAAATTTGATTAAAATTAGATCTGGTGGAGGTTTGATATTAGTTGGGATTGCATTATAGATGCTATTAAACCTAGTACAATAGTCCTGAACAGATTCATTAGGAGCTCTTCTAATGTTTTCATATTCAGATAATATTTGTAAAGGGTTTTTCTTTCTTTCCCATCTATTGATAAATAATTGATGAAAAGCAGCTAAATCAGCTATATGATTGGCAAGTAAATCTTTAAACCATTTCTTTACATCTCCTGCTAATGTTTGGGCAAACAATCTCATTTGAACATCAACTTCATCAATTTCATGTAATTCAAAGTAATCAGTCATTTTGTTTACATGTTGTTGGGAAGTATATTGACACGTACCATCAAACTGAAAGATTTTACTTTGGTAATCCTAGGGCATGGCATGTAATTGATCTGGTAAGACCAAAGGGGCATATTTGGCTGCCATGGCTAAGATGCTAGCTTGACTAGAAGGTAAATTTGTAGTGCTTGGTGATGACGTTGAAGTACTTGCAGATGGACTTGGGACGTTGGAAGATGTACTTGGAAATGAGGTTGAAGTACTAGAAAATGTAGCAGAAGTGCTAGAAGGTGAACTTGAAGTGTTTGGAGATGGAAATAAAACTTTAGGTTGAAGAGGAAGCTTGGGGATGAATGATGTAGAAATTTGTTGAATAATGATTAATTATCCACCGAGACTATCCTGATCACATACAATTCGAATTTATATGCAACACATAATCTCTTCCACCCAGATCATCACACATGCAGAAATAAAACAAGCGATAGCACATCAATTCATCATACACATTAACACAGTATGTATGGGGAAAGCTTATAGCTGAAAACCCCGTAGCTATTGTGTATATTATAATGGAGAAATCATGTAAAAAACTCAGTACAATACTCCTCACAAGTACTCAGTACTTTCTCATAAAGTTACACACAAACTAGCTCAGTTTTGAACAGGTTACTGGTTCAAAACTCACCGCTAATTGCCTTGCCTCTATTGCGCAATCATGGCCTGTCTATATAGAGATCCAAGGTTCGAATCCCCTTGGCTTGACAGCGCAATCATCATGGGAAATTCCTCCAAGTGTGGTGCAAATCTCATGCACAACTGATGTCGCCACTGATAGCTAACTCCACCCTTTCATCTACCTCTTTCACCGGTCTCCACTGAACTGTCCATGCACTGTAGTGAACTGATGTGTTCTTGAGTTGAATAACGAGTTACTAATTAATGAATTAAATAATATTTAATTCACTCCACTCATTACTAGTTGATTAGCTAGTTAAACTAATCTCAACTAGTTCAACTAAGTTAAACCGAACACAACTCCACCATCTGTCTCATTAACTCCACCAAACTTCTGCCATTGAAGTCCTAACTAAATTCAACCATGCATGAGCTCACCAAACCCTTAGGAATAGCGTAATTCCTCTATCAGATGCATGAGCCACTTCCAAGGCTCGAACTAAAGTGCTCCAAGAGAGTAAACTGAAGTTTATAGTCCAAATATTATTAAGGGTAAATAATATTTGACTTCCCTATTTTTAGGATAGGCAGTCTAAATATAGACATCGACCTATAGGTCAAAAAAATAGAGGTCCATCTATTTTTACCAACATTACCAATACTCCAAGAATAACATACTGCAACCCCTGGACCATGCTCTATATGTCTAAAAATAGACATAGTCTAAAAATAGACTTTGCGCCAGAATTTGCCTGCGGGCCCACTTAGTGAAGGCGACTTAATTTCACTAAGCTCCATCATCTTGCTGCATTTTCAACAAATGATTTAGTGGAATGAAATGTAGTGGAAATAATAGATGATGTGGTACTAAATAAAGATGAATTTACAGACTCTAAAGGAATGGTAGAAGGCCTAGGGGTAAAGGCAGATAAAGCAACTAATTCAAAAGAATGTTGAAAATAGGCTTCATCAATATCCTTAATCAAAGATGCAGTCAAAACATCAAGTGTATCAAAATGTTCTAGAGCTTGTTGATCTAAATCAAATGAAATAGTCTCCTTCTTTGTTTCAATAAATTGAATGAAATTACTATCTATTACACTATCATAGATTGAATTTTCAGATTTAGTTCTAAACAAAGAGTGTTCAAATGATAAATCGAATTCAATATCTTGTAAGATTGATAAATCTTTGGGAAGTGAATTTGCTTTGATTAATTGACTAGTACTTCCTAGACTTTCTAATTTTTTGGTTTTTCTTAAAATTCTGTCAGGATCATCAACAATTATAGCAGGCTGTGGATCAGAATGAGCCTTGGTATAGTATGTTCTTTTGGAAGCCAAAATTTTAATTTTTAATGAAAAATATTAACAACCCTAAAACAACCTTAAGGTGAAAAGATGAGGAAAAGTGTTTCCTTTAAGGTTTATTTTAAACTAAGGACTGATTCACCAGTATGGTCGCCAGTATGTTATCACTCAAATATTTTCCTATTGTTGTTATGTTTTGTTTAAGGAAATATTAGAGGTAACTATAAACCTACTTTTGAGATCAGGATCTAGCCTTCCTAATGCTCAAAGAGGGCTCTCTCTTTATGTTTTAACTTTGTTGTTTTAATTGATTTTAAGCTAGTTATGTAAGATTGATTGGGTTTGACTTTAGTTTTGATTTGGTGGTGGAGTTACTGATTTAGATGGATAGATGTCTGTCTATTTTACCATTGGGATATGGAGTCAATGTATAAAGCAAACAAAACAGAATCAAGTTCTAAAGGAAGTGTTCACAGGGCAAGGTAGCTGAGCAAAATCAGATCTTTTAGGCTGGATGGTGAAGTGGTTTTCAATCGGGATCAAGGAGAAGTTATGGATTCCTTAAACCAAATAATGAAGGAAAGTGAAAGAGGTCAATCGGGATGGGAGAGTAATTAAGGATTCTCAAATCTGGACACCATAATAAAACATTAAAATGAATAACAGTTCAGAACAAAGTGTACTTAAACAAATTCTGCAATAATATTCCTATTATAGCATTTAAATTGGAAAACATACAAGTTTATGGAATACTTGAGAAAAAACATTAACAATTGAAATATACTTCACTGAAGTGGCTCAACACATGAATCCTATAATGCAATGCCTTTATTTCTTGTATTGTCTGCTGACTTGAAAATGGTACAATAAATCCTCAAGTTTTAGATCAATTACAACTATAGAAATGTTCAGGAATCCACACTCAATACTTCGAATTATGAAGTATTTATACAAAAACTAATACAAAATATCCTAAAACTGATTTAGGAATTATTCAAGGAATACAAAATATCTTCATGCAAGAAGATAGAGACACCTATGTAACTAATGCAAGTTGTCCCTGCTTATTTGTTAGTGCTTTCAACTCTGCCTTGTCATCTAATTCTCTTTCAACTCTGTTTTGATGTTTAAACTATGTTACTGCTTTATCTGCCTGCTCTTTAACTATGAATGCTATGTTTTCACTTTAACCTTGACTACTCTTTTACCTGATTTACTTTTCACTTTCACAGTAAATCATTCATTTTTTCCCAAGCTTCTTCATCTGGTAATTTGATTTTTACCATTCTCCTGTAAATTTCATCAGCCTCTATGTATTTTGCAAAAGTAGGCTTGTTTATAAAGAGATGATTTACCTCATGTTGGAGGTAAAAGAGATTCTCAAAAGTATGATAGAGTACTTTGCCTATAGGAATTCCTTTCATGGAGGAATTGTTGGATTGTTCTTTGGCCACTTCTCTGATTTTCTTGTCATAGTCTTCATGCTTCATTAAACTGTCATTGATCACCAAAGGATTGGGCAGACCTTTCTACCTCAAAACATCAAATTTGATCATGAATCTAGTTATTGCTAACTCCATAGTCTGACACTTATCTTCAAGTTGTGTCATCAGGTTCCTTTTGGAAATTACCTTTCATACTTCTAGGATTGTTTCAGTTCTGTCACTTATGCCAATTTCTTCTAAGTCCTGTTTGTTCTTGGAATTAAGAAACTTTGTTATTTCAGTGGCCTCTTCTGGTTTCTTCCCAAGTTCCTCTTTGACTTTCTGAATAACTTCACTTGCTTCCTTGATCAAATCCTTCTGTTCAAATATGACTTGGATAGATGACCAAATATCATTAACAAAGTTAATGATATTGGCCCACATTTGTTTCTTTGCTTGGGCAAATGGTTCTTTTAGTGTCAATTCTTTATCTAGCTTCTGTACTCTGTCAATCAATCTGTTTGAATTATGTGTTTCATTCTTATGCATTATTTGTATCAACTTCTTTTCATCCTCTAGACTTTTTATTTGTTCTTTAAGTCTATTTATTTTAGTAGTCTATATTGACATGTCTTGCATGGCTTTGATCAATTTACCTGCCTCATCACTGGGATGAGTTGCTGTTGTTGTTGCTGATGTAGTAGCTTGTTGAACTTATGTTGTCACTGGAACTACAGTAGGTAATGGAGTTGATGAAGTAGATGGAACTGCTTCAGTAACTGTAGGAATGGCAGTGACGGGGATTTCTTCTATGCTGGCCTTTTTCTCCTGCACCAATTTATCCATTTCATTCTCCATCTCTTTTAGTTGAGTTGTCAATTGAATGATGAGATTCATCATTTCATCTTTTTTACCTTCATTCTATATAACTTCTTTAGTCTGTGGATGCTCTGTTGGAGGTAATTTCAGTTGTTTTTTCAATGCAGCAATGTTTGCATTCTTTTTCTTGATGAGTTCTTCAGCTACTTTGATATTCTTGGGATCATATCCTACCTCTATGACCAATTCTTCAAGTGTTTTAATTCTATTATCTTTGGCTTGTGAGGAAGCCTTCTCTAGTTTTAACTGTGCTTTGATGTTTTCTAGAGAATTTTGTGGTTTTTGTACACTCATAGCTTTGTTGGTCATAGTAGAATATAGAATTTCTCCAGCCTGCTTATGAAATTCTATTTGGTCTATAGGATGAACATATTTTTCCATGACTTCAAATGTTGTTTTCTGTGGTCTGTTGATGACTTTGGAGACTGAACTGTTGGTTGTAAGAAGGTCATCTGCATCTTCCTAGTCTTGTAATAAAATGTTGAAAGTAACATGTTTTGGTCACTAGGAGTCTGTTTCCAATATTGGGCATAAGTTACAGCTTTTAATGCCTCATTCCTGAGTTTGATTTATTTATACTTTTCCATTATATCATGTTCTTTTTCAACTGGTTTTCTTGATGAAGATTACTCTACACTGTGTTTCTTCTGAATGATTTGTGTATTAGA
Organism: Pinus albicaulis; assembly: GCA_034641835.2. Classification (NCBI taxonomy): domain Eukaryota; kingdom Viridiplantae; phylum Streptophyta; class Pinopsida; order Pinales; family Pinaceae; genus Pinus; species Pinus albicaulis. The sequence continues at coordinate 29,880,868 of CM076573.1, forward strand.
GGTTGATGGCTGATGAGTTTCCTCTGAAACTGTTGGTGGTGCATTATCTTTGACCACTGTATATGTACCAATAATTTCAATTGTCTCAACTGTTTCTTCTTGTTCAACTACTGGATTTAGCTTGGGCTTCTTCCTGTACATTAATTTGAATTTGGTTTCAGTAGTGATTTCAACAGAATATAAACCTTCTTCTCTTGACCTCTTTGAGTTCCTATCTTGTGGGGATGGAGTTTTCAAGATGGAACTAGTATCACCTTGCTTCTCTACCTCTTGCAAAGTATTTTCCAACCACTCTGATTGGTTGGAATACTTGTCAATCTTTGTTTTAGACTCATGGACAAAATGTATTAATTTGAATTTTACTCTTAATTTGTTGATAACTCCCAAAGGATGATATTGCCATTTAAAAAATTGTTGAACTTGAAATCTTGTAAACAATTTTCTGTTTGTTGACCAACATTCCTATTATTGCAAATGAAAGGAGCAAGCCAGTTTTTAATTTTAAACTGAGTTTTCTTCTTTGCTGAAAAAAAATTAACCTCATCTGAGTTTAGGATCTGCCTAATGTATTCTACTGCAAATAGCCTCATTGGGAGGTATTTGGGCAACTTATATGGAGTGAGTTGACATCCATACACCCTAATTTCAATGTCGTTCTGGTATAAATACCAGTCTCCTATTCTACTATGTTCAGATAACTTCAAGAATTTCTTTATTTCTTCACTGACTCTTGTTGGAAATACTGAGAGGGGGTTGAATCAATATTTCTTTCCAATTGTTAATTAATGCTAGTTAGATTCTTCACAATTAAAGACAAAGAGGTGTATAATGATAATATTAAGGATTAATAAGAATTTCAATTCCCTTTCTAATAATAGTATACAATAGATGAGTGAGGGAACCAACCCTTTTAATGAAACAGGCACCAACCTGTTTCTAAGCACCAACTTGGACTTTGATGAGGCTTCGACCTCTAGGGCTTTGACCCTATCTGCTCAAGGCACCAACCTTGTGTTTAGGAGCTCCTACTCCAAGGACACCAATCCTTCTTTGCTTGGTTTAATAGAGAATGTGAATAGTGCTTACTTGAATGTTCTTGACATATTCATCACTGTATTATTTCTTCCAAAATTATTCACTGACTTCACTGTCCACTTGTCTTCATCACTGCCCTTCAATTAATCCATCAGGATTGTTGTCTTCACTGTCCAAGACTTTTCTACTTCACTGTTCAAAATCATAGATTATTTAATATTTCATGTCTCCAACTTATCACTGTTCAAGCCTTCAATTATTCATAATTTCTTTACTGTCTAGAGGTTATAAGTCACCACAGGTCTGAGCTTTATAAACAATGTCACAGGTTCAAGACAAGTCATAGATCTGAATCATAACAGGTGACAATTCTTCTAAATTCTTCACTGATCCGAGCTTCAAAGAGACAGGTTAAAGGTAAAAAATTCTGAGGCAATACTCCATAGGCACGAGACAATATACCACAGGTCCGAGGTAATACACCACAGGTCCGAGCTCCAACCTTGGCCCCAATCCAAGGCATTGTTGTATGACCACAGGTGTAAAAGGTCCGAACTGTTGATGCCACAGGTCCGAGACAAGTGATCCGAGCTGACTGTCCTAAGTGTCCTCCAATTCAAGCTAACTGACCTCCAATCTGATCTGAGCCTTAACTTCAGCAAGTTCGATTTCTGTGGTAGGTTATACCTTTGTCCCCAAATAATCCGAGCATAATTCTTATCACAGGTTTGAGACAGCTACAAGTCCAATTTGTATAGATGATCAATTTAGATTTTAACCCAGGCAAATATTTCTTTAAAAATCCTCCTCGGTGCTTCTAAGTTCACGAGTTGTGAAAATTTTTATATCTCAGCAATCTCTTCCTATATTAACTCTGAATTGATTGATTGAAATTCATGTCTAGAAATGAAGGATGACGTTGTATTTATACGATTTTCACTTTAAAATGAAGGGACACATCTTTTTAGAGGTAGGCCGACATGAAGGACAAGGATAGGTCGGCTCACAGCTAAGGTTAATTTTTCTTGATTTAAAAATTCCATATCTCATCAACCGCTGGGAGTTTTGGGGAAAGTAAAGGCTCATTGGAAAGAGGAAAAAGTCCTCTTTCAGATGGTCTAGGACTCATTGTGATAGGCTACCTCCAAGGTGCCAAAATTTATTTTTCTTTATAACTGTCCTTGAATTTTTATGTGCAGAAAGTGATTGGGACAACAAGAGGTTATTAGGGCTTCTTCATTGTTATAAATTCCATGTAGCATCATGTATCAACAATGTCATCATATACTAATGCAGTGATATGTCATAGTGCAGCCTTCATCTTAGTAAAAGGCATATTGACATCAATGACAATTTGAATTAACAATCTCCCCCTTTGTCATTGATGGAAATATTATTTCCCTTCCAACATTCTCTCCCCCTTTGTTATCAATGGAAAACGGGGTGCCCAAGTACTCCCCCGGTCAAGCTGCTCCCCCTAACATATTGTACTCATGACATGATGCATGATTTAATGTGATGCAAGAGCAACGACTCCCATATTTTGGCGAAGATACTCCAATGCTTCTCGTGGAAGGGGTTTTCTAAAGATATCAACAATTTTCTCTTTTGTATTGACGTATTCCAACCTGATATTGTGTTCAACAATTTTTTCACGGAGAAAGTGGTATTTGATTGGAATATTTTTGGTCCCTGAGTGCATCACTGGATTCTTTGAAATACTGATGGCACTAGTATTGTCACAAAAAATAGTAATTGGTTTCTTAGTTTCTATGTTGACATTCTTCAAGGCTTATTTCATCCATAGAATTTGTGTACAACAATCAGCAACAACTATATATTCAGCTTCAGTTTTAGAAAGGGATATAGATTATTGTTTTTTTCTCAACCAAGATACAAGACAATATCCCATAAAGAATGCATTTCCACTAGTACTTTTTCTATCATCCACGCTTCCGGCCCAATCAGCATCAGAGTAAGTTGTCACAATAAGAGTTGAACTCTTAGGATACCAAAGACCGAAATCAATCGTTCCTTTCAAATATCTAAGAATTCTCTTCACAGCTGCTAGATGGGATTGTTTAGGACTTGACTGAAATCTTGCTACCATTCCTATTGCTTGCATAATATATGGTCTTGCAGCAGTTAAGTATAGGAGAGCTCCAATAATTGATATGTAAAGAGTTGCATCTATGAGAGGGGTATCATCATCTTTGCTTAATTTACAACTTGTGGTCATCGGTGTGCTCAAAGGTGCACAATCTTCCATCCCATATCTTTTGAGCATGTCTTTAAGATATTTTTCTTGAGATACAAACATGTCTGCAGAGGTTTGAGATATTTGTAGCCCAAGAAAGTAAGACAACTCACCAATCATTGACATCTCGAATTTTTTGGACATATTTAGAGCAAATTCATGGCTCATTTCTTCATTATTGCTAGCAAAGAATAGATCATCAATGTAAACAAGAGTGATCAGAAGTTTTTCCTTGTCCATCTTCATGTAGAGATTGCTACCTACCACTCCCTTTTTGAAACCCTCTTGTTGCAAATAGTGATCCAACTTTGCATAGCATGCTCTAGGGGCTTATTTTAATCCATACAAGGCCTTTTTTAGTTTGCATACAAAGTCTTTTCCTTCAGCAAGATCAAATCCTTCTGGTTGCTCCATGTAAACTTCTTCCTTGAGATCTCCATTCAGGAATGCTGATTTTACATCCATTTGACAAACCTTGAATCATTTTGAGCAAGTAAATGCTAAAAACATTCTTATGGCTTCCATTCAAGCTACTGGTGCAAAGGTTTCTTCGAAGTCAATTCCTTTGATTTGCGAGTATCCTTTGCAGACAAGTCTGGCTTTATTTATGATGATTTGTCCATCTTCATTCATCTTGTTTTTGAATACCCATTTTGTTCCAATTATATTTTTATCTTTTGGGCGAGGTACCAGTTCCCAAGTCTCATTTTTTTCGATTTGAGACATTTCTTCTTCCATGGCCTTTATCCAATAAGGATCTTTGCTTTCTTGAGAAAAAATTTCAGGTTCTATTAAAGATAATAGGGCCACATCATCTTTTCTTGGGGCGCTTATCATCCTTCTTCGAGTTTGGATTCCTTCATCTATATTTCTGATGACCTATTCTTCCGGATGATATCTCTGAACAAACTTGATCTTGGAGGGAGTTTGTGAAGATTCACTTTGAGGTTCTTCATTCTCCTCTTCTTTTTCAGGTTCTCCTTCTTCACTTTGTTCAAAGAAAGGCTCAACTTCATGATCTTCAATTCTTTTTTCTGGAAGACCTTCATCAATCTTCACATGAATGCTTTCCACTATTCTTCGTAGATGATTGTTGTAACATTTTTAGGCTTTGCTCCTAGTGGAGTATCCAAGAAATATTCCTTCGTCAACTCTAGAATCAAATTTACCTGGTGAGTCATCATTTATTTTTATGAAACATTTGCTTCCAAAAACCTTGAAATATTTTACTGAAGCAGGTCTTCCTTTCCATAATTCATAAGGAGTCTTTTCATTATTAGGTCTTAGTTGAGTTCGATTTAAGGTATAAACTGTGGTTCCAACTGCTTCTCTCCAAAATTTTGGTTGCAAATCAGCTGCTAGTAGCATTGTCCTTGCCATTTCTTGAATGGATCAGTTCCTTCATTCAACTACTCCATTTTGCTGGGGTGTCCTAGCAGTAGAGAGTTATCTTTCGATTCCATGCTCTTTAAAGAATTCATGAAATTATTTTGAGGTGAATTCTCCTCCTCTATCCGTTCTAAGACATTTAAGCTTAAAATATTTCTCATTCTCAATGAGAGCCTTAAGATTCTTAAAAAATTCAAATGCTTCGGATTTATATTTTATGAAATATATCCACATCATTCTAGTATACTCATCAACAAATAGAGCAAAGTACCTTTCACCTTAAAGAGCTGGAGTTCTATTTGGCCCACACAAGTCTGCATGAATGATTTCCAGAGGTTTTGTTGTTGAGAACTCCTTAGTTTTGTGGCTAGTTCTGGTTTTCTTTCCATGTTGGCATGGGCCACATACAACTTGATTTGTTTTGCACATTTTTGGAATATCCCTTACTGCATTAATTTTGCTGATGTTGACTAGGTTATCAAAACTTGTATGCCCCAATCGCTTGTGCCATAACCAACTTTCATCTGTTTGACTTAAGTAACATTTATCTTCTTGGATTCTACTAAGAATATAAACATTATCTGGTGTTCTTACTCCTTTCGCCACAAGTTCTCCCGAGGATGAGTCTCTTATTTCACAATTTTTTGTACTAAAGACAACATTATGTCCTTGGTCACAAATCTGGCTAACACTTAAGGGATTGTGTTTGAGCCCTTCTACCAGCAAGGTATTTTGAGCCTTTCCTAGTCCATTGACAAGGGTAGCAGTTCCTTTTCCAGTGATTTTAGCGGATCCACTTCCAAAGTATACATTTCCATTTTTATTGTTTAATGAGATGAACTTCTTTTGGTCACCTGTCATATGTCTTGAGAATCCACTATCCACGAACCAATGATTCTCTTCACTATGAGCACATAGAGCTAGACCACAGTTATCAGTTTTGAGATTTATGTTTTTAGCTTTCTCCCTTTTGAGAGGGAAATTTTGTTCATTATCATCATAATTATCACATAATGAGCAATACGGATCAAACTTAGCCAAAGGATCAAAGGAATTGTAAGTTTTGATTTTTCCTTGCTCTTTAGGACCACGTAGTTGGTTTGTTTGATCATTCAATCTTGGTGCTTCATTCTTATGAGCCTTGCAATGCTTAGCTTGATGCCCAAAGTTTTTACAATTGTAACAATGCCCAAGAAAAATATTTTGATACCTATTGTAGTATCCATAGCTTGAACCAACATTATTCCTTGGAGTTTCTCTTTCTTCAATTCTTGGTTTTGAGATGGGACTTTGCTCCTGACGAGACGACTTTTCTTCTTTTGGATGGCAAGAGAGTACATCAACATAACTTCTGGCATTATTCTTTGTACTTGATGATTCTCCTTTGAAACCAATTCCAGACTTGTCATGTTGAGGTTTTTGAGTATTAAGAATGTTGTCAAGAGCTAGAGAGATTTTCCAACTCCTTTTAACTTGCTCTAATTCCTTTCTTAGAGATATTATTTCAGCTTCACGTTTTTCATATATATCATCCTTCTCTTTTAGCTTAATGTTCAAGAAGTCTTCCCTTATTTTTGCTTCCTCTCTTTCTATTTTGAGAGAAATTATCTTCTTTTGTAGATTCTCGTTTCCTTCAATGGCACTCAGTAGCAAACTATCCATGTTTCTTTCATCTTCTAATTCTGAGTCATCATCATTTGTAAATGCCATGAATAACGTTTCTTTGGTTCCAACGTAATCACTTTCCTCATCTGATTCATCATCACTTTCTTTGTAATGACGCACATTTCTAGTTGATTTCTTTTTTATGACTACAAATTCATCTTCATCAGACTCATCTTCTTTGGAGAAGAAGTTCTTCTTATTAAACCCTTTCTTTTTGTACATCATTCTTTTAGAGTCCTTTTCATCATCACTATCATGTTTATGGGGATATTTTGCAGCATAATGACCTATTCTTCCACAATTGAAACAAATAAGAGGGTACTTACCTTTTAGCTTAGATCCCCTTTTTATTCTTTGTACAAATTGAGCTAACTCATTTTCAGTGTCAGATTCATCATTGTTGCAATTCCATCATTTTCCTTCTTTTGTAGATCTTGAGGCTTTGAAAGCTGCTTCTTTGAAATTTGGGCTCCCTTTCCTCATCTCATAGGAAATAAGAATTCCATGAAGTTCATCCATCTTGAGAGTATATATGTCCTTCATTTCTTCTATGGCACTTACTTTGGAGTAAAATTTGTCAGGAAGCGATCTCAGGATTTTTTGAACAATGGTGCTTTATTCAATATTTTCTCCTAGTCCTTTAAGAGAGTTAACTACTTCAGCTACTAGGAGGAAGTATGATGCAATATCTTCTTCACCATCCATTTTCAGAATTGAATTGTCTTCTATAGGTTTGAAGCTTTGCCTTCTTAATTTTGGAGTCCCCATCATATAGAGAAACCAACTTATCCCATACTTCTTTTGTTGAGTCACAATCCATGACTTTCGTAAATTCGGAATTCGTAATTCCACTAGTGATGGAATTTAAAGCTTTGGCATTAGCAATGTAGGCTCTTCTTTCATCTTGATCAGTTGGAAGACTAGCGGGAGCTTTGTACCCATCCAAAACAAAGTGCCATACTTCAGGACCAAGAGACATTAGATAGTAGGACATCCTCTCTTTCCAAAAACTAAAATTTGTTCCATCAAAGATAGGAAGATTCCATGTTGCTTCCATGTTCTTCATTGTGCCTAAGAATCCTTCTTCCAGTTGTTAGGCTGTTAATGAAGAAGCTGGCTCTGATACCAATTGTTGGAAATACTGAGATGGGGGTAAATCAGTATTTCTTTCCAATTGTTAATTAATGCCAGTTAGATTCTTCACAATTAAAGACAAAGAGGTGTATAATGATAATATTAAGGATTAATAAGAATTTCAGTTCCCTTTCTAATAATAGTATACAATAGATGAGTGAGGGCACCAATACTTGTAGGAATTTACAGGGTAATTTTTGTAGATCAAGAACCAAAGGTCACCGCTCACAAACAGATCACAAATCGTTACACCAGTATAATCATGTGGTTAAAACCCTCAAAGAGGGAAATAGTCCACACCCTGAGCCAACACGGCCACTTCAGGGAATTTATTAATATAAAAGAAAAGTTACATATGTTTCTCTCATAAACAGTTACCGGACAAATAATCCTCCATGTTCTTTAAATAGAGATCATGGACCAATCAGGTGTTAAGCCACGAATCAAGTGTCGTTAATACCAAGGTGAGAAATAACCGTTGTATCACTACAAATCGTGACCGTCAGATTATAAGTTACAAATGTACATGGTAAAGAAACACACTTTACCTAACTCTACACTAGACTAAGTTATTCTTAACTATTTCCTATGTGTCGGAAGATCCTAACATCCCCCCTTAAGAACAACTTGGGATAGGATTGAAGGATTTACAAAGGTGACACAAAAGGAGCCTATTTCGTATTTGTCGAAATATCATAACATCCCCCCTTAAGAACAAATTGGGATAGGATTGAAGGATTTACAAAAGTGACACAATAGGAGAAGGAAGGAGGCATTAGAGCCTATCCCCCCTTAATGACAACTTTCCTAAAATCCAAGCATGGATCGAAGTTTGGTAAACTTCGCTTCTGTGAGAGCCTTCGTAAAAATATCGGCTACTTGATCATTGGTCGAACAATACTGCACTTCAAGAACACGATCATGAATGAGCTTTCTGATGAAGTGTATGTGGAGTTCAATGTGTTTCGGACGCTGATGCTGAACTGGGTATTTACATAGCTGAATGGCACTCTAATTATCACACCAAAGTGTAGTTGGATGCTGCTGATGAAGACCAAATTCAGACAGGATCAGACGAAGCCACATGGCTTCCTTGCTGGCTTCAACTGCACCACGATACTCTGCTTCTGCTAAAGAAAGGGAGATGGCACTTTGTTTCTTACAAGACCAAGTAGTAGGTCTTGAACCAAGAGTGAATACATATCCTGCAGTGGACTTCCAATCATCAGGGTCACCAACCCAATCAGAATCAGTGAAACCAATCAACAAGGGAGATGCTCCTGCACTGTAATGAATCTAGAACTGAACTGTACCTTGAATATATCAAAGTATTCTTTTAGCTTATTTCCAGTGACTTTCATGAGGTTGGTGCATAAATCGAGCAACAAGACCAACGACAAAGGAAAGGTCAAGACGGGTATGGGTTAGATACAAAAGTTTACCAACAAGTTGATGGTATAAGGTAGCATCAACGTCAGGGGTAGTACAGTTGACTGAAAGATTGACTCCAGACTGAAAGGGAGAAGGGGCAGGCTTACAGTCTTCCATGTGAAAGTGGTGTAGAAGATCACAGGCATACTTGGACTGAGAGAGGGTAATGCCTTCCTTGGATTGCAAGACTTGAAGACCAAGGAAATAATGCTAGTGTCCTAAGTCTGTCATTTCAAACTTCTTTTTGAGGCTAGACTTCACATGGTTTATATGGTTTAGATCACTACCAGTAAGGATAGATCATCAACATAAAGAACAAGGATGGTGAAGGAATTACCCACCTTCTTGGTGTAGACAGTGTTGTCAAAATGACACCTAGAAAAGCCATTATCTAAGAGAAATCTATCCATTTTGGCATACCAAGCCCAAGGAGCTTGTTGATACCATAGAGAGACTTCCTAAGGTGACAAACAAGGCTGGAGTCTTTTTGTATAAAGCCAAGAGGTTGTTCCATGTATATTTATTCATGAAAATATCCATGTAAGATGGCGGATTTAACATCCATCTGATGGACTTCCCATTTAAAGGAGGCAGCAAGGGAAAGAACAAGGCGAATAGAATTCATTTTGGAAACAGGGGAGAAGGTTTCAGTATAGTCAATGCCTTCAACTTGTGAAAAACCTTTAGCGACAAGATGAGCTTTATGTCTATCCACTTTTCCATCTGGTCCAAACTTTGTTTTGTAAACCCATCTGCATCTGACAAGTTTTCTTCCTTTTGGAAGAGAAATAAGATCCCAAGTATTGTTTGCTAATAAGGAACGATACTCTTCATTCATAGCTTCATTCCAATCTGGATGATCCGAGGCTTCTTCAAAGATTTCTGTATCAAGTTTTTTCTGGAACTTGAGCCAATAAGGAAGAGGCTCTTTCGAACTGAGAACATGTACGTCGTCGATCGGCAGGATCACCTGCAAGAGAACCTGCTGCATCTCGAGTAGAGCGGACCCATCTTGGAAGCGGTGGAGTATAAGGAACAATTTCACGAGCAAGAGGAGGATTTTCATCCTCTTTGTCATCATCTGAACTAGAAGGAATGCTAAAAAAATAAAAGAGAGAGAGAGAGATGGCACATATGCCGAATCAAGCTCGCAGGCCAAAGGTGGCACACCTGCCGAACTAGGCTCGCAGGCCGATATATTTTCATCAAACTTTACATCTCTTCTAATGATTATATTTTTGGATTTGGGTTGAAGAATTCTATATCCTTTGACATCTTCAAAATATCCAACAAAAATACATTTTTCACTCTTAGGTTCTAAGGTTTTATGATTCGCATTTGGAATATGGGCCCAAGCATCACTTCCAAAAACACGAAAGTGACTTACATCTGGTTTGATTGAGCTCCAAGCTTCTTCTGGAGTTATACTCTTTAAAACCTTAGTAGGAATGCGATTTACTATGTAATTTGCACAGTTAATGGCTTTTGCCCAAAAATTGAGACCAAGTCCTTTAGATTGAAGCATACAATTAACCATTTCTTTTAAGGTGTGATTCTTCCTTTCAGCTACACCATTTTTTTGTGGAGTATATGGAACAGTATGTTGCAATTGAATGCAATTCTCAGTGCAGAAGTTGATAAATTTGTTGTTAACATATTCTCTGCCATTGTCTGATCTTAACTTAAGAATTTGATGTCCAGATTGTTTCTCAACAAAGGCCTTAAAGGCCAAGAACATGTTAAAAACTTCACTCTTGAGTTTTAAGAAATATACCCAAGTGCGTCTGGAAAAATCATCAATGAAAGTTAAGAAGTACTTGCAACCAGAGAAAGAAACAATAGGAAGTGGACCACATAAATCACTATGCACAAGCTGCAAAGGGGCTGAAGCGTGCTAAGAGGCACGTTTGTCAAAAATATCCCGATGATGTTTTCCTAGTACACATCCGGAGAAAAAACCATCCCGACAAGATACCATAGGAAGGCTCGTCGCCATATTTTCCTTACATAGAGTTTGAAGAGAGCGATATTTTAAGTGACCAAATCGCTCATGCCAAAGTTTTCTCACATCATCATTATGAGCAACAAAAATAGAGGGAAGAGATGATGACCCAAAGTTTTTAAACTTATACAACCTTGTGGAATCATCAGCAATGCCAGTAGCTAAAATATGTTTAGGATCTTTGAGGTCCTTGATTACAACATTACGAGGTGAGAATTCTACTATTTTCCCTTCACCTGAATGAGTTATCTGATAAACAGATAGAAGGTTGCATGACAAGGTAGGAACACATAGTACATCATTAAACTGGCCATTATCTAGATGAATGGTTCTAGATCCTACAACACTAAGAGATCTATCATCACCAACATAAATATGTTTGGTGTTACAATCATTTAAAGAAGAAAACATGGATTTATTTTTAGCCATTCGGTAAGAAGCTCCAGAATCAATGAGCCACTCATGAGAAGGAGAAGAAGAAGATACATTTAATGCATAACCAGATCTTGATTCTTGACAACCAAAAGCAGAAATTTTCATGCCTAAAGATGAAGGTGAAGAGTGCTCCAAATTGATGTTGTGCTTCTTCATTGCTGCTTCTAAGGCTTCCATCTTCTTAAAACATTTGGACTCTATATGGCCATCTCGGTTGCAAAAGTTGCAATGTGTCTTTGTCTTCTTCCCTTTGTTTTGATTTGCCTTATTATTTTGGTGATTTGATTTTTCAGTTTGCAGTTGAAATTGCTTAGGGCCCTTGTTTGGTTTAGGACCATATTATTTAGGATACTGCTTATTGGGATTCTTTTGATATGGTTGTTGTTGGGCTGCTAAGGCTTTCTTAGAAGTGTTTCCAGCAGTGATAAGACCAAGGTGTAAAAGTTTTTCTTGTTCTCTTATCAAAGAATCATAAAAGGCATCAAAAGAGGGATTCTTGTAGGTGGTTCCTGAAGAAATGATGGCTTCTCTAGTGAAATGGAAGGTGGAAACAAATACAAAGTATGTAGGACCAAGCTTAGCAAGAATGCAATATATGAGGCTACCATCGTCCTTTCTTATCTTATAGCCTTCTAAAAGAATTCAGAGGGTCTTAAATTTGGACAAAAAATCTTCAACGAAGGAGAAATTATTGGGGTCCAAATTAAGCAACTCATTTTCAAACTGGTGGGCCCGGATTTGATTTTGAACGCCAAAAACATTTTTTAGCTTTTCCAGGGCCTCATCAAGGGTGTCAATGTCAAGGATATGAAATCGAAGATATTGAGCAATGGACATTCCTATCAACCCTCGTGTTTGATCTTGTTTATTTTCCCATTTAGTAGCTTTATCATCATCGGAAGATTTAGTTTCTTGTCCTGTGGCTATTCTATAAAGCCCTTTACTTCTAAGTATATCTACCATGTGAGGTATCCATTGAAAATAATTGGTTCTGTTAAGAATAACCGGGCATGCACTTTCCATTTTTTAAAAAAAAAAAAAAATGAAGCTGAGAAAAGCTCAAACTAACTGCTCCAATGGAAAGATCTCGAAAAATTAGGCCGTTTAAAAAAAAATAGCTCGAAAAATGGCTTCCGGATGAAGAAGTTATGCCTTTTGAAAAACTAAGTTGTAAATGCCGAATAATTACGGGAACGGGATGAAGTGCGGCTTTTAAAAAAAAAAAATCCGCCCCTTTGAACAAAAACTTTTTACAAAAGAAGCTTGAGAAGGAGACTTGAACCTAAGACCTCTATTCTCATAAACTAACCCATCACCAAGTGAGATAGTAAAATGATCATGTTATTTTAGTAAGGAGGAAGGGGGGACTATTATTATTGTTGTTGTTGTTGTTGTTGGTGTTCGGTGTGCGTGCCTTTTCCTGCACAACAAACACAAAAATAAAAAATAAAAAAAAAATGCAAAGCCTTATGGCAGAATGTTAGATTCTCGGTTAGCCTTACCGACAACTATCACTTTTTTCACTATTTCTGATTTCCCGAGATCGCACAAAGACGCGGGGAAATATCATACGTAGCAAAAAGAATCCCTTTTTCCTGTTTCTGATTTTCCGAGATCACACGGAGCGCATAGCAAAGAGCATACACAGAGAAGAGGGTATAGATCCGGCCAAAAAAAAAAAAAATCGAAATAAGCAGAACTATTAACAAATATAACTGCAAAATAGATGCTTTATACCTCCAGATCTAAACTGACTTAACTTGGGCAGTCAGAAACCTTTTCGCATGAAAAGAAAGGTGTTCCTCACTGTAACAGACGCTCCGGACACAACCAAGTAGTTCTCCAAGCCCAAAAATGTTCAGAATTAGTAGATCTACAAAACGACATTCACATGCAGTCAAACTGGCTTCGGATTTTGATCAACAACGGACGCAGCCCTCAAAATAGCTCTGATACCATGTAGGAATATATAGGGTAAGTTTCGTAGATAAAGAACCAAATGTCACTACTCACAAAAAAATCACAAATCAGTACACCAATATAATCACGTGGTTAAAACCCTCAAAGAGGGAAGCAGTCCATGCCCTGAGCCAACGCGGCCACTTCAGGGAATTTATTAATATAAAATAAAAGTTACATATGTTTCTCTCATAAACGGTTACCATACAAATGACCCTCCATGCTCTTTAAATAGAGATCATGGACCAATCGGGTGTTAAGCCACGGATCAAGTGCCATTAATACCGAGGTGAGAGATAACTGTCGGATCACTACAAATCGTAACCGTTGGATTATAAGTTACAAATGTACATGGTAAAGAAACACACTTTACCTAACTCTACACTAGACTAAGTTATTCTTAACTAATTCCTATGTGTCGGAATATCCTAACAATCCTTTTAATGAAACAGGCACCAACCTGTTGCCAAGCACCAACTTGGACTTTGATGAGGCTCCGACCTCTAGGGCTTTGACCCTATCTGCTCAAGGCACCAACATTGTGTTTAGGAGCTCCTACTCCAAGGACACCAATCCTTCTTTGCTTGGTTTAATAGAGAATGTGAATAGTGCTTATGTTTAGTCAATTTAGTGTCCTAAATTGATAGCATAAATTATCAACCAGGGCTTGTAAACTGATGAGGTATACTCGCACTATATGTGCCTAAATATCCTTATTCTTATTTCATTGTTTTCAACATTTTGTTGATGTTTTTGAGTTTTGTTGTGTTTAGGTTTTAGTATGCTATTCTATGTTCAAAGGATGACATCAAATATATGACAAAAAGGAAAGAAAAGGGAACCTTAAACTCAAAACAGAGTGTAATTGTAAATTCTATCCTTACTCAGGAAAAAGATGAAAAATAGAGAATTCTAATCCATGGATGTCCTAGCTTGCAAATGAACATGCATGTAACTCAAGACATTATATTTCAACCTGATCCTTTTAGTTAGAGGTTTGTTGGAATAGTTTGTGGAACATATTGAACTTCAATGTGATGAGGATCTTCCTAAAAACAGACAACAACTTAGAATATTATAGTGCAATCTTATTCATATAATAGAGATATTTTGGAACAGCTTGAGAAGAAAATTGCTATAATATGCTAAGGATCTCCTATAAATATTTGAACTACTTATGACATTACAGCTAGATCTCGTTCATCAGCTTAGGGCTTTATTGGAAGATTTTATTGAAGGAAACTAGATATAACGAAATAAGGATCTTCTAAACAACAAGTAACCCACAGTATTGCAATTAGGTATTTTCTGTGATTTAGAGATTTATTGGAACAGTTTTGAGAAAAGATTGCTTGTAACAATATGAGGATCTTCTATCTAATTGCAGAACAGAAAATGATAATTAACTCAACATAGTACAACCAAATCTCATTCGCATAATAGTGATATGTTGGAAAAGCTTTTAAGAAAAAGATTGGCTATAAGATACTGAGGTTATTTTAATCTAAATGACAGAGCTAAACTGCTGGTAACTCAATATGTCACAATTATATCCATTCACTAAATAGAGATATGTTGGAAAAGTTTTGAGAAAAGACTAATTATAACATCATGAGGATCTGTTAGTTAAACAAACAATGCAATACATGATACTAAAAGATATGAACTTAGAAAATTGTCTAATGAAAATAATAACAACACAGAATTAAAAGCTACTTATCTAGAAAGCATGTAGAAGCCTCCTTAGATAGCAGGGGCCCTCCACTATCAATTTGACATGAAAATATTTAACTCCTCAAGTTTGTCTTCAACACAGCATCAAAGTTATACTTCTTCTTATTATCAAAAATACTTCGAAACAAAGTATCACAGCCTTGGAAAAATAATAGTTAACTTGTGTTTCTCAGTCTCACCGAGCTAAATTTATAGGCAATTACATAACTGATATTGAATGAAAGTAGGCACAGGTGTATTCTAAAGTCATAATCAAACTAAAACTCCTTTTTAGGACTCATGATTTTCTAAAAGCAAATCAAGAGTCCTTATCCTTATAGAAATCTGCTTCTCGGACTTTTGGTTTGACCGCGTACATAAGCATATCCAGTTTTTGATTCAGCCTTCGTGGATGACAA
The DNA here is from genome assembly GCA_034641835.2 of Pinus albicaulis. Classification (NCBI taxonomy): domain Eukaryota; kingdom Viridiplantae; phylum Streptophyta; class Pinopsida; order Pinales; family Pinaceae; genus Pinus; species Pinus albicaulis. Next base: position 29,896,307 of record CM076573.1, read on the forward strand.
GGAATGATGTAGGAAACATTTAGAATCTAACCATATACTCATTTTCTTCAAATGACACCTGTAATATGTTCAAACACCAAAATGGCTACAGAATGTGTAACTGGCTACAGAATGACTGCATTCTGTAGCTAAAACTGCTCAGAAATCATTAAGACAACAAAACCACAAAAGTACAACAAGTTAGTCATTGCATGTATTCCTTAAGTGATTTTAATCATCTTATTGATCTTTTAGGTCTATAAAATGACAAAATTAATGATAAGATGAAGTGGAATTTGGCAAAGGAGAAGACATTTTTAGGGCTCAACAGCTTACTTGAATGTTCTTGACATAATCATCACTGTATTATTTCTTCCAAAATTATTCACTGACTTCACTGTCCACTTGTCTTCATCACTGGCCTTCAATTAATCCATCAGTACTGTTGTCTTCACTGTCCAAGACTTTTCCACTTCACCGTTCAAAATCATAGATTATTTAATATTTCATGTCTCCAACTCATCACTGTTAAAGCTTTCAATTCTTCATAAGTTCGTTACTTTCCAAGGGTTATAAGTCACCACAGGTTTGAGCTTTATAAACACTGTCATAGGTTCAAGCCAAGTCACAGATCCGAATCATAATAGGTGACAGTTCTTCTAAAGTCTTCACTAATCCGAGCTTCAAAGAGACAGGTGAAAGGCAAACAATTTTGAGGCAATACTCCATAGGCATGAGACAATATACCACAGGTCTGAGGCAGTACACCACGCGTCTAAGCTCCAACCTAGGCTGCAACCGAGCTCCAACCTTGGCCCCAATCCAAGGCACTGTTGTATGACCGCAGGTGTAGAATTTCCAAACTGTTGATGCCACAGGTCCGAGACAAGTGATCTGAGCTGACTGCCCTAACTGTCCTCCAATCCAAGCTAACTGACCTCCAATCCAAGTTGAACCTTAACTTAAACAAGTCCGATTTTTGTGGTAGGTTATACCTTTGTCCTCAAATGATCCAAGCATACTTCTTATCATAGGTCTGAGACAGCTACAAGTCGGAGCTATATAGATGATCAATTCAGATTTTATCCCAGGCAAATATTTCTTGAAAAATCCTCCTCAGTGCTTCTAAGTTCACGAGTTGTGAACTTTTTTATATCTCTGCAATCTCTTCCTATATTAACTTTGAATTGCTTGACCGAAATTCATGTCTAGAAATGAAGGATGATGTTGTATTTCTATGATTTTGAATTTAAAATGAAGGGACACATATTTTTGGAGGTAGGCCGACATGAAAGACAAGGATAGGTCGGCTCACTGCTAAGGTTAATTTTTCTTGATTTAAAAATTCCATATCTCATCAACTGCTGGGAGTTTCGGGGCAAGTAAAGGCTTATTGGAAAGAGGAAAAAGTCCTCTTTCAGATGTTCTAGGACGCATTGTGATAGGCTGCCTCTAAGGTGCCAAAATTTATTTTTCTTTATAACTGTCCTTGAATTTTTATGTGTAGAAAGTGATTGGGACAACAAGAGGTTATTAGGGCTTCTTCGTTGTTATGAAGGCCATGTAGCATCATGTATCAACAATGTCATTATATACTAATGCAGTGATATGTCATAGTGCAACCTTCATCTTAGTCAAAGCCATATTGACATCAATTAAAATCTGAATTAACAGACCCTAGGTTGATTGCTACTGCTTAGAATGTTGGAAACTGAATGAATAGATGAATCAATGTAATTGTTGTAGGTGAATTCTGGAATCCTTTCTAACCAAGGATGTCCAGAAGACAACTGATTGGGGATTACCCTCAGTGTCTAGTTTTTGGAGGCATACTACAAACCTTTTAGATTGGAAATATAGGAACATAAGAAATAAAATAGATGAATACTTAAAGACTCCTTCCTCTGGTAATTTAACAAATTGCTCATGGATGGCATGTAATAAGTATTGAGAAAATTTAAATGTAAAAGTTGGAGGTTGTCCTGGGCAGAAAATGAAGAGAAAACCTAAGATGGAAGCATCTACATATTCATTTGTGAAGTACCCTAGAATGAAAGATAGCATTGTGACAATCTGTCTGGTTCTCTCTGAGAAAATTGAGGTTGAATAAGGAGGGTTACTCTTTGGGGTTTCAACTGATGGAGGTAAGAAGGTTTGGAATATTTGAAACCTCTTTGGAAAATCAAGTTTCAAATATAATTTAGTGAGGGTTTCAATTGACAAAGGGGCATCATTAGGCTTGGGTTGGATTTGTAACATCTGTTTTATTGTTTTTGCAGTAATTGTGAACAAAATCTCTTTGTTGGGGGTTACTAGGGCTCTTTCATTGGGAAGATAATTGATTTGATAGAGTCTGATGATTTTTGGAAATTGGAAGGTATGGGGGAAGATGTATTTAGGAAAATTTGTTTCCCAAAGGTAGATATCATTAGCTTGGTCAATGGATTTATCATGGCTCCAGCAGTGGATGTCCAAGAGGTTGCAATCAGTGACTGTGTCACTGATTTTGAAGTATTTGTCTGCAAGGGGGGTATGTTCAACATCAACAACAGGAGGTTGCAGGGGATTAATAGTCACAATGCCCTGGGAAGCCATAAATTTGTTTAATTGATTAATTTATTACTTTTTTGCTTAAGTAAAGGTCTCATGCACTTCAGGAATACCTGTGAAAAGGTTTAATTTTGTCTGCAGATGGGGTTGTGGCCGCAATAGACTTTAACTCCAGTCTGCAAAGCGTTTAAAGAGGTTGACACTGGCTTTGGTAGAAAAAGGCTTGAGTTCTGATCTGGATTAGCTTTAACATAAGTCGGGAACGGTTCCTTTGGCTTGAAAATAGGACGGCAATAGTTCCTTTTCGCAGTTTTTCAACAAAAATGGTGAAAATTGTTTAGGGGTGGGCTTTATTGTTTCTAACCAACAGTGGTTAATCAAATGGGCACAGAGGTTTAACTTTCAAACATGGGCGATAATAATTTGTACAGTAAAATGTTGGTATGGTGGTTATCACATGCGAAAAGGCGGGTTGGTGGTTTTCGGCTGGGGAGTACGATACAATGTGGGGCTGCCACGTACCAGTGGAGCGTGGTTTCAAAACCACTCAATTTGCAACTCCCCAATGGTATTAAAATTCGGATAGTAGATAGTGCGAAAAGGCATGGGAGTGGTTGGATCGGGATTGCGCCAATTGGATTGTTGACCGGTGTCGTGGGATGAGTCGGGGATTGGATAGGTGGGACCCGGGTTTGTATTATGTGAAGGGATTAATACTATAGCTGGGAGTAATATGGCGAGGTTATAGTAAAGTGGGGACCCAGGATAGTTAGTGGGGGAATTAATAAAATATGTAAAGCGGGATAGGCTAATACATGATATAACGAGGTTGTATAAATAGTGGGACTCGGGGAATATGTATATAGGTAAGCGGGTTAATATGTAGGGTTGGGATAGTTTATGTGTGGGATATTAAAATATACTAAGAATAAGTGTTTAAAATGACATCGGAGAGGGATTTTTCAATGGAGCCCGACATTATTTAAAACTTAGGATAAGTGGATTTTAGTGTGTTTTTTAATGAAAAAGGGAATTAGTAAAGGGGAATTTACTTTTCCAATGAAAGTATGCTTTTTTAACTAGGGAAAAGGGTTTTAGGAAGGAAAAAATGGGTGAAATAAGGGGGAAAAGGTTAGAATGAAGGGAAAGGGGTATTTTACAAGGGGAAATGAGTTTAGAAGGAAGTTAGTAATATGAAATGAGTCAATTAATGATTTCCATGACTTGTAACATTCTTCTACCTACCCTTTCATTTACCCTAACAAATTTTTTTCATTTATTGGCTGCATTTGAGCTTGTTGACCCTTTTATTTTTCTTTGATAAGCAAACTAATCTACTTCTAACCTTATAAATTTCAATGGCTCAGATTAAACTGATGAATTCATTATTATTCTCTACCTAACTACTGATCTGCCAAGATTAAATCATTTGGTTAGACTGTATTCACTAACTAACAACATGAAATTTGATGCTGAGCATCTGAAATAAATCAGATACTTGCATACTAACATATTGTGTGTTCCCTTCTCATAAAATCTTCAATCAAAATCGTCATTAAAACCACATTAAATTCAACTCAAAATATATATAAAGGAGAGAGAACCAAACATAAACAAAATACTGGAATATAATAACAATAATAAAATTACAGACTCAAACCATTTTGCCTGAATATTACATTTTTGGGCCTCTCGGCTCTCGCCCTTTACATGAACTCTCACACCATTTCTCTCTAAATCTCTCTCTGTCTATTCCATTATATCTGTCTCTCTATCCTCACACAAAGTTTTACATTTATACATAATTATGGATTAATTCCAATCCTTGATTTCCTCCACAAGTATCTCAACCAGACTCTAAAATAGATTTATCCCTTTTTTGACTCAACTAAGTTCCATTTAAGGAATTATGAATCCCTGAAATATCTATCCAACTCAATTCCACTCATATTCTCAATTAATTAAGAGAATATTTACAATAATCCTCACACTCATATTTTTCTCTCAATTTATTTTTTAAAATGTACATAATTTATAAAATAATTTCAAAAAACATCACCCCCTAAATCACACAAATAAATAATGAAAATTAGGCAGCATGCTCCTGTATCAGACTCCCCATGTAGAGAATTTTCCATAGGCTCCTTTCTATGAGGCCTGACACTTTTCTGTAGTAATGTGACAGCCACAAGTCTCAATTACTTGCTCCCTCCAGGATTCCAAACTCTGTTTTGTCGCTGGTCTTTTAAAGTATCAACACCATTTTGTAAATTTGCACAGAATTTCTAGAATAGTACTTTCAGAATACTATTGAATGTAACTCTCGCTTTTCCATACCACATCATCTTTATTTCGGGAATTATAGACTTGTGTAGAATCATTGATACCCATTCTTCTGGTCTCCAAACTCTGAAAGAATCTCGAACTGGTTGTACATCAGCATCACTCATTCTATCAACTGAATTCCATCGGCCTCTCCAACAATTTCTTTCGCCAATTCCTCAGAGTAATTCCTCTTTGTCTGATGCTTTCGTCTCCAATTGCGCTGAACACTCAACTTCCTGTAATGAATAATAATCAATAATTTCTCCTTGATCACAACTATAGTCATTGATTTCTCTTATAGAAATAAATTTCTCATCTGGTGTTGTACCTGCATTCATCAATAAACTATTAGTTTTAGAAATACAAGACCTTTCGGCCTCTTTTGATGCTTCAAGCACCAATCTCCCATCATAGTCCTTCTGGATTTCAGTAAATCCTCTTTTGAATTGTTGGTTGCTTTCATCTTTATCCTGCTAGTTCAATACTTTCTGTTTCCTTTATGTCTCTAAGGACATAACTTTCTTGCTGCTTCTAATATTTCATCTCATATTCAAATACTTTATGCTCAATTATTTTGTTTTCAACATCATATTTACTAATGTTACCTTCTATACCTACAACCACATTATTATTTGAAGAGTTAAAACATTCACTTAACTCTATAAACGTTAGAATCATTTCATCCTTATCATGCACGGTAACTGCAATCTCTTCTGTATCAGGTTCTGCAAGCTTCATTTCTCCTTCAAGTTCCTTAAGCCATCGTTTCAAGAACTCTATTTCCATGTGAAATCTTTCCAGCATTTCATCACAACCTTCATTCCCAGTTTCATTCTTCTTCTAGCAATCTTCCTGAGTTATCCTGTTTTGTGTATCATCACATTGAAAAATTATTTCATCAATTTCATTAAACAAATTCACTTGTTTACCTCCTTGGAATATCACTTCGGAATTTTCATTATGCTTCTGTTCCACAACAGCTTCAATTGGTTGTCTTACACCAAACAGGAATTCATCTATGAATTATTTCTGCTGCAACAAATCAGTACCTTCCTCCTCTGAAAGGAATTCTCCATCATACTTCACCTCAAGAAATTTATTCATCTTTGTGATAGTTTCACCAAACTATCCATCATCTTCTGCACATCCTGCAAACATACACAAACTATGAGATTTAAAAATTCAAGGCTTCATAGCCTCATCTGCTTCTCTTGTCAACATATCTTCAAATTATTCTGAACTATTCCAATAGTCCATGAGATATTTCTCATTGCTCTCTTCACCCAGAATTTCACCATGTTCTGGGACACAAATGGAAACTTCCATTTTCAACTCAGCCTCTCTGATTTCTTCACATATCAATTGCACACTCATCATCTGCTCGAGCTTCCTCAGCTCTTCTGTCAATTGTATGTTTACCTGTTGTTCCCTCTTTGTGTGTAGCCTCTGCCATTTCACTTTCTTATTCATGGTTTGACCACGTCTCTGGTCTTTCTTGTTTCTCCGCAACAATTCCATCGATAACTCAAGGTGAACTGCTATCTCAGCTTTCTCCCTCTCATACTCTTCATTAGTCAACTACTTCCATATTCCATTTGCCTTGGCATTTTCCTTCTTCTTTCTTCAGATGAGGTCTTTCTCAGAACCTTTGAAATGACTATCACCAGTCATCTTCTCCTCCTTTGTGAACTTCATATGTTCACTTGTGGATTCCATTCAATCCCCTTTTCAACAAGCCTTCATACTTGCTATCCAACAATGCAACTCTCTTCCTGTGCTTGGTATCTTTCAGTTCTCTGTCTTGGAATCATTTCTGGGTAACTCTCTTGCTTCTCTTTGCTACAAACAACAACTTCAGTAATTCTTGTGTTACAATGACCAACTCTTTGGGTGTCGGGCTCTGCCGATCATGCACCCAATTACATTCAAACCTTTGACTTGATTTGAGACTCTTTGACTCCAGACTTGACATCAACTCTTCATCTTGGATGAAAAATGCACCCTCTTGTACAATAATTCAATGGTTTAACTTGACTCAAGCTATCCAAATTTCATTTGACCTTAACATATGATTTGACTTCACAGCTTGACCCAATAATTACAATAGTGGATAATTTGACTCTAATTCAAGTTATATAGTATACCAATAAACATCCACCCTTAATACATTCTTATGATGTAAAATCCCCTTGTTACCAATTCTCTCTCATACTCAATTCTTATGAAAATATCATTATATCATCTTCCATTATCACTCATTATACTTAAACTTCTAAATCGAAATGCAATCCACTTTTCCCAAGATTTATTTTATGATGAAAATAAAATAAATCATTTAATTTTCAACACTTAAAATACCTTTTTGAAATGATTTATCATACCTTATGCTCCCTTCAATAAACCTTTTTCTTTCAATTTCAATTCTCCAGATTTCATTCTTCTATATCGTTCTTATCATTGTGAGTATTTGCATGCCCTTCATACCATAACCTCTTCAACACGCTCATCATCTTAGTGCAAACAGTTTTCCTGCACTTCTATACAACTCCTTCTTTGCAGTGATGGTTCTCATGCAACATCATCTCTCTTCAGTGCACAAAAACAATTCCTTCATAAGAATTTTCCAAAACTTTATTTTAACATGGTGGCATCAACATATTTCTCCGGCAGCAACAAACACAAACTACACTACCTTCTAAACATAAAAATTTGAACAATTTCACATGCGCCACAAGCAACGAGCAATTATGATCTTTAACTCATGGAAATCATAGATGCTCCTTTACAGGCTTGCTCCATCATGTAGATCATAGTTATCATGACCTCAAAAATGGTATGCCACAACCATGCTCGAATCATATTTACACATCAATTTCTGAGATGGATTTCAATTCCATTCCTTAAACTTTGGATTGATTTCACTCTTTCATAAAATTTACAAAAAGATTAACTTCTCGAGTATGGCAAGGGAAATTTAATCATCCAAATTTTAAAATACCTTTAATCAATGAATATTGATCCATTCAATGAGCACTTACCTTGGAATCTCCTTGTGGGTGAAATTATCTAACCCCTTTCGCTTGTATTCCTGGCAAAATTTGGCTCCTTTTTGCTTGGCATTCAAAGCAAGACCCTCATTATAAGTTACAAAGGATTTATTCAACAACATATCTATTATCTTCTCGCACATGAAGTTTGGTGAAACACTCATAAAGTGTATATGGCCTTAAGCACTATTCTTCTCAATCTGATATATAACCCATCCAGGAAGGCTTGCCTCTCAGTCGGCTTCAACAGTTCGAGAAAGAAATTTTCCTAGTGCATGCACCAAATTGCTCTCTACAGGGACACGCATGATAATTTCCCAGCAGTTATAGGCATCATTTCATTTGCATGAATGTGCACCTTCATACATGTTCCATGTCTGAGCATTGATCGTCATATTCACAAATCTTTGGCTACATATCACTCGTACTTACTCAGCCAGTACAACCACGCGTTAGTCCCCATGCGCTATTTAGTCAACAACCCTATCATACTTTCACTTGGATTTCTAAATAAATGACACTGGTGACTTAACCCCTGCTAACCGTGTTCTTATTTGTCGTCCTTGATCTACCCATGAGTCAGAACCTACACCTCTGCGATGGTGAATTGTTTATGCATGCTGGCAACCTCAACTTGGGCTCAAGTGATCCTCCCCGTCTCTATTTCAAGCCCATGTGTCTCCTCTGGTCACCATGAAAATCCAATCGCACCACAACTCTGTCATTGAATTTGATTTCAAAGAGCAAGTGACTCGGCCCTATACTTGCTTCAATGATTTCTGTCAAAATTGAGCTCCTGCAACTCGTTAAAGGATTCAACCCGATACTTGACGAGTTCCATTTTGAAAATTAGCTCGATAACTTGGATAGTAAGAATCCAAGTCTGATCCCTTTGCCACGTTCCGTCTACACAACCTATGGTTGTTTTAATCGAATTCTGCCACATTTACATACATGTTCCTGCAATTTAAAACCTCATCTATTGCAGATATTTCACAATGCGTTTCTACAGGAAGGCATTGCCAAGGTCAATGTTATTTGGAATTTTTTGCAGATCTATATCTATAGCCATCGCAATATACGTCCCCACTCAGTCTTCATGCCACAGTCCAATCTATGATCTAATTTAACATCATGTTGGTTCCAGTTGCACATATGTTCCACAATCAGAATTGTATTGCCAAATGCTCACAATTCAATTTGACTTCAGCAATTCTCAACAATTGTGTAGGTCTATTTCTCGACAGCTAACCAATCACGAATTTTCCAAAATTCTTTTCAAACACACAATAATTGATTACACGGTAGCGAGAACTCTTTCCACAAGTCGATCCGCGCCAATAGCTTTGGATATCTTCTGTTGTAAGAAACGTTGTTACCGGGCTCCCTTCTCAACGTTCCAGGAAACCAAGGCTCTACTCTTACCAAAACATTGTGCAGCTCCTCAACGCATTCAACCTGCTTCCAAAATCAATCACATATTCAAGTCAAAGCTCTAGTGATCTATCACACACTAAACTCTAACCTCCAAGACCTCTGATCGCACCTCGCCAAGCGTGGATCTTCGGCTCTAATACCAAATGATGCAGAGCAACTGAAATAAATCAGATACTTGCATACTAACAGATTGCGTGTTCCCTTCTCATAAAATCTTCAATCAAAATCGTCATTAAAACCACATTCAATTCAACTCAAAATATATATAAAGGAGAGAGAACCGAACATAAAAAAACACTGGCATATAATAACAATAATAAAATTACAGACTCAAACCATTTTTCCCGAATATTACATTTGTGGACCTCTCCGCTCTTGCCCTTTACATGAAATCTCACACCATTTCTCTCTAAATCTCTCTCTGCCTATTCCATTCTCTTTGTCTCTCTATCCTCACACAAAGCTTCACATTTATACGTAATTATGGATTAATTCCAATCCATGATTTCCTTCACAAGTATCTCAACCAAACTCTAAAATAGATTTATCCCTTTTTTGACTCAACTAAGTTCCATTTAAGGAATTTTGAATCCCTGAAATATCTATCCAACTCAATTCCACTCATATTCTCAATTAATTAAGAGAATATTTACAATAATCCTCACACTCAGATTTTTCTCTCAATTTATTTTTTAAAATGTACATAATTTATAAAATAATTTCAAAAAAAATCACCCCCTAAATCACACAAATAAATAATGAAAATTAGGCAGGATGCTCCTGCATCAAAATTTAAAGCATGAATGAATCAAGATTAAACGGTTTGATCCTCATGGATTGTGGCTTTTTGACAAGCTGCACACAATCTTATTTGCAAAGTAAAGTAAAAGTAGTGGTATTTGAATTTGCAGCACTTTCAAGATCTAATTTTATCTCTTTTGGTGGGGTTCATACTTTATATTCTTTTTTGATCTTTTTCTTTTAGTCCTTTGATTTTTATTTTAGGACTTACCTCTTTACATTTTTTAATATGGGAAAACTTTTGCAAAAAGCAAAGTATGTACAATATTACAAGATTTTAACATAGTCAATTCAAAATTATGATGCCTATTATTATAGGACCCTAACACATTCATTATCCTACATCCTACATTTACCTCATATACTCCTACATTATCCTCCTACATAAGCATTTTTTATCAAAAATTGTGGCTCAAATTTTTGCCTCATAAGGAATTGCCTTGCTTGCCTACAAAACCAAAAAGGAGTTACTGTCATTATAAGATAAAATTGATTTTGAAATGACCTATGTATATGGTCATTTCAAAAACATGATGAGCATATATAAAAATGACAAACAAAGGAATCGAAAGGCAAACATATGAAATGAAACATGAAATATGCAAACATGAAAAATGAATGAAAAGGCAAACACATGACTGCAAATACATGCAATAGTAAGCATACAAATAAATGAATGAATTCATGATGAATAATGTACATAATAGAGCATGTGTAATACAAATATTATGGTGACAAGACAAGCATGTGAACTCGTGGAAGGAAGAATGTATTGTGCTCACATAGACAGACATGAGTACAGAGGTCAGAGTATGAGTTGGGAGCGTAAGATAAACGGTCAAAACACTTTCAAACAAACAAACCAAGCTCTGCGTAATGATCTCTTCCACCATCATAGCACAAACCAAGTTTTGTGTAATGCTCTCTTCCATCATCACAAAAAAAACCAAGCTTAGAATATGAGAGCAACATTGTGCACTCACGCAACGTAAGTAGAACCCTCTTGGAAGGAGAAAACATGTAGAGAAACAAAAAAATTGAAGAGAGGTATATGTAAGTCAAAAAATCCCTGAACAGAGAATAAATTGCATAAGAAATAGGCGAGGAAATTGAGAACTCAGTGGAGAAATAAGGAGAGGCACATCGGTTTTAATGAGAAGATTGAAGGCCAAGATTTCCTCTGCGCCAAGTTGATTATGCTTCCCAACAAAATCCAAAAATTCCATAAGTGAAGAGGTAAGAATCAATCTCAAATTTCTATCAGAAGTTAAACAAATTCAAAGGGTAGTTAAGCTCGAGATGTTGGTTAAGATGTGTCATTATATGAGAAAAGAAAGACTTTAGTTACGGATTTGAAAATCCTACCACCATTAAACATACCTTGCCACCTATGTCATTTATGAATCTTCGAAGATGTTGAGAGGATTTTTAATTAAAATGATATTGTTTAACACAGCAAGACAAGCCTTTACTCAAAAACCTCTACAAGTCTTCTTCCAGTTAATCAAAGATCAGGTATTCTAGCTTGATTTTCCTCATGCATAATTGTCAAAATAAAAACACAGAGTCCTATTTCATATACACAGTAAGCAATTTTTAAAACAGAGAAGGGATTTCCTTGAACAAATGATTACAAACAGAGATTGAGGCGTGATTTTAAAGAGCAATAAAACATTGTTGAGATGTCTTTATTGTCTTCATCTTTTACACAGTGAATTTTTTATCAGTTTTACGAAACAGAGAACTTCTTTTTGGTGTCATTTACAGCAGAAGAGAGTAAATTTAAGAAGTTTCAAGCAAGGTAATAATTTTATTTTTTTCAAAAGAGCTTCAGAAATCAAGTAAGCCTATTTACCATGATAATTATCCTAGAATTGCATGGATAAAAAGATCAAGGGTATCTATATATTTTTTTGTTTATTCATGATGAGGATGTTAACTGTACAATGATATATTAATTGGTATACAGAGCACAAACAAATGGGAACAAAAATTGAGCCAAAAGAATTCAAGATAGAGAACTGGGAGAAAGAAACCATAGAAAGACTATATCAAGCAGGATTGATAGGGTTTCTTCATAATTTTAGAGAATATAATGACAAAATAGCACAGGAATTCATAAATCATTATGAAAATGGAAAACAAGAGTGGGTGAGCTCTTCATACCACTAAACCCAACATTTCTCTCCCAAGCACTAGATATTCCTTTGCCTGGAGATGAATATCACAAAGGTTTACACTTCAAAGAGAAAGGATGGACATTCCTCCTAGAAAAACAGATAAAGGGATTATTTGACAGAGAAAAAGGGATTCCAAGGGACTGGTTAAGTGAACCATGGTCTGAATTAGTTTTGATTATCCAAATGTATTTTCCCTGCGACAATCGGTTTAGTGTGGTCTATCTCTATCACATTAGATTACTTCAACACATGAAGGGAGAGTCCAAGATCAACCTTCCCTATTTCTTTTCAAGGAGCTTGATCAAAATGATAGAGGGTGTTAAAAACAAAATTGAAGCAAAGGAAGCAAACATTTATCATCAAGGGTTCATTTAAGTACTTGTGGAACATCAGGTGAGAAACAAGGGATTGGTTTGGAAAGAATTTTTTGTTCATAATCATCTTGAGGAGCTAACAATAAAGGAAAATTTTCAACAAATGCATGTGACAAGGGGCATTATGAACTCTCCTATGTGTCCTAGGACTAGATCAAAGAAAAAGCAGGATAGTTTCATGGTTGAAAAAGAATTATCCTTCCTATATGTTCCTAGGAAGCCTAGGAGGAAAATACAAGAAGAGCCAAGTGAAAAAGAAAAAGACACGGAGATAGAAATTGTTGAACCTCCAACAACATCAAAACAAATTAATGAGATATTACAAAGGATGGAGAGAGATGTCCAAGAAGAACCTTTGGAGAGGGACTCCTACTTTGAGAATGCTTGGGTAGGAGCCACCTCATCACATTCATTTGCTAAGGAGACTGTAAGAGAAGAAAGAGAACTGCATAAAGAATAACACCTTAAGAAAAGAGAAGAATTGAAAAGAGAGTTGGAGGTCAACAAAATCTTGGAAAGGCACTTGAAGAAAGAGAATAAGGTGTACAAAGAAAACAATAAAAATCTAATCAAATAAAATGATAAATTGACTAAGAAACTTGGTAAGCTTGAAACAAAGAACATCCTTATCTCTAAACAAACTTATAGGTGGCTCAATGAGAAGAAAACATGGCAATACAAATATGAGAGACAAAAGGTAAAGGTTACCATCTACAAGGAAGGAAAGTATGAAGGTATTGATTGTAATTTTCAAACTGCACAAAAAGAGAATACAGGATCAAGGACAGTGAGCACATCAACACTCAAAAGATCAAAGAGAAGAAAGCAAGCATGAGGACATGCTTAAAGATCAGCAAGGGGGAGATGTTGGCCCTCAATTTTGGTCAATTTTTGTTATAAAAAATCCACCTAATTTCCATCATATCCCACCTTATATCATCCATATATGCCTCATTTTGACCTTATTATGCATATTCAGGTAATTAAATTAAGTTTTTCAATTTTTAGAGATTTTTGTAAAAATTGGGTTTTAAGAGTATTTTTGGACTGCACTGGAAATTCTCATAATATCACGGAAGTCATATGTGCAGGACACCTGGGCACAATCTGAGCATAGATTTGGAAATATTCGGAACCATGGATGGGAAAACATATATTAGTTCGGTTAAACTGAGCTAAAAGAGGCCCGGTCAACATCGGTCAAATATGACCTATTTTTCAAAAATCCCTAGGAAAAAGGGTAGAATTTGTATTTTTTGGGGATTTTCCTGATTTTGTGAAACTGAATGGATGAGTTCGACCTAGATGGATGGGATTAGGATGGATAGGACTATTAGAGACATTATAGCTGAATTTTTTTTATTATTTTCTTATTTAAACCAAGCTTATGAATCATTCAAATATGTAGAATTTGTATAATTTTATATTGAGACTCTTGAAGACTTGGAGATAATTTGAAGAACCATTTCCATTTTCTATTTGTATTTTATGATGTGGATTATTGCTTAAATTTTTTTTAGCTGAGAAATTCTTCAAGTGTGCAAGGCAAGGGTGGAGGGCTCACACACCAAGCTAAGTACACTTTTTGTTTAAATTAGCATGATTTTCATGAACTAGTTTTGCTTCAGATTTATTTAGTCATTTAAATGTCTGAATATTTCTTATGGTTTTTGGATGATCATTAGTTTAATTCTAATTTGCATATGAAGGGACTGTTATGTATATTTTATTAATTATTAGTTAGATATAGTTATCTTAGGTTTTATTAAGTGAAAGGGCATGATCAAAGATCATGCCTCTTCACCAAGGGACACTATGAGGCTATATTTAAAGCCTCGGTGATTCCCCATTGTAATCATCTTTCATCTTTTATCAATAATAATATATACTTGTAAAGTTTACCAGAGTTTTTACACTCCATTGGTATCAAAGCCATCGCTTTTCGGGATTTGTGTGATCACCCAAAATTAAGGAATTACAAGAAAATTCCAGAATTGCAGATTTTTTTAAAACCAAGTGCTTGTGGGCAACAACATTTGTTTAAAAGAAAAAAAAAAAAAAAAAAGAATGATGAAATATATATATATATATATATATATATATATATATATATATATATACAAAAAAAGAGAGAAGAAAGTTAATATATGGGAACAAATTAAAAGGAAAAATATATATATATATATATTTAACAGAAAATAGTTCCAAAAGAAAAAAAGAAAAAGTAAAAAGAGATATATATATATAAAGAAGTACATATACGTACATGTGAAGACAAAGTAAAATTAAAAAGGAAGAGTAATTGCTCGTGGTTTACAAGCTCGTGGTTTTGGAGCCCATGGTAATTGCCCATGGTATTAAAACACATTCACCCTTTTCAAAACAAGAAGAAATTGGTGGATCTTGAGAAACAAATCAATAATAATTCCGAAGAATTCGGAAAAAGATTAGTCGATCTTGAAGGTACAGTTGCAGGACACTCCGATGACATCAAAAAGGTTCATGACACGACAAATCGAATAGAAAGACAAATGTGGCTAAATCATCATGAGACCACAGAAAAGATGACAGAGCATAGCAAAGCAATGAACAAGATGACAGAACTCTTCAATAAGCTAAATGATAAGATAGATAAGTTAAGTCAGACACAACCTCCAATATTCCCAAATTTCGAACATAATCAATTGAACAGTTCAGCTAATTCAGATCATCATCATGAATATAACATGTTTGAAGAAGAGCAATTAAATGAGGTTGAATTGGAAATCAGCTCACATGAAGGCTATAGTGTTGAACCACCTAGAAGTAGAGACTCTGAGATCAACCATGAAAATTATAGAGTTGAGAAACCAAGAGAAGAAAATGCAACTCAATCCACTAATAAAACCAGTAATGCAGCAACAGAAGTTATTGAGAATGTTTATATAAATGAAAATCCAATGGCAGAAAAAGAAACAATGTTGGTATTCAACGTGACTGCTATCACAGATGCAACAACAGACATAGTCATTGAAAATGAAAGAAACCATGAAAATATAGATGCTTATAAACAACCAAATGTTTCATCCCTGGAATTGAAAGAAAAATGTGAAGAGATAAACACATTCGAAGCCACTGATACAGTGCCAGAAGTTGTTGAGGCCTTCGATGTTGGCGCAGATATGGTTGTTAAGAAGGAAGCGTTTGATGATGAGGAGAAGTTGCATCGAACGATAATTGTTGGTAACTTACCTCTAAATCTAAAGAGAAATCACGAAAAATCACCAGAAGAACAAGGAATAGTTAGGAAACATGAAAAAGTCTTCCAAGACCTGCCAATAAAAATACCTCCTAATAAGGAACATGAACATCCAATAGAAGTCAAGAAAGGACCTGACCCTGTCAATATCAAATCTTGTCACTATCCACATCACCAAAAGATTGAACTCGAGAAGATGCTCCACGATCTTTTTAAAATGTGGGAAGCAAGAGCCCACCGCTCAAGAAACCCTGGCGTTCGTCAACATTGTCCATCGTTACGTATGCTTTGAGGACAAAACATCTTTAAGAGAGGGGCAATGTTATGTATTTTTTATTAATTATTAGTTAGATATAGTTATCTTAGGTTTTATTAAGTGAAAGGGAATGATCAAAGATCATGCCTCTTCACCAAGGGACACTATGAGGCTATATTTAAAGCCTCGGTGATTCCCCATTGTAATCATCTTTCATCTTTTATCAATAATAATATATACTTATAAATTTTACCAGAGTTTTTACACTCCAGGGACAAACAAGAATTTAAGTTAAATTCTCCTTCTATCTAATCATGAACAACAGCTAAAATTCATCCTCTTTTCCTTGCTTGAGTTATTTCCTGAATTTCTAGTTTTAATGCAATGGTAACAATGATGGAATAGAATTGTAAAGAAGAACAACCTGGACCTCATAAGTTAGGAGCCTCTTCTTATACTTTTTATACATCATAAACTATTGTTAATCAATTATTTGGTTTCTCTTCATGAAGGTAGTACTGTGAGGAAGGAAAATCAGGATCTCCTAAGTTAGGAGCCTCTTCCCTCACTTATTACATTGAATCAAAAACTTCTTAGTTAGATTTTATATTTGTAATATGAATTTCCATAAATCTTAGAAAATAGAATATATTTGTAATATGCATTTCTTTCAAATTCTACATTTTGTCTTCTAAAATTGACTACATCTGAAATCCATATATTTTGGATATGCTTCTAAGTCTACAAACTCGGATTGATAAGTAAAATATGTGTTAGTTTACTCAATAAATGGACCCAACAGTACCTAGCAGAAAAAGAAGAATTGCAGTTAAGGATGGGCTTAAGTGACGGATAACACGACCAAGAAAGATGAATGATCAAAGAATGGGAATAAGGAAGGGAATTCTTCAAGAATTAAAATATTCACAAAATTGTCGAAGGATGAAATTCCCTGTTGTTGAAGTCTCCACTGCATTTTATTTTTTATGATGGAGTCGTTAAAATAACTGTTTGACAGTTAATTTGGATTGATGACTTCTTGGAGGGGTTGATTTATCCATTCTTGGATATAATCTTTCATCAACTAAGGGGTTGTAATGTCCATTTTGACACATTGGTTGAATATATCCTCGATTTCTTGAGCATCCTCCTACAGTTGCGCAACTAAGAGAGACCGATGTTCATTAACATTAACAAAAGTAACCAACCATTTCGTAATTCCTCCTCATTAAAATCGGTTATTTCCTGAATTTATAGTTTTAATGCAATGGTAACAATGATGGAATAGAATTGTAAAGAAGGAAAACCTGGACCTCCTAAGTTAGGAGTCTCTTCTCATACTGTTTATACATCATAAACTATTGTTAATCAGTTATTTGGTTTCTCTTAATGAAGGTAGTACTGTGGGGAAGGACAATCGAGATCTCCTAAGTTAGGAGCCTCTTCCCTCACTTATTACATATTGAATCAAAAACTTCTTAGTTAGATTTTATATTTGTAGTATGCATTTCCATAAATCTTGGTAGTTTAGAATATATTTATAATATGCATTGCTTTCAACTTCTACATTTTGTCTTCTAAAATTGACTACATCTGAAATCCATATATTTTGGACATGCTTCCAAGTCTACAAACCCGGATTGATAAGTAAAATATGTGTTAGTTTACTCAGTAAATTAACCCAACAGTACCTAGAAGAAAAAGAATAATTGCAGTCAAGGATCAGCTTAAGTGACAAATAACACGACCAAGAAATATGAATGATCAAAGAATGGGAATAAGGAAGGGAATTCTTCAAGAATTAAAATATTCACAAGTGTGGAAGGATGGAATTCCCTGTTGTTGAAGTCTCCACTGGATTTTATTTTTTATGATGAATTCGTTACAATAACAGTTTGACAGTTAATTTGGATTGATGACTTCTTGGAGGGTTTGATTTATCCATTCTTGGATATAATATTTCACCAACAAAGGGGTTGTAATGCCTTTGACACATTGGTTGAATATATCATCAATTTCTTGAGCATCCTCCTACAATTGCGGAACTAAGAGAGACTGGCATTCGTTAACATTAACAAAAGTAACCAACCACTTTTTAATTCCTCTTCAGTAAAATCGGTTATTTCTTGAATTTCTAGTTTTAATGCAATGGTAACAATGATGGAATAGAATTGCAAAGAAGAAGAACCTGGACCTCCTAACTTAGGAGCCTCTTCTCCTACTTTTTATACATCATAAAATATTGTTAATCAATTATTTGGTTTCTCTTCATGAAGGTAGTATTGTGGGGAAGGAAAATCAGGATCTCCTAAGTTAGGAGCCTCTTCCCTCACTTATTACATATTGAATCAGAAACTTCTTAGTTAGATTTTATATTTGTAATATGAATTTCCATTAAAATTAGAATTTAGAATATATTTTTAATATGCATTTCTTTCAACTTCTACATTTTGCCTTCTAAAATTGACTACATCTGAAATCCATATATTTTGGACATGCTTCTAAGTCTATAAATACGGATTGATAAATAAAATATATGTGTTAGTTTACTTAGTAAAATGACCCAAAAGTACCTAGAATAAAAAGAAGAATTGCAGTCAAGGATCTGCTTAAGTGACAGATAACACGACCAAGAAAGATGAATGATCAAAGAATGGGAATAAGGAAGGGAATTATTCAAGAATTAAAATATTCACAAAAGTGTGGAAGGATGGAATTCCCTGTTGTTGAAGTCTCCACTAGATTTTATTTTTAGTTGTTTGACAGTTAATTTGGATTGATGACTTCTTTGAGGGGTTGATTTATCCATTCTTGGATATAACCTTTCATCGACGAAGGGGTTGTAATGGCCATTTTGACACATTTGTTGAATATATCCTCGATTTCTTGAGCATCCTCCTACAATTGCGCAACTAAGAGAGACTGGTGTTCATTAACATTAACAAAAATAACCACCCATTTCTTAATTCCTCCTCGGTAAAATCGATTATGCTATTGAATTCTAACAATATTGACTCCTTTAGATCATTCAACTCAGGTTTGAATATGTCTTTGGGAATTAACCAAGTCTCTTATCATGTGGGGACCATGTAGATCATCTACAACTTTGATTGCCTTGAAAAATGTGTTACTCCTTTTATTGCATTTAGAACTAATCTCCAATATATTAATTTTCAGACCATCCAGCTTGGATCTACTTTATTATTTTAGGCCCTGGGATATTTTGTTGTGATCTTCGTAGTTCCTTGAGTGATTTTACATTTTGAATGAAAGTATATAAATCATTATCTATGAAATTTTTATTGTGTTTGAGGTATTTCTTAAGTTAGTCAATAAAGGAGGCAATTCTTTATGTGAGACCATAACCCAAGAACCACAAAAACCAGAAACCAAATCCCAAGTGATTTTTCTGCACTTTCCCATATGGTTTATGAGATATGAACCTATAAATCTCCTTATATAGACCCAAACTTGTCTCTTACTCTTGCTTGTACAAGTTGGAGGTCAAATGGAGGAGAGAGGTTGCTTATTTATACTTTTTCAGTCACGTGAATTTGAACATAAGAAGGTTGACTTGACCACAATGGGGCCAACTTGACATGAGCAGAAAAACAAGTGTGTTTGACTTTAAAATAAAAAAATTTCCTTAATGGAGAGGATTTATAAGGCATGCAATACCTCATTGGAAGGGTTTAAAGTGCTCTTTAAGCCTATCCTATTTTCCTTTTCAGTTCATCATCCTTTGACATCAATAGAAATTATTTTCTCAACAATCTCCCACTTTGTTATTGATGGAAACATTCATCATACGCTACGTTTCTTGGCATCGTGCTACTCCCCATCTCATCATGCTACTCCCCCTGACACCTTGTTACTCCCCTATCTTCATGTTCTCCCCCTTTGACATCAATAGAAAAGGGATGATCTATTGGGATGCAAGAGAGATGACCCCCATCTTTTGACGAAGATATTCAAATGCTTCTCAAGGTAGGGATTTGTGAAGTTATTTGTAATTTGTTCCTTAATGTTGGCATACATTTTGATGTTTAGTTCTGCAACTTCTACTCAAAGAAAGTGATATTTTATTGTAATATGTTTTGTCTTTGAATGCATGACTGGAAATTTTGAGAGACTGATTGCACTGGTATTGTCACAGTAGATGGTGATAGGATGATTTGTTTCTATTTTGACATCCTTCAATGTTTCCTTCATCCATAGGATTTGTGTAAAACAATATGCTACTGCTATATACTCGAATTTAGTTGTGGAGAGAGATATAGATGATTATTTCTTAGTTAGCCAAGATACAAGACAATCTCCTAAGAAGAATGCATTCCCATTGGTGTTATTTCAATCATCAATTCTTCTTGCCCAGACTGCATCGATGTATGCTATCAAAGTAAGATTTGTGCACGTATGATACCATAGTCCAAAATCAAGGTTCCCCTTTAGATATATGAATATCCTTTTTACTGCATGCATGTGAGACTCCTTAGGGGATGAATGGAATCTTGCCACCATACTTACTGCATGCATGATGTTTTTCGTGAAGTTTTTAGACATAAAATACCTCCAATCATTGATTTGTAAAGAGTTGCATCCACCATAGGAGAACATCCTTGGTCAACTTACAACTTATAGTCATAGATGTGCTCACCACAACGCATTCTTCCATTCCAAATCACTTAAGCATTTCCTTGAGGTACTTTGATTGTGGTATGAACATTCCAGCATTGGTTTGAGTTGCTTTAAGTCCAAGAAAGAAACACAACTCTCCAATCATTGACATTTGGAAAACTATTTTGACATCTATTTCACAAATTTGTGACTCATTTTATCAGTGTTGCTACCAAAAATCAGATCAACCACATATAATAGCATGATTAGTATATTGTCTTTGTCCATATTTGTGTAAAGGTTGCTTCCTAAAACTCCTTTCCTACACTCTTGTTGTTGAAGATATTGATCAAGTCTAGCATACCAAGCTCTTGGAACTTGTTTTAATCCATACAAGGCCTTCTTCAATTTACATAAGAAGTCATTATTTTCTAACAAGTCAAACCCTTCTAGTTGTTCCATGTAAATATTGCTTCCTGCAACTCCTTTCTTGAATCCTTGTTGTTGAAGATACTGATCAAGTCTAACATACCAAGCTCTTGGAGCTTGTTTTAATCCATACAAGGCCTTCTTCAATTTACATAAGAAGTCATTATTTTCTAACAAGTCAAACCCTTCTAGTTGTTCCATGTAAATATTGCTTCCTGCAACTCCTTTCTTGAATCCTTGTTGTTGAAGATACTGATCAAGTCTAACATACCAAGCTCTTGGAGCTTGTTTTAATCCATACAAGGCATTTTTCAATTTACATACGAAATCATTCTTTTCTAACAAGTCAAGCCCTTCTAGTTGTTTCATGTATACTTCATTTTTCATATCTTCATTTAGAAAGGTTGACTTCACATCTATTTGATATACTTTGAATCCTTTTGAACAAACAAATTCTAAAAGCATACTTATGGCCTCTAGTCTGGCAATTAGAGCAAAGGTCTCATCAAAGTCAATTCCTTTAATTTGAAAGTATCCATACACACCAATTTTTCTTTGTTTTTAAAGACTTGTCCACTTAATTCATTTTGTTCTTAAACACCCACTTCATTTTTATCCTTTGGACGAGGTACAAGTTACCATGTTCCATTCTTTTAGATTTGGTACACATCCTCTTCCATTGCTTTTATCTAGTGTGGATCCACACTTGAGTAAATTTATTTGGTTCTATTTGAGATAGAAAACCAATGTCATTATTCTTTGGTGTGTTTGTCATCTTTCTTCAAGTTTGTATTCCTCCATCCACATCTCCAATAATATGATCTTATGGATGGTGTATTTGTACAAAATTTAAGGTTGTCTTTGATGGTGTTTGAGATGGTTCCTCTTTTTTATTTTCTAGCTCATGCTCTTCTTTTGCAGCACCTCCCTCTGGATCTGCAAAGATAGGTTCTTCTTCATTTGTTTGAAAAAATTCTTTTCAGGAAGATCCTCATCTATACTTACATCAATGCTTTCAACTAGCTTCCACAAATAATTGTTGTAGCATTTGTAGGCCTTACTTCTTAATGAGTATCCAAGGAAAATTCCTTCATCAACACGTGAATCAAATTTTCCTAGTGAATCATCATTAATCTTCATAAAACATTTACTTCCAAATATTCTGAAGTGTTTTACAGAGACATACCTTCCTTTCCATAGTTCGTATGGAGCTTTATCATTGTTTACCTGGAGTTGAGCTTTGTTCATGATGTAGATTATTGCCTCAACTGCCTCCCTGCAAAATTTAGTCTGCAAGTCAGCTTCCAACAACATTTTTCATGCAGTCTCTTGTTCAAATATGTTCTTTCTTTCTACTACTCCATTTTGTTTTGGAGTCCTAGCAATAGAAATTTGCCTCTTGATTCCATGTTTCTCACAAAATT
Organism: Pinus albicaulis; assembly: GCA_034641835.2. Taxonomy (NCBI): domain Eukaryota; kingdom Viridiplantae; phylum Streptophyta; class Pinopsida; order Pinales; family Pinaceae; genus Pinus; species Pinus albicaulis. The sequence goes on from CM076573.1 coordinate 29,918,964, forward strand.
CATTGAATTCTCCTAAGGTAAATTCTCCACCTCTATATTTTCTTAAGCATTTGATCTTCAACACACTTTCATTTTCAATTGTTGCTTTGAAAGTTTTAAAACAATCTCGTGCTTTTGAATTATATCTTATGAAAAATACCCACATCATTCTAGTATAATCATCTATAAATAATACTAAGTACCTTTCTCCTTGTAGAGTTGGAGTTCTGGTTGGACCGCACAAATCTGCATGAATAATTTCTAGAGGCATTTATGTTGAGCATTCCTTTGTTTTGAAACTATTCCTAGTTTGATTTCCATGTTGGCATGGTACACAAATATCATTTGTTGGCTTTGAGATTCTGGAGATATCTCTTACAACTTGGGTTTTGTTAATCTTCACCAAGTTATCAAATCTTAGGTGTCCCAAACACTTGTGCCACAACCAACTTTCTTCTTGTAGCATCTTTCTTCTTGAATTTCATTGAGAATGTATACATTATTTATAGTTCTTACTCCTTTTCCTAACAATTTCCTGTAGATTACCTCCTTATCTCAAAGTCCTTGGCACGAAAAATGAGATCATGTACGTGATTGCATATTTGGCGAACACTCAAAAGATTATGCTTGAGCCCTTCAACATATAGTGCATTTCGTGCTTTTCCCTTGCTGTTGATGAGACTCATTGTGCCTTTTCCAACAATTTCAGCAGATCCATTCTCCCCAAAGGTCACATTTCCATATTTTTATATGCTCAATGAGATGAACTTTTTCTTGTCACCTGTCACGTGCCTAGAAAATCCACTAGCTACAAACCATTGGATTTCCTTGTTTTGGGCATACACAACTAGACCGCATGTCTTAGGAGAAAATTATTCAATCTTCTTTCTCCAAACTCTTTCTCTTGCCCTCAATGGACAATTTTGTGCTTCATGGCCTAGGTTGTTGCATTTGTAAAATTCTAGGCTATACTTTGACAGAGGAGAAAAATAATTATATGTTTTGACTTGATATTTCCTCTTTATGTCACTTATTTTGTCTTGGTGATTTGTCCTATACGCCTTGTACTGTTTTGCTTGATGACCAAATTTTTTACAATAGAAACAATTGTCAAATATAACAGTTTGATACTTGTTAGTATAAGTTTGCCTTGATGAGATATTCCTTTCAGGGAGGGATAATTTCTAATTCCTTGGTTGAACCTTGTTTCATGTAGCATTATTATGATGAGATCTTTTAAGGACATCAGCAAAACTTCTAGGTTTTTCTTCATGATGAACATTGGTATCTTCCTTTGAATTAAAGATTTGTTTGTATAGCCAAGTCCAGATTTGCCATGTGGTGATCTTTAGGAACTGAGAATAATATCCAAGGTTTGAGAACTCCTCAATTTTTTGTTGGCTTTGTCCAATTCCCTTTATAAAGATACTACTTCAACTTCCCAATTTTCACAAATTTCTTGATTTTCCTTTAGTTTATTGTTCAAGGCTTCTATTCTCTTAGCTTATTTTTTCTCAGTTTTGAGAGAGATGATTTACTAAGATAACCTTCCAGTCTTTTTCATGAATCTCTCATTTTCTTCTATGACACTAATCAATAGTTCATCCATATTTCCTTCTCCTTTTTTATTTTCATCTTCTTTTGGATTCTTTGTTTCATTTGTGAATGGCATGAATAATACTTCCATGCTTCTCAGATATTCTTCTTCTTCATCAAAGTCATCATTATCTCGCTTGGAGAAGAAATTATTTTTTCTTAAGCCTCTCTTCTTGAAAGTTCTTTTCTTGGGTTCGTCTTCATCATCATTGTCATCTTTGAAGGGACACTTAGCTGCATAATGTCCTATTTTACCACATCTAAAACAAATGAGATTTAACTTACCTTTGAGTTTGGATTCTTTCTCCAACTTCTTGACAAATTGCACCATTTTAGTATCAGAATCATCATTGTTGCAATCACAGTTCCTCCCCTTTCTTGATGACTTTGATGCCTTGAATGTAGCTTCCTTGTGAGTTGAATTTACTCACCTCATCTCATATGTTGTGAGGATTCCATGAATTTGATCCATTGATAAGTTATCCAAATCATTTAGTTCTTCTATGGCACAAACTTTAGCATCAAAACGGTCTGGAAGAGATCTTAAATTTTTTTGGACAATTACTTTTCCTTGACATCTTCACCTAGCCCTCTAAGAGAGTTAACCACTTCATCTACTCGGAGAAAGTAAGCAGCAATATCTTCATCATTCATCTTGAGACTTTCAAGTTGGCTTCTACTGGTTTGGAGCTTTGCCATTTTGACCTTGTCATCTCCTTCATAGATGTTGATAAGCTTGTCACGCATTCTTTGGTTGATTCACAATTCACAACCTTCGTGAACTCTGAATCTGACAAACGACTTGTTATAGAATTCAAGGCCTTAACATTTTCCACATATGCTTTATTTTCATCCATGTCTATTAGTAGAGGAGATGGGATTTTATATCCATCTGTAACTGATTAACATACTTCCACTCCAAGAGACATCAAATAGAACTTCATCCTAATTTCCTAAAAAACAAAATTTGTTCCATCAAATAGGGGAGCCTTAGTTGCTTCCTTACTGGCCATTGTGAATAAAAAATTATTTCTTCCAGTTGTTAGGTTGATTTGAAGAAGTTGGCTATGATTCCAATTGTTGGAATACTGAGAGGGGGGTGAATCAATATTTCTTCCAATTTGTATATTATGCCAATTAATATTTTTTTCACAATAAGAAGCACAAGATATACAAGAACACAAGAAATAAAATAAAAATAGTTTATATTAAAATAATTCAAATGATGAGGACAGTGATCCTCAATTTCGGGCTCCAACCATTACAAAAAATTCAATTCTTACAAGGCTCCAACCTTTACAAATGCTTTAGTTCTTCAAAACTCCAGCCTTGAATGGGGACACCAATCCTCTTAGCCTCCAACCTATACAAACACTTCAAATATACTTCAATAATTTTACCAAAACATTGCTTCAAGATGTTATCTAAGTTTCTTCAATTCTGCTCCAAAAGATTCTCCGAAATCTGCTCCAAAGATGCTTCAAAAGTGCTTCAAGGATTCTTCAAATTCAAATCCAAAAATTTTACTCCAAAATTCTCCAAGTTTGCTCAAAATAATGTCTCCAAATTTTCTTCAACTCTGCTAGAAAGATGACCTCGAGAATCCTTCAAGTGCTCCAAAAGTTTGGTTTAAGTCTACTAAAGAAGTGTCTCCAAGTTTTCTTCAACAAGCTTGTGCCAAGGCTTCTTCAAGTCTACTCAAAGTTCAATCCAAAAGCTAATCAAAGTTTGCTCAAGAATTTGATCCAAACACTACTCAAGATCTAATCCTAAAACTGATCCAAAGTCTGCTCATAAATTGGTACAAGGTATGCTAAAAACTCATCCAAGGTCAGCTCCAAGTGTGGCCAAAACTCAAGCTTGAATACTCTTCTTTGCGTCAAGGCCAAGGTTTGTTATGTTGGAAATATTGTCATTGATGGCAAAGGAGATGGCAAAGGATCCCCTGAAACAGCAACAAAGCAGCAGTGAGGTAGCAGAGACATGCAGTGTATTGAAGCAGAGACAAGCAGTGAATGCATTTGGAACCTGAGAATATTGAACGCAGACTCTTGACTCAAAAGTCACAACAAGTCCAACCTAAAGATTGTGAATAATCGATATCGAATGTGAATAATCGATATGAATCAGAGCAGCACTAGGAAGAAGAGCAATATTGTTCGAATGATGAATTGAACACTTACAGCGAAATTTGTAATCGTTGAGACAGGGTAACTTTGACTAAGAGTCAACGCTTCTTGCATAAGGGTAAAGATAAATGAAATGCGTAGAGGTGCGTTGGAGCATCGTCTAATTGCAAGGAAGCTGGAAACTAGGATTACATAATTGTTACAGTGATGGGGTTAATTTCCATTCCACGAGATTGGAATAGAATTGATGATTGCAACTCTTGAATGGTCACGTCGATGCAAGTAGGAAGAAGGGAAGTCAAGGCGTAAAAGAGGAGATATGTTGGAAAATTGCCTGTTCGGAATCTTAAGGTTAGCATATGAACTGGAACAATGAACCATGGTATGGAAACTGTACATTGGTGCTTGTGGAACCAGAATGGTGTATGAAGAGGCGGAACCACGAATCAAGAACGAACAGTCAAGAGTGAGCGGAACCTTGAAGTCGGAACCTGAGTGTAAAGGAGAAGAGTGGAACCTTGAAGGCAGAACCTTGCAGGAGTGAACAGTGAAGGCGGTTTCCGGGTTTCATCGCACCGCTTTCGACGGGCAAGTGGTAATTTGAGAATCGGAGTGATTCCATATGATGGGTGGCACGTGTCCCTGAGCAAGTTGGGAAAACCACTGTCATTGCGCGCCATCGCGCATTAACTTTCGGCTGAGGACCCCGTGCAATATTGATACAAGCCGTCGATCTGGAGGAAGGCTCATTGAACAGCGATTGCATTCAGAAGTATCCCGAAGGATAAACCAAGGTTTGGTGCACATACTTAATTGAGCCATCGCTTATATATATGTGGGCCCGGAGCCACAGGTTCGTTATAAGTGGTTTAAATTGAATTAAAAGATCGAGATATATATATATATATATATATATATTTATTTATTTATTTATTTATTTATTTATTTAAGTGGGGAACGTAATACAGTTTGATGATATAAAGGTTATAAAACATGTGACCATGCTTACATTGGGCGCTAAACAAAAGCCACGGTTTATTAATATTTTTTTTAATGTTTGACTCGGAGATGGGCATACGTTAAAGTAAATACATGGGTCTTCACATTTGGTGGGAAACATATATATATGTTGATATATATACTACGCTGATATTTAATATAGTGAGCTGTAATATTGCTTCGAAATTGTATTGAAACATTGATTGGGTTTATTACAAGAGCATATTATGTATTTTATGGGTCTTATAATCGTGAGTATAAGAAGCCTCCACAGTTGATTAAAGTGCCAGCCCAAGAGATTAGAACCTTGAGAGTTTGCCCAGATTTAAAATCAGCTGTTATATTAAAAAGCAGTTATATATGCAGCAGGTGCACAAAAGTACAGTGAACAGGTGAATAAACACAGGGATGAAAATGTGAGCCTAACAGAGATAAACAAAGACTGTAGGAACTGAAAAAGTCACAGGGAATTTTGCAGGCATGATGAACAGAAATATACAGAACAGTCACTCAACAGCAGCAGAAGAGACAAATCCAGTAAAGCCGAAGAAAGTCCAGAAAAGGAACTGAGTGGTATTGAAATGTGCAACTGAAAATGTAAATAATTTTTGTTTTATATTGTTTGTGATGCAAAGGCAAGTATCCTAAGGAAAAGAAAAATCCCACTATAGCATGGAAATTTGTACATATTATTATAATTTTAAAATGAGTTGGATAAAGGAATGAGAAGACAGAAGTCAAAAAGTCAGGACTATTCACTTCAAATTCCCTGAGGAATGTAAAGAGTCATGTGATGAACTCTATATATAATATCACATTGATATGCACAAGTGGGTGAGAGGATAAGGATAGAGAATGAAAAGTATAGAAGATCAAGGCAGAAAAGATAAGGAAGAGAGGAGCAGAAAGAGATGCTACAGAACAGAGCTGGTATCTGAGGTAAATCAACAAACATTCAGTTTGATAAATTGAGGAAGTTGAAGCTTCCCTATCAAGTTGTAGCTTGATAACTGTCAGTTGTAGCTGACTGAGGTTGGAGCCTCCTGTAGGTTGGTGCCTGCAGAAAATTGAAGGGAGTTGGTGCTTCCTTGCAAGTTGTAGCTTGCAGAATTGAGGTTGGAGCCTCCTGTAGGTTGGTGCCTGCAGAAAAACAGTGGTGAGAGAGAGTTGGAGCTTTCCTTTGCATCACACAATAATAAGATGTGGTTTTCTTCCTTTATGGGTTTCCACTTATATCTGGTGTCTCTGTGCATGATGTTTATGTGATGATCTGATTTATATCATCTGCTTAATACCTGCTGCTCTCATATTAAAGTCTACTGTTATATTATATTAATGCTTGCTGCTCACATTCTAAGATTACTCACATTTTAAGTTGGACATGAAATGAAGGGTAAATAAGTTTTAATGAAAATTTTCAAAAATCCATGAATGTGTTACACTGATTCACCCCCCCCCCCTCGCCCCCTCTCTCAGTTTAACTAAGGGTTCAACATGTTATAGGACACTGAAACTCTTGCCTCAAGGTCGAATTACCACAGGGTACATAGGGGTCAAAAATATTGCCTCGGGGCCGAATTTTATTTGTCACAAAAGGGTTGAATTACCTCAAGCATTAGGCCAAAACACATATATGAAATAAGTTAACCACATGCCGAAATTTTGTGCAAAGGATGCGCTGAGATTAGGTCGAGATCAAGCCTACAAGGGTTACGAGATTTTGCTCCAATGATAAGCTCCAAAAGCTAATCAGAGAATCACCAAAAGACCATAACCCAATAAACATAAAAAACCAGAAACCAAATCCCAAGTGTTTCTTCTTCACTTTGCCACATGGTTCATGAGATATTAACCTATAAATCTCCTTCTACATACCCAAACTTGTCTCTTTTGTTTGCCTGGATGAGTTGGAGGTCAAATGGAGGAGAGAGATCGCATATTTATACTTGTTCAATCACACGAATTTGACTATAAGAGGGATGACTTGACCACAAGGGGGCCAACTTGACAGAAGGGGAAAAACAAGTGTGTTTGACTTTAAAAAAATCAATTTCTCCTCAATGGAGAGGAGTTAGAAGGCATGCAATAGCTCATTGGAAAGGGCTTAAAGTGCTATTTAAGCCTGTCACATACTCCTTTTCAGCTAATCATCCTTTGACATAATTACAATTATTTTCGCAACAAAAACTAGATAGCTTAGGAGAATCGATGGAGTCTACGAAAGCTTCTTTTATAGAGGTGTGGACTTACCTTGTGTAGCCACATCATTTTAAAGCCCTTATTATATACAACATCATCATGGAACATGACATGTGTACTTTGGGGTGAAGCATTTCAATTGTGTTGGTCTACATGAGCATATTGTAAGTTGTTTTTAAAGGCTTAGGCCCACATTTTATTATTGGCCTTCCTTACCTCTCATATATATAGAGGAAGAAGAGTTTATGATATCACTTGTATATCATGCACTTATTCTTACATTTGCTCATATAGAGATGTGACCTTGGAGAAAAGTGTGCACTAATTCTCTATCTCTCCCAAATTGCTAGGCTATGTTTTCTTGTCATATCTTGGATGTCTAAAGTTAGGACTTATCCCTTGAGGTTACAGATTAAGATTTTGTGGTAAAGTGTTATGAAATATTTGGTGAAGAAAAAGAAAAAGAAGATAATGTGTTGCCTTGGAAGAATTGTTGGAGTGATTCCGGCATGTTGGTGCGATTCCTGCATGTTGGAGCTCCTTGATTGAACCAAGGTTTTCATTATTTCTCCACCTAGGGCTTTAGAGAGCTAGTAGTTTTACTAGCATTGAGAGAAAGCTATATGGTATGTCATGAATTTCATCCAAAGCATATTAATAAAGTTTTCCGCAATTCAAAACTTGTGCAATTTTCAAACATGATTTTCGGTCATCTATGCTCTTTATGTATTGTTATTTGCAACGATATATATCTTGTTGATTTGACATAAATAAATAAAAATAAATTGTGAAGTGATTTGACATCATCAATGAAGAATTAACGGTTGTTTTTCTACTGTTATATATGTTGTTTCATAGTTGTTATAACTTTTGTAAAAGTGAATTTTTGAATCTAGTTTATGTATGATAAGTTGCCCTAAAAGGCTGGAAATTTATCTAGAAAGCTTGGTATCTTTGATCCTTGAATTGCCCAAAAGATTGCATCGATAGGAAGTGAAATTTTATTCTCTTTATACTGTTGTTTATTCTTTATTCCATAATGACCCTGAAACTGAAACTCGCCAGGTAAATATTTGGGAGACCTCTAGTGAAATTTTATTCTCTTTATACTGTTGTTTATTCTCTATTCCATAATGACCCTGAAACTGAAACTCGCCAGGTAAATATTTGGGAGACCTCTAGATTTTGAGGTGAGATTTAGAAGTGAAAGTTTATATTTCACATTAAATCTTCAATTTAGATCATTTTCTGATAATAGAAAGCTTATAGTTGTTTTATGTTCATAAATTCACAATTTAACAGACATAATTGTTCGGATTGCTGGGAAGCATCTTGATTTATATATCTATTCACATGTATGTCTAAGCCAATTAAATATAATAAATTCACATATAACATGCTTCCGATTTTCATTTTGTCAACCATCATATTTACATATTTACATATTTTAACATAGAACACACTGCATTTCAATTAACATTGTATATAGTACAATATTTTATCATAAAACTTCTTGAGTGTCATATAGAGTCTTAGATTGTGCAATAAATACGAATAAAACAATTTACAAAAACCCAATATATTATTTTATATATACAAGTTAATCAAAATAGCTAACATTGTACATAGTACAATATTTTATCATAAAACTTCCTGAGTGTCATATAGAGTCTTAGATTGTGCAATAAATATGAATAAAACAATTTACAAAAACCCAATATATTATTTTGTATATACAAGCCAATCAAAATAGCTTCATAATGTTTGAGGCACAAATAAAGGCGTGTCCAAATAAAGAGATTAATCACTTCCTCACCCAAAATAAAAATATTATGAAAATTATTGATTAATCACTTCTTCATCTAAAATAAAAATATTGCGATAAAAATATTGGGAAAATTATTTTTATGTTTGTCACTGAAAATATATTTACTTTCATTTCAGATCCAAGACTTTGAAATAAAGAGATTAATCACTTCCACATCTAAAATAAAAATATTGTGAAAATTATTTTTATGTTGTCACTGAAAATATATTTACTTTCATTTCAGATCCTTTCAGATCCAAGACTTTGAAATAAAGAGATTAATCACTTCCTCATCTAAAATAAAAATACTGTGAAAATTATTTTTATGTTGTCACTGAAAATATATTTACTTTCATTTCAGATCCAAGACCTTGACGTTAGTAATAATGTTTCTAAAATCTCTTTCCATGTTAGACATTCATTTTATATGTTAATCCAAATCCAGATATGAATTCTCTTCATAATTCACTTTGTCCCCCGACATGTTAAAACAAAAATGAATGCAATTATCCAAAATAATCTATAAAAATTACATATTATTACATTAAAAACCAATTTGCACCTATATCAGGATGTCGATACGAAAATGTTCACACACCAATGACCATGTAAAGGCCAATCTGATTTGTGAAATTCGTGCCATAAAATATTATGTAAAAAGAAAACTGTAAAGGAAATTTGAAAGGAATAGGAATATTGTTTTCAGAGTAACAGGGTAACATAGAGATGATGGGCACAAGGCTTCACTGATTATTTAAGACATGTTCAAGATGCTTGCCAAGGTAAATATTAAGAACTACATTATAGGTATGTTTGAAATCCTTCGGCAGAAGGAACGTGAGAGAATTGATGGAATGTGGGAGATGAAATATGAGAGAATGATCGACAGAATTCTAACAAGTAAATCATATCATTAGAAATTTATAACCATTATTAGTTAACATATTCAAAATCAAGACCTATCTTTCAATTTATATCCTGTGATTAGCATATATTAAGTTTTAACAGGTTGAATAATATATAACAAATAAATAAGATGCAATTCAACCAAAGAATAGGACACTCTCACCAACTCGTTCCTTGTTTGTTGATTCCATTGATCCATATTTCTGTGACAAAGACCTGACATCTATTCAGTTCAGACTGCAGAAGTGTATGTTATGAACCCGACAGTGAAGAGACCTATGCAGGGTCACAAATCTGTGGTAGACTGCATGGATATTTCTCATATCCCACCTACATCCACACAACTATGCTTCACAAAAACATTGCTCTCGCAAAAAGAGATTAACAAGTAAAAAAACATACAGATATGATACAAATAGCCATGTGAAGGACATAAGAAACCGTTTCAAAGTATTAATGAACACAATGCCAGTCACTTTCCCTAACTATCTCCTTTTACACTGCCACTACTAGTCTATCGTAATTCCATTCACTATTAGTATGAAAATTTAAACAAACAAAATATGTGACCCTTCAAAATAAATATATATCGCTAGATTTATTACCTACCAAACTTGAAATCTAACTCCTTTGGGGATGCTTTATTTAAGAAAATGTTGGACAGCAGAATCTTGGGGGTGCTTTATTAAGAAAATGCAGGACAGCAGAAAACTTTGATAGATAACCTGAATGAAAATGTAAGAGTGTAGTTGGGAATTTATGAAACATCTTCACAAGAATATATAGTAAATTCTTCCATGTTTATTTATTTGGCATAGTAAATAAGGTTATTATGGTTTCACACCATCCTGATTACTGAACATGCAAGTAATGTGAACTAGTACAGAATATCCATTAAATCCACTTACAATTAGCAACATAGCCCAAAAATTATAACCAGATTTCTTGGTACTATCAATAAAATGCACCCAAACTTAATATGTCTCCACACTGATTCCATCTCTACGCACTTCATATGCATCTCTTGGTCGTGACTTTTTCATGCCGGCAGTAAAATAGACCTTGCTTGATTGTGGACCATCAACAGAGACAGAGGTAACTTTGGCCCAGATTACAACTTTAGTTTTCATTCCTTCAATATCTGTAAGTTTCCCTTTCTCTAGGTACCCTGTGACTGTCGTAGCATATCTTAAGACAGAAGAATCCTTAAAGCCTACCTCACAGATAGATGGAATAAATACTGTGAGCTTGCCTGTCTCTTCATCAAATTCATAATTTGTAGCATCTTGGGGAAATAGACCTTTAGGGAGATGATACTCCTGTAAGAGATCAGGTAGTGGTTTTTGCATCTTTCCTACAAAACAGTACCATCAGCTACTTTTAACTCACAAACTGTTTATCAAAAGATTTAAAAATTCACAGACAGTCCCAATAAAATGCATAAATCTCCAGAAAGACCAAATTTATAGATGCGGCTTTCCTGACAATCATTTCGAAAGAAGTAATAAATTTGACATGATTGGTTGGTGGTCAATAAGAGGATGCCATATGAGAAGATTACTACATCTGAAGTTTGAACAGCTGTAGGTAGTTCTGGTTGTACAGTTTTGATGTCATCAGACAATATGCCATTTAAAGCACCATACCCGTTATGGTTTCCAAATAAAAATCATTTATGTTATTTATAATGTTCCAAGTTTCCAGGACAGGAAGACGCACATGGAGTAGGTGGGTGTAGGCATATGTGTGTGTGTATTGATATACACTATCTTGCACTAGTTTTCAGGACGGGGGAACGGCGGGGGCTGGGGGACGTGTCCCCAGACGGCTAGAGCACACCCCAAAGTTTTTCAGGGGATGGCAGGTTGGGGATGGCAATTATATATATATATATATAACCCCAAAGTCTTTCAGGGGATGGCAAGTTGGGGATGGCAATTATATATATATATATTAAAAATTCAGAATTAACCCCAATCTGCTTAGCCACCTTGGAGTCTGAAATGAAAGTTTTATGAAAACCCTACCCTGTCTAAAGGTCACCTCGTACCCCTTATCCTCCAATGCTGAGACTGAAACGACGTTCTTCTTGAGACCAGGTACGTGAAGGACATCTCTGAGATACAAAGGGTTTCCAGACTCCCTCTCAAATCAAACTGTACCAATACCCTCGACCCAGTATTTCCCATCATCTCCCATCTTAATGTTGAACTACATGTCCCTTTTTGACAGTTTGCTGAAATACTTTTTATTTCCCATCATATGACAGGACCCACCACTGTCCACATACCATAAACTGGTAGCTACTGAGCTTGCCATGCAAACAATGAGTGAAAACTCCTCAAAATGATAAGGGAACTCATCTATCTCTACAGACATTGCTACTTGGTCCTTCTTGGAGCTTTTCTTCCTGTTAGGGCATTTAGTAGCATAATGTCCAAACTGGTGGCATGAAAAGCACTTGATCTCGATCTCGCTGAGATCCTTTTTCTTCTTCTTGACCTTGGAGTTCGGCCATTAGGGGAATTTTGAGGTCTAAAATGGGCCTCCTAAGGAAATTATAAAATAATAGTGGAAATAATAAAATAAGATTACATTACATCATCAAATTTTAGAGGGAAAAAAGAAAAAACTATTTTTTCAACTCATATTTTCAACTTATCTCCCTATGGGTTTACTCAAATTTCGAGTGGGAATACTTGCTGGATGCAGAATTTGATTCCTCATCCAAGGAGTACCCATGTTGGATACTTTCGATGGACCTTGCTACACGAAAAATGAGAAATACATGAAAAATGTTATTGCAATCATGTTTTTTCATGTATTTCTTATTTTTCGTGTAGAAAGGTCCATAGAAAGTATGCAATATGGGTACTCCTTGGATGAAGGATTAAATCTTGCATCCAGCGAGTACTCCCGCTCGAAATTTGAGTAAAATCTCAGGGAGATAAGTTGAAAAAGTAGTTTTATTATTTTATTATTTTTTAATCTTTTTACTTTGTTACCCCAAAAATGGTGAATCGTCCCCCATGGTTGACATCATCATCTTGAATCCTATTGGTTCTTACAAAGTTTATTTTGGTGGTACATTTTTCTTAGGAGACCCATTTTAGACCTCAAAAGTTCTCTAATGTTTCCATCACCATTGCTCTTTTTGCCTTTGTATATGCCCTCTTTGCTAGTGAGGGCAAAGTTCTCTTCATCTTCTTTGGTCTTAAATCAAGACCCAACTTGTTTGCGAATCTCCTCTTGGGCGCAGTCACCAAATAATCACTCCCAATCTAGAAGATTTTCTTTGGCACAAATACCATCAATAAAGTCTTGCCATGATTTGATGAAACCCAACAGGGAAAAATTTACCAAATCTCTATCTAGAATGCCCCACACACACCAACCAACTCTTCCCTTACTTGGGTAAACTTGGTGAGGTAAGACACCACAATATCTCATTTGGACATTTTAATGTTCCTAAGGTTGTCCTTCAATACCAACTTTCTAGTCTCGTTCGAACCCTGATAGAGCCCAATGATGGTTACCCACATGGCTTTGGTTGTCTTCTTCCCAGTTAGGTGAGGAATAATGTGGTCTTTGACTCCTTCCAAGATAACTCTTCATGCCTTAGCATCTTTCTTGTTATGTTGAGCCAATTGTTGAGTGTCAGTAGGTGCAACTGGGGCATTATCAACAAACTCCCATACCCCTTGCTCCTCCAGCACCATTGTTATCCTTACATGCCAAGAACAAAAGTTGGACGCTTTGTCTAATCTGTCTTCAAATCAAAGACCCTGATACGACATATTGCCATTTTGCATTGCTCAAAACAAATTGCATTGCCTAGAAGCAATGTGCATTGCTTAGAAACCCTAGCGGCAAAATCGACCTGATAAACTCGCTCCCTCTGAATCGCAAAACCTGCTCCTTAAGATAAAATTGTGTTTGGTCTTCAATTAGATGATATGCTCTGATACCATGTTAGATTTCCTTAAAACCCAGTAATTGATTCGCAATTTTCTGTGTAAAAACCATAAATACAAACCATAGTTGTTCTAGAAACTTATATTGCAAATACACCGAGTTTTCTAACTTAGCATGCACAGCGGAAAATAAATAATAAATCTGAAGACAAACCCATTCAACACATAGAACACAAGATATACCTAGGAAACCCCAACTCCGGGGAAAACCTGCAACTTTGTGTGTCTTTTATTATCTTTAGCAAAAGGCTTTTCTTCAGAAAATTACAGCAAGGGAGAACTTCCCTTTCACCACAGGAAACAATTGATCAACCTCCAAGGTAACTCGAGCTTCCTTTTGCGCACTTGATCTGTTGGAAGCTGAACCACTGCAATCTGTTGAACCCTAGTCTTTTCCTCTCGTTGATCTGACACATTGCTTGTGCTCAACTGACTTGCCACTTACTCGCTCTATCTCCTCTTATAATTTCGACCTCAACCCTAACATCTCTCTCAACGGCTGAGATTAAATCATGATGAAGGGATAAGATTAAATCATAAGTTAACTTAGGAATTTTTAATTTCCTTAAGTCCAACTTTAGAAAATAGTTAAATAAATTAATATTTTGCTAAAGTGTTTGTCTTGTGGGTCACCCTGCTAGCCTTAGCACTTACGTAAGTAGAACCCTTCTCCACTCCAATCAACACATATGCCAAGTTTGAAAGGCACTCAATGAATCCTCGATGTTGCGTAAGTCAACCGAAAAACCAATCCACCCGTTAATATATCCACAAATCACCTATGTCGAATGGTGAACTCTGTAACAATGAACTCGCCCCAAATGATATCCATGAATATGTATTGTAGATCGAATTTACAAGGTCAAATTCAACGTAACGCTGCCTATGGTGTTCATATTCTCAGATCCCAGGTATTTCTTCAAACTCCACCCTCTTAACTTGTTTGTTTCTTAGATTTACGAAAGGTTTTCAAAATCCATGTTACTTGCCTCATCATTTTTCATGGCTCATAGAAAAATTTATAGGTTCTTTTTTTACCAGCACATTGTTTTTTCTTAGTATTGTTTGATGTTCATTTTTTTCATTTTCTTTTTACCTAGAGCGTTGAAGGTGAAAGTTTAGTATTGCCTTGCCAATACGTAGAAGCCTTCAGACCCATTTTGGTAGTATATGTGAATCTAAATATAGGAAAAAATGACAAAGATTGTCTTGAAAACTATGTGGGCAACCCATGATAGCAGGGACTAGCTAGTGCAAGTACCACTTGGCTAAAATCCCCAAGCATGATGTTGGGATTTGTACGACTGAACCCCAAAGATTATGCAAGTTTCCTACAAGGCTATTGATAAGAAAGATAAAAAGAAGGAAGACACAACCGCTACCAAAGTTGAACTTGTCACCAATGGAAGGACTAGATCCTCAAGAACCACAACCATATATGGGAGTCAAGGAAATGACGAAAACTCTGTGGATTCACCTTCCATGAGGACCTCACCTTTCTTTATTCCAACAACTAAATATGGGGCACAACCTTCCATCCAATTAGTGGTAACAATAGAAGCAACAAGCGAATAACATTAAGGCGAGGTGTTTTTCCTAGAGAGACAACTTTCAACATTACAAAGATTAGTCTGTTTTTCAATCAATATGTGATGTTATCGCTATTATTGTACAAGGGTATGCGTGTCCTACCTACAAAAAGTTGCAAGAGCCAATTCTTCAAACAAAAAAGAATAAGATGAATACTACGAGAGGTCATTGGATGAATGGTGATATCTAATGCTTCAACAAATGGGAAGTGTAGGACTCTTCTTAATTGTTTGGTACATTGTCCTAAGGGTACAATGTTTATTAAATCCATTGATGCATCAACACATGTTAAAGATGCAACGTTGGTCTGTGAATTTATGGATGGATCCATCCTAGATATTGGTTTACAATAGTGTTTTGAAAATCGCGATTTTTTCAGTAAAAAATCGTGGGCCCATCAAACAACAACCCAATAAGTTCAAAAATCGATTTTTTTTTGTCATTTTTGCAAACAGAGGGCAAGGAAGAGAGCTAAGGAGGAGGAGAAGTCATCTTGAGAGGACACAATCCACCTAATGAACAGCCCAGATTGACTAGAAATTACTATACTTTTACAAGGCAATTTTACATCTGTTTTCAACTTCGGGGGCGTTGCCCCAGAACCCCCCGTCAAGGAGGGGCTCCATAAAGTCGCATCCGCTCCCCCCTGGACCCCCCAGGCAACGTTTAATTACGGGCGACATTGCCGCCCCGTTAAGGTACAGGGGTCCAACATTGTGATATAAAATAAACAAGATAATCAGGCTCCACACCCAACAGAGAGGCCAATCATGGAGTCAGCCCCTGACTGGATAGAGCAGGAAGTAGTGGAGGAGGAGGAGGTGAGACCACCTACCCCTGCTATCGGTAGAGGACGTGGTCTGCCTCCTTTAGCTCCTGGTGCTTTAGGTTATGGTGCTTCAGGTTCTAGAGCACAACAGATTCCATTGCCAGCCTCGCCAGCTTCTTCATCTATAGGGAAAGCTGTTACATTTTCTCGCAAGAGGGGCAAAGGAAATCAGTAATATATACTATAGGTTATTTGGTGCATTCCTTTGTATATAACATTATGACTCATGATATGAGATATATTATCATAATTTTTGTTGATATTTTGAGGTTGAGTTGAGACTCGGGACTTAGTATTCAGGACATGATTCACTATTATGTGTGATGTAGCACTAGACATGATATTACACCTTATATATTAGTTTTTTTTTTCATATTTGTGTCAAAATGCATTTATTTTATGTTGTGGGTGTGCTTTAGATATTAAAAGAATTGAAAAAAATGAATATTTTTGTATGTGCCGATTTTTTCCCGATTTTTATCGATTTTTTTCCCAATTTTTACGATTTTTTCCTATTTTTTCCCCTCGCCGATTTAATCCCGATCGCGATTTTCAAAACATTGGTTTACAACATGTTGTGCAAATACAAACAGATAATGCAACTAATTATGTGGATGTCAACGAATTGCTAATGTAGAGGTACCCCACAGTGTTTTAGTCTAGTCTCCACGTGTTGTCATTCCCCTTAGGATGTGGGAAAAATATCTTGTTGAGGAGACCATTGATTGAGCTAGGAGGGTCAAAAAATTGATATATAACCATGCATTTGTTCTTAACCTCGTCAGGAAATTCACAAGAAACAAGGATTTGTTGCATCCTACAATCACAGTTTTGCCCGTCTCTAGAGTCACCTTGTCCCGCGTCAGAAAAGATAGAGTCACAGGATCCAACATGGATATAGTTGTTGAGGTTCGGTCGTAATTCCTAGATCTTGCAAGATCTTGAGAGAGGTGGTATATGGTCAATCTATGTATCGATCTTCTCAATCTGTGTCCTGTGTTCCATGTCAGGTGACTTAGCTACTAAGTTGTATCCCAACACCCATAAAGGGGGGAGAGGTATTGATACTAGATAGCTATTTGCTAGATTTGTTATTGTAGATGACTTATGATGGTGAATTAAATTTATTTATTTGATTTCATTTTGTATTGGTAGTCCATTTTTGAGTACTTGATCAAACAATTATCAGGGTTCAAGATTTAGTGTTGACTTTGATGCATCATTTTTGCACTCGTACAAAGGGGAGAGGTCATTGATACTTGACAGCTAGCTGCTACATTTGTCATTGGGTGACTCATGATGGTGAGATACAATTACATATTTGATGTCATGTTGTAAGGCTCAATTCCATCTAGACATGTTCAATAATGTTTTGGCTTCTCATATAGACAGATGTGCTACTAATAAAGTTGACATCCTTTTAAAAGAAGGCACAGATTTGAATGAAAACCATCACTTAAGGAATAAAGGATGCGTGAAAGAGTCCACGGATTTTGAGGGGCCAAACTCATTTGAGAGTAGTCAAAGTATAACTATATCAAAGTAAGTTCATCCTTATCCATATGGAGGACATGAGTAGAAAACTTCGAATTTTAAATTTTAAAAGGATTCCATCAAGACAAGGAAGTGCAAGAACTGTGAGGCACAATCATGCAATATTGATCGTTAATAGAACTCTCAGGACATTTTCCCTTGCTAAGAGATTTTGTTTTTGCTTTTGATTTATCCCAAAAAGTTTGCTTGGCTTTAAGGATTGGAGCAAAACAAGCCTTTTAAGAAACGCAAAGGAGGTGATTTCTTTTTCAAGAAGGGAAGAATCAATATAAGTTTGTTGGACATATATATGCAGGACTATAACGAGGATTTAAAAGAGGCTTGTCTAGGAGCCGAAGAATAGATCAAAGAAAATATATCATGGTTCAATAGAACCAAATTTGACCTTTAAGCTTATAAATAGGAGGTCATGAGAACTGTCAAGGAGATGGATGATGTCACTAGAGAAAGCAAGAGATTGGCTCTAAGAACAAAAAAGGTACAGGGGTCAAGAAGCCCAAAATAAAATCAAGGAGGAATACAACGAAACCATATTTGACACCATATATTATAACAAGTCATGAGAACCATCAAGTAGATGTATGTTACCATTGAAGGATGTAAGAGATGGCTCCAAGAACAGAATGGTAAATGAGTCTATGAAACACGAAAAAGTATACTACTCATCAGAATAGACCAATTCTAAACTGAGAGAGATTCAGAAGGATCTCAAGGAGATGTTAAACATAGCATTAAGGAATCAACAATCAGGTCAAGCACGAGGTTGGTTCCCATAGGCGTCTCAGCTTTCTTAGACAATTACTATCTCACCAGAGCACCTTCCCCCATTCGTATTCTCCTACAATGCACCATGCCATATCTTGTTGACTAGATAGATACTATACCAAGCTATTTGAGAGGATATCTACAGATTATAGATTAGGTAACTTTGATCTCACCCCCGACAAGCATAGGCTCGAAGATCTCTTTCTAGCCAGAGCACTTTTTGGAATTGTGCAATGGCCTCATCTTCTTCCCTCTTTAACGCACATATATTGGATGCACTCACTCGTGATCCCTTTGAGACAACTCCAAGTCGACTCCAATTGACTTTGAAGAGAGAGATATTCATATCACCCATATACCACAATATGATAAGATCTTCCAGGTGTGCCACCTTCAGGAGCCGAAGACAAAGTTTGGTACCAAGACCAGAGATGCTTAGCCCTCTTCATCAGGGAGATCTTCAAACACAAATCTCAACTCCTGCACGCCATGCCCCACTCTTGGATGATCAAATTGATTACCTCATACTTCCTTGTTGATTTGTCAAATTGGAGCAACAAACAAGAAGCAGAGTTCCAAAGTGCACCAGACAACAAGATGATGAGACCCCAAGTTTCTCCTCGACCTCCCTCTCTAGAAGTCCACTTGATTTCATAGAGACCAATTCAGAGGTACCAATCCATACATCCAACCATACATTCTCAGAGCATTAGAGAGATCAGCTACAGATGGATCCAAAGTAGAGCACCTCTTGCCCGTCAAACTACCTCCCAAGTTCAAAGAAGCAACTAGAGGTCCATTCGGAATTTCCTTCTTTCAACCTCGGATGCTAGGAGTATCCCTCACTCATACATTTCCCCCAATATCATACAATCAAGATCCCCAATGGTTCTATAGTACTCCAATAGCGAACCAGTGCCCAATTCGCCCCCCACACCCTCAGCCATCAAAGTCAGGAGAACCTGGCATCAATGGCCTCATCATCAGATCTCTCTCTCTCACTCTCTCTCTCTTGACAGGTTCTTTGGGTTGGGTTGTCCACCTTTTCAATCTTGGACAAACTCACTTAGTGTTTTGTATCACCATGTCTTTGACATCATCTTTCACATATGTTATGATGATATACTTATGCACGTTTCTTTCTTCATATTATTTTCAGCATTTTCTAGGAAATGCGTGTGCACTCCCAAATTGTATTGACACTAGCTATACTCTTCAGTCCCATTGACCTACCTTTGTGATCACTTGTTGGACAATAATAAAAATCATCTTAGCATATTAAGAAAAACATACATGTCCAGCGAGTTTGAAAAGTATGAGTACCCTTTAAACCGTCTTCTCTGCTTGGTCTTCAAGATTCTATGTAATACAGTAATAGCATTGAATTCCACAAAACTGTGCTCCACATAAAAGGCTCATTACTGTGTTAGGAAGGGTGATTGCTTCCCTCTTTGATAAGTGAAGTTATTTTGGAACATCTACAGAATTTAAATATAATGCATCCATATTCCACACCAAAAATTCCATAAATAAGTGATGAATGAAAAGTGTAGGAACCTTTCAGTTTGTTGATCAGCCATTTTGTTCCTCCTTCAATACTGTTTGAAAAAGACTGCAAGAGAAACCAGAAAGCACAATCAAGTCAAGAAATTTATGAGATAAAACCAGGACTGAAAAATGTCTCACAAACTATGTCACAAATTGCAATCAAAAAGTGCAGGGAAATCCGGTTTCCAGCAACTAAAGCAGACTGTCTAGGGGTATAATGACCCAGGCTTTGCATATAGTAATCGAGGTAGACAATTTCAAGACCAAACAAACCATAATGATATGAATCCATCAGAATAACTTATTTCAGCTCCAGCAGAAATTTGAACCCTAGCTAGTGTTCTATTGGTGTAAAAGCCACATAGAGGTCCACAGGTATCTTGCCTTGGTCACAGGGTTTATTTGATCAAAGGTGAATATAAACAATCATATAAAACTTAAAAGGTCTATGCTTGGACAACACAACATTTTTACTAAAACTGCTGATAGTTCAGTAACCACAGAACCTACCAATCCATCGTATTAAGTGTAGTTTGATCTACTCTAATCAGGTTCAGAATACATTTATTCGGAATTCATTGGTTGATTTCCCTGTCCGAGGAAACATGACATTTCCTAACCTTTGCTGAGAAATTTTGTAGATTCATGTGCCCAGAAAGGACAAGATTGATATCTTTGTTGACTGCTCCTGTCCTTTGAAAACAGTCGTAAACTATTGTTAAAAGTTAAAACGTAGTTAATATTTGGGTCTACCATAAATGATAAAAAACAGAGTTAAATTCAATCTTTGTGCCTACAACATATTCTTTCATGTACGTTGTAACTCAAGATTTGAAAAAGATTTGGAACAAATAGTAAATTTGGAACAGGAATTGGCTCAGCATAAGAAAAGAGAGCAAAAGCGAAAGTCAGAACTTATTATAACAGAAATTGTGTTTCTAAACAAAACATGCAGAATCCTACAAAGAGATGTCTTATAGAAACTCACTAAAAAGGGAAATTGGTTCCTAAAACAGGAGGATAAATCATGTAAAAAAAAATAGCTTTGATGATGATAATGACGAATTCAATAACATGTCATATAGCTTAAGGTCAAAGATCAAAATCTAAGCAAGGAAAATGGAAAAAGTTGCATGACACTAAGCGATTTAGACTTATAAGACTTCCAAAATTGAAACAGCATTGGAGCTAGCTGCAAGACAAGATACAATATGGTCGGATGCTACTTTAAGACTTCTGATATCAACAAGAAGGAACAAATAAAACTTATTTCTCTTAAAGTGATCCATGTCTGGTTGCATGGATTGCTTCCAAAAACAGGTTAAAGAAGACCAAAAAGATCCAATGATATAAAATGAAGACCTGAGGTAATTAGGTTAGATAAAGCCATATTTTGAAGCAATAAATTAGAATGATATATTAGCAGCATTTATGTTCATGCTGTTGAGAATTTGGTAGGGTGTAGTTTAATTTAATTCTCTACTTGATAAATACTTGTTAGAACAAGAAGTCATTAAAAGACAAGTTAGAACATTGTATTCAAAAGGAAGTATAGAAGTCGCCAGTCGTAACAGGTCCAGTTGAAGATAAAGGAACGAGTACCGAACCAATCAATAGCAGAACTCAAGAAGAGGATCAATTAGTTGAAGGAAAAACATGCTCACATGTTACAATTCAGATGATGAAAATTCCAAACGAATATTTTGTACCTAACTCAACAACCTCAGTACCAGAAGAAAATAAAAAAAATTCCACACCTAATAAGGCAAAGTCAAACCAAAAAAAATCACTATTGACATCCAACTCACGAGAGTAGACAAACTCAATCAAGCTACGTATCTATACCATTCAGAACAGAAACAACAAACTGAGGTTCCGAAGAATATTGAAGTAAGCTCAATCCAGTCCTATGATGACAGTTCGTTACAAATTTTCAGTGATTAGAATATTCCACAGAAGATTAATATAGGATGGTCAGATCCATTTTTAGTCCAACAATTTTGCTTATCACTTAAAGGATCATATCATCTAGTATCAACGAAGATGACAGTTCCGAGACAAGAAGACATTCGAAACCAAAAAAGAGATCAAGTCTTTTTCATCAACAAGCTTTGAGGACAAAGATTTTTGAAGAAGAAGGCAATGTTATGAATAAAATATATATAAATATAAATAATAATGATAATAGTAATAGTGATTAGTAATTAGTAATTAGGGTTGAAGAGGCATGTCTAAATGGGACATGACCTTCCATGAAGAGGCATCTGCCTAGTATATACTATATAAGCAGGCCCCTCACTCTCAATTGTATCATCATTCTTATTCATACATTTTTAATATATATTCTTGTATCTCAATGGAGATCTTTATATTCCAAGTCTTCTGGAGTATTTGACTTGAGATACAAACTTTGTTCATTCTAGACAAGAGGAACGGACTAATGGGGCATATGATAGCAGGTCTCGATTAGGGTACAGGTTGGACAGAGACGACAAGGTCAGAGGTGGCAGATGGTTGGATACACTTGAAATAAGAGGTAGTGGTTATGGGTTCTATTCTAGTTCTAGTTCAGATAGACATCATGGCCATCACCGCTATCATCCTTACAAGAAGAGTAAGAGGGGGCACTTGTCAGATGAGTTCAAGAAACCCAAGCCTCTTACCTTTGATGGAGAGTTGAAGAAACTAGAAGATGCAGAAGCATGGTTGCTTGGGATGAAGAAGTTCTTCGAGTTGCATGATTATACATAGAATATGAAAGCCAGGATAGTTGTTTTTAGTCTCAAGGAAAGACAGATATTTGGTGGGTAGATGTGATGAGTGTCAAAGGCATCAGGATAGAGGAGTTGAGTTGACAAGAGTTTAAGAGGCTTTTCAGAAATTAGTATTTGTCCGAGAGATATTATGATGGAAAGGCTAAAGATTTTTATGAGTTGAAGATGGGTTCCATGACAAATGAAGAGTATATGTCTAAATTTTTAGAGTTGTAGACGTATGTGCCTTACCTCAAGGATGAGAAGAAGAAGGTTCAAAGATTCATCAGTGGACTGTCATTAGCATTTAAGAATCAGATTGAGTATGATGAGCCTCAGTCATTGGAGGAAGTCAAGAGGAAGTTAAAGCACTGTTATGAGCAGTTGAAGCATAAGTCTGAGCCTAAGTGTGATTGGAAAGGGAATGAGAAGGCTAAGGGAAAATGGCTTCTGAAGTAGGAAAGACATCAAGATGCAGGTGAGAAGGAAAATGTGACTCCTTACAAGAAGGTAAGTGCAGCTGAGAAGGGGCATGGACCTCAGTCTAGAGAGCAGCAAAATATGGGTAGTGGCAGAGAACCATTGCAATGTTGGATTTGTGGCAAGGATCATCACAAGAAGGATTGTTCTTTGTATCAGGGTGGTAGACCTCAGATTTATAGTGTTCAAGAGGCGCAAACAATTGGGGATGTTGGACAGAGCATTCCTCAAATCTATGCAGCGTTTGATTTAACAAACAGGCGGATCACCAAGCATCTATTGTTGAGATGGGAGGTAGGCTCTTTTGATCAAATTGTTTCCATTTTAATTGATCCTAGATCTAATTATAGTTATGTTAATCTTGACCTGGTGGATAAGTGTAGCTTGAGTAAAGAAGTGCATGCAGATTCTTGGTTGGTGTAGTTGGCTACAAGGACCAAAAAAAGAATTCATCATTGGGTGAGAGCTTGTGCATTTGCGCTGAATGGTATGCCTACATCAGCACATCTTGTTAATCAAGATTGTCATTGATGTCAATATAGCATTATTGGGATGGCAAATATTCTTGTGATGTCATAACCTCATGTATCCTTGCTCTTGATGAAGAAGCCTATCACCCGGATGATGTCCTTACTCTTGATAGATACTACACTATTGAAGGACTATACATGAATGACCACACTTGATGATGCATATGTTATGGCACTTGATGAAGGTCTTGATGACATGGTTGGAGACTACATAATGACATGAAGGAAGATTTGATGACATGAACAACGTTTGGAGACATGACATGAAGGACTTGGAGATCACTTGATATCATATGATGGCATATGATGACATTGCTGGAAGATTTCATTTAATGATATGGATGGCGGTTGGAAGACTATCTTGATGCTCTC
The DNA here is from genome assembly GCA_034641835.2 of Pinus albicaulis. Classification (NCBI taxonomy): domain Eukaryota; kingdom Viridiplantae; phylum Streptophyta; class Pinopsida; order Pinales; family Pinaceae; genus Pinus; species Pinus albicaulis. Next base: position 29,942,974 of record CM076573.1, read on the forward strand.
TTGATAACAAATTAATAAATGCTGCACTATGGTTGATGACATATCACTGCACTATTACATGATGTCATGATGACATGGATAATTTACATGATGACACTAATAACCTCTTGCTGTCCTAATAATCAACACTTAATTTCCTCTTGCTGTCCTAATCATCTTCTGCACTAAATATTTCATACGCAGTCACAAAGAAAAATACATTTGGACACCTTGGAGACATCCTTTCAAAATGAATCCTACACCATCTTAAAGAGGATTTTTTCCTCTTTCCAACGAGCCTTTACTTGCCCCAAAACTCCCAGCAGTTTGTGAGAAAATGAATTTTTAAGTTTTAAAATTATATTTTTTAAGGCTAGCCGACCTACACAGACATTCATGTCGGCCTCCCTCCAAGAGACGTGTCTCTTTATTAAAGGTCGAAATCTTATATAAATATGACGTCCAGCACCTCATTTCAGTCAAGGATTTCGGTGAAGATTTCAGAGTAGAGGTAAAAATGCAGCAAGGAGGCAGACGAGGATGAAAATCACTGTTTGGGCAAATTTTTGTTAAGATATCCATTACAAAACAGCAAACAGCAACCTGCGGGTAGATTGCCTGTGGAAGACCGGAGTGTGGTCAATACCTTACCTCATACCTATTGTTTAAATCGAGGAGGGAAAAGGATAATTCTGTTTGGGCTGATTTTTATTGAGTTATCAGTCAAGCCAAACAGGACAGTGAAATCTGGAGCTCGGACCAGTGATACATAGGAGGAACTGTCACCTACAAAAACTCAGATTTGTGTGGACAGTCATGCTTCAGACCTGAATTATTGTGTCTTGGTTTTCTCCTTAAAATGCAGGGATTTGTGACAGGCAGTAAGCACAATTTTGAAGCTTGAAACAGTGTGAAGACCTCACCTCAGAAGTCAGTTTTGGACCAGCAGTCTCGGTCCTGTAGCAGCTAGTGGAGAAATATCAATTTCAGTTAGCTTGGCTCATCATTTAAGGTTGTTAGAAGCCAGTTTTAGACCAGCTTTAAAACAGCCCTGTAGCAGCATTTGAAGGTCTTTTTAAAACAGTCCTGAGATACCCTTTTGTAGCACATGAAGACCTTTTTGAAGGTGGATTTATAGCAGGTTTGAAGAATTTGTTTGGACAGTTATTTAAAGCATTTGAAGACCTAGAGCAACTCCTTGGAGCAACTATTGAAGGATCTTCAAAGAAAACTTGGATTGACATTGAGAGCAGTATATTGGGCATAGTTCGGAGCAGTCTTTAAGAAGACTCTTGGTGAATACATCTTAAAGTGAATTTGAAAATGTCTTGGGGATCTTCTTGATTAGTATACCTTGGAAAGCCATCTTGAAAGTTGTAGTGAAGTATCTTGAAGACATCTTGTTGGGAAAGAATTGTTGAAGACACCTTTAGAAGTTGACTTGGAGACCAGATGCATTGATGTCATCAAGAGGTGACCTTGGAGATTTTGTTTAAAAGCAATGAAGAGCAGTGGTGACACCTTCTACGAAGAAAAGGTTGTCATTGATGATGTGACATGGAGACTAAGTGTGATAGGGCTCTTTGAAGAATACTTTGGGAGTCGTGAAGAATAACCAAACATATTTTGATGAAGTGAAGCTGAGGGTTGGAGCCCAAAAGGTTGGAGCCTCGTAGAGACAAGGTTTGTGCCTTGGAAGATAGGGTTGGAGCCCTAGAGGATAGGATTCCTCAAGAAACTGTGGCGGAGCTCCACTGTGAGATAGTTGTAGCTCAGAATTGACAAGGTTAGAGCCTTGGAAGTCCAAGTCGGTGCTTGGCAAATACAGGTTGGAGCCTGGGAGATTGAAGATTGGTGTCTTCATCTAGGGTTGGAGCCCTACATATATTGAAATTGATTTATTGTAAAAAAGAAATTAATAAAAGCATTTATTCTTATTGTTCATTTTGTGTTCTAAATATAAGTGATCTAACTGGTAAAATTAACAATTGAAAAGAAATACTAATTCACCCCCCTCTCAGTGTTTCCAACAATATTTAAATGTGCTTCCTTTGGGTTCATAACTTCATATAGTATGCTTTTGGGCATCGATTGGACCATCGATGGATTGATCGGATTAACCAACCAAAGTTCACTTCGGTCATTAGGTATTGAACAGAGGCAAAAGCTTCTGGAACGGTCGGACGATAGTAAAAAGTCATAGCAAAACCAGTAGCTACTTGTACTAAAAAACAGGTAAGTGTGATCCCCCCTAGACAATAAAATATATTGACATGAGGAGAAACATATTTACTGGTGATATCATCCGCAATACGGGACTAAGGTAGATTGTTACGAGAAGGCTATTGAGTGATTGGATGATGATGGAGAGAAGATAATCTTGTAGGGGAAGAGGAAGCCTACATCAGTAAGAATGGTTACAGTTATGCAATCAAAGCGCAGTTGTAGAAAAGGGTGTGTATTGTTTGTTGTCAGGCCAGGAGGTAACTCCTCAAAATGTATTGCATTTTGCATTAATATTGATCATGAATATATACATGGAGGGAGAAACTCTTGGGTTTCATCTCCCAATGTCTCTTCATATTCCTATTCTCCTCATTTTCTATTTACACTATTTTACACAAATTCCCTAATCCCAAAGATTAGGTGTCAACATTCCCCCCCTTAATCTGAATGGATGTTGGTGAGTCCAAGCATCATTCTGAATCTTTCGAACTTTTCTCTTCCAAACGCTTTAGTGAAGATGTTTGTAATCTACTCATTTGTGGAACAATGGCATAGATGGATTGTCTTGGCCTCAACATGATGTCGAATTAGATGGTATTTTGTATTGATGTGCTTCGTTTGATCATGAAACTGTGGGTTCTTGGCCAACTTTATTGCAAAAGTGTTGTCAATCATGAGAGGAGTTGAATGCATTTGTTTCTCCTACAAATCTTCCAGAATTTTCCTGAGCCACACAATTTCCTTTGTTGCTTCAGTTGTTGCCACATATTTTGCCTCAGTTGTGGAATCTGATGCAACCGATTGTTTGTGTGATCTCCAGGTGACAGCTTCTAATCGAATACTCATAGCATAACCTGAAGTAGATACCCCAGTTTCTTTGTCTCCATCAAAGTCTAAATCGGAGTATCCAATCAAGCTGAAGTCGCCCACCTGTGTATACTTGAGTCCAAAGTCTTGAATCCCCTTCAAGTACTTTAGAACTCTTTTTGCAACAAACCAATGTCCCTCACAAGGCTTTTGCATAAACCTAGAGAGGATTCCAACAGCAAATGAAATGTCCGGTCTGGTAGTAGTCAGGGAGTTGAGACTTTCTACAAGGCATCCTCAAATTCTTTTCCTTCAATGGATGTAAGCTTCAAGTTCTGTTCCATTGGAGTAGTCAAAGGATTGCACTTAGCCATGCCAAACCTGTTCAATACATCTCCAATGTACTTCTTCTGCAAGAGGAAAATAAACTTAGGATGTTGAGTTACTTCAATACCAAGATAGTAGTGAACATAACCCAAATCAGTAATTTCAAATGCTTTCCTCAATTCCTTCTTTATGGATGCAATATAGCTCTCATTGTTCCTTGCCATGAAAAGATCATGTACATACTCCACAAGGTATACAACTGTTTTTCCAACTTTCTTGACAAACAAAGTTGCGTCATCAAGATCATAATGTTTGAAGTTAAGTTTCAGAAGATGCTCAGTTAGCTTCTCATAATAGGCTTGCGGTGCTTTCTTGAGGCCATACAAGGATTTTACAAGCTTGCATATTTTGTGTTCTTGGCCCTTCACAACAAATCCTTCTGGCTGGGACAAAAAAACATTCTTCTTTAGATTTCCATTCAAGAAAGCAGTTTTTACATCCATCTGATGGTCTTTCCAACAATTCTGAGCTGCCAAGGCAAAAAGTGTTCGGATGGTAGCCCATTTTGTTGTGGGGGAAAAAGTCTTGTCATAATCGACCCCTTCTTTCTGTGCAAAACATTTTGCCACAAGCCTAGCTTTATGCTTGTCAAGTGAGCCATTAGCTTTGTACTTGTTCTTGTAGACCCACTTGCAGCCAATTGGTTTGGTTCCCAATGGAGGATCAACCAACTTCCAAGCATAGTTTTAAAACCAGGCCGAACCAACTCGGAATCGGCCGAGTTGAACGAGCCGAAGGGGTGGCCGTGAGCTCGGTTCACAAATAGGTCGAGACGGTCGGTTTATTTGATGAACAGTAGTTTTGACCGGCTTGATTAAAACAGTGATCCTGGCCATGACAGGTGCTCGGCGTGGTGGGCCAAAAAGTGAACGGACTTGAAATGGAGATTTTTTTTGTTGTTGGGTTTAGCCTATCTAACCCCTCCCATCTCATGGTTTTTTAATAACTTGACCCCTTCAAATACCTCACATCTTTCTCATTCAATTTGCTTGACATTAGGATTTTACGAAGAGTTGTGGAGTTGGTTTGAGAAGTAGGCTTTGAGGTCTTTTGGGCAAGCTTTGGAGACGCGGTGAGACATTGGGCAAACTTTGGAGCAACATTGAGCTAGAGGAGGCTAGAGGCTAGAGGTATTTATTTTTTCTCTTCTAAAATCTGCCTTTGTTTGATTTATTTATTTAGCAAATCTGAAAATGGTAAACATAGTTTTTGGTGAAAGAAATGAACATAGAATGACTAGTTTTTTTTTGTTTTCATTTTCAGATTTAAACCTTTTCTTTCCAAGTCAAAAACTCAGTCCAAAATGGCCCCTAGAGCGAAAGATACTGCTTGGGCATATGCTGAAATGGTTGGTGATCAAATGTATTGCAAATTTTGTAAGAAAAAAATTAAGGAGGGTGGAGGGGGCATTCATAGACTGAAACTACATTTGGCTGGTCTTAGAGGCCAAATTACTTCATGTGAAGCAGAAAACATTGGGGAAACTAGGAAGCAGTTGAAAGAACAATTTGAGAAGTTCGAGCAAGAGAAAATAGGCAAAAAGAAATACAGGATGAAATTGGGAGGAAGAGGAATCTACAACATATGATGGTTGCCAACTCAAGTTTTGAATCTTTTGATTATGAGGGTTCTTCATCTATCCCTTGCACTAGTGCATCAAACCCCTTTCGTTATGTTCCTCCCTCTATGGAGTCTATTTCTGAAAAGGGTAAGAGTGCAATGAGAAATAGGGGTACTATCAAAAGTTTTTTCATGCCCTCTTCTCCCTCTGATAATGCACATGGTCCTAGTCCTCCAAGTAGAGGTCAAGTGCAACCCACTTTAGATAGTCATTGGAAAAAAGAATTGAGAGATGTTGCTTGTGATTACAATGCTAGATGGTGGTACGATGTTAATATTCCCTTCAATGCTACTCATTCACCATATTATGAACCTATGTTTGATGCCATATATGTTGTTGGAAAGGGCTTCAAAGGCCTTACTATGCATGAGTTAAGAGGATCTCCTTTGCAAAAAGAGATTGTGTCCATTGATGATTATTTGAAAGAGTTCAAAAACTCATGGGCACATACAGGATGTACCATCATGTCAAATGGATGGACTGATCAAAGGAACAGTACCATCATAAACTTTCTTGTCTTTTGCCCACGGGGAACCATGTTTCTAAAATCAATTTATGCATCTGATAGGGTGAAAGATGGACACTTGTTGTTTCAGCTTTTGGATGAGGTTGTTGAAGAGGTGGGGGTGGCACATGTTGTTCAAATCATCACTAATAATGCCTCTAACTATATTCTTGCTGGTAAATTGTTGGAAAAACACCCAACCATCTTTTGGACCCCATGTGTTGCACATTGCATAGACCTCATGCTTGAGGATCTTGGCAAAATAGACTGGATCAAGAACACTATAGAGCATGCCAAAAGCATCACAAAATATATTTACAATAATTCATGGATTCTGAATCTGATGAGGAAACACACAGGGGACAAGGAAATTATTAGGCCTGCCATCACTAGATTTGCAACACATTTTTTGACATTGCAATCTATGCTTGCCCAACATAGAAACTTGCAAAAGTTGTTTCCTAGTGATGAATGGAATGAATGTCAATGAGCTCGCAAACAAGATGCCAAAAATGTGAAAAGGAAAGTTAATAAAGAAATATTTTGGAAAAAGGCAGTAGAGATTGTGAAACTTGCTAAGCCATTGGTTGAGGTGTTGCGCTTGGTGGATGGGGAAAGATTGGCTATCGGCTTCATTTATGAGTCTATGGATCAAGCAAAGGAGCAAATAAGGGCAACATACAAGGACAAAGTGGGTAAGTATGGGCCCATTTGGGCAATCATTGATCATAGATGGAACAATCAACTCCATCGCCCTATACATGCAGCTGGGTATTTTTTGAACCCAGGGTATCATTATAAAGCTCAAGAAGCAAGAGCTTTGACTGAGGAGGTTAGAGATGGATTGATTGACTGCATTGATAGCATGATCCCCACAAAGAGTGGCCAGTTGCAGATACACAATCAGATCATTGTGTTCAACCAAGCCACAAGTACCTTTAGCAAGAACCTTGCAAGGATTGCAAGGGAATCAGATGAGCTAGGTAAACAAAGAATTTCAATTTTCAAATTCACATTTTATTATTTTGTATAATTGTTTAAAACTTCAATTTCAAAGTTGGATATAATTTTTTGAGATAACTGAAACTCATTTTTTGCAGCACAATGGTGGGAGCATTTGGTAGCCATTGTCCTGAATTGTAGAGGTTTGCAATTCGCATTTTGAGTCAAACTTGCAGTGCTTCTGGGTGTGAGCACAATTGGTCTATCTTTGAGAGGACTCACAAAAAGAAAAGAAACCATTTGGAGCAAAAACGGTTAAATGATCTAGTGTATGTCCAATACAACCTCTGACTAAGACGCAACCAATTGTTGAACAAAAGACCTGATTCAGATCCCATGATATTGATCCAACATCAGATTGGGTAGTGGAGAATTGTCCACTAGAGTTTGACATAGATTGGGTAGATTGGAATTATTTGGTTAGAGATGGAGGATACTATGCTCAATGTAGATCCACTAGTAGCGAGACCCGATCCCAAGCCATCCAGTTGCAGGTGCAGGCACTTCCTCTAGTCAACCACGATGGAGACGCATAACTCTTCTATCTGATTCTCAAGGTGGTAAGGGCAAGGGTATAGTTCTAGTTGAGGATGTTGATTCAGAGGAGGAGGCAGAGCGAGCTTTTTCCCCCTCTGGTTCAGAGTTTGAGGAAGAGGACATTGGCTTGTCACAGTAAAATGACTAGCAGTAGTTACTAGTGACTATTCATGTTTTGTTGTAGAGGCCATTTAGAGCCTCCTTAGTTATGTTTTTTGTTTTGATCTCTATATCATCATCATGTATTGGTCCTTGGATAGTGCACTGGGTGCAATTTTGATATTCATATAATGGATATATTCATGAGCCTACTTTGATCATATGTTGTCTTTTGTCTATATTGTAATGCTTTGTGTTTGGAAACATGAATAAAAATCTTTAAATTTATGTTTTTGTACAAAAAAAGTGTATTTAATGTATTTTTCACAAAAACAGTCATTGAAAGCGAAATCGATCGGGTCTCTCTGGAGATTGGATCGGAGTCAGCGAACCCTGGCTTCGGTCGGAACAGATTCCATTTTTAAAACTATGCTTCCAAGTGCCATTCTTTATCAAGGCACCATATTCCTTCTGCATCGCTTCATTCCATTCATCATAAGAAGCGACTTCTTTGAAGGAAGTTGGTTCAAAATCTGTAGACAAATTCAATTCACAATTATAAGAAACATTGATATCAACAAGTGAATCAGAATCATCTACATCACCTCCATTTTTCCTGATGGAACTTCTTGTTCCTGTCTTTCCAACCTCATCAGGACGAACATTTTCAAGTGTCTTTGTCAGCCATTTTGGAGGACCTTTCTGAGATGGCCCAGGCTGCTCAGTTGACTGAGTTGGGGTTGAATCAAGATTCAATCTCCCAATTCTGTCAATCACATCACTCAAAGTATCATCCGTGGCTAGATCTTCATGTGGGGGAGAGAGTGCTTCAGAAGATGATTCCACAGATTGATTCAGTATAGGAATCCCCCCTTCAAGATGTGGAATTTGATTATCAAATTCTTGAAATGACTTTGCATGCCCAAATCTATCCAAGCGATCAAGCTGCCGCTTAACAACATTGTCAGCCTTGGAAGATTCAAGAAATATGACATCTCTAGATACTACAATCTTCTTATTAACTTCATCATAGAGACGGTATACTTTGGAGGTATTTGAATACCCAAGGAAGATACACATACAACTCCTTGCACCAAGTTTGTTTCTTTGTTCCTTAGGTATCAAGGCATAATAGGTGGAACCAAAGACCCTGAGATGCTTTACCGAAGGAATGTGGCCATGCCACAATTCATAAGGACTCATGTTTCTAATTGCACTAGAAGGACACCTATTCTTTATATACACAACACATTGAACTGCATTAGCCCAAAACATCAATTTTACATTCTTGAAAAACATCATGGAACGTACCATATTTAAAATTGCCCTGTTCATTCTTTTAGCTACACAGTTCTGTAGGGGATTGTAAGGCACGGTTGTTTGATGTTTGATCCCATGTTGGCGAAGATAGTTTTCAAATTCATTTGAAGTGTATTATTTTCCATTATCAGTGTGAATAGAGCCAATATGAGTTTGTGCATCATTTTCAATCCATGCATGAAAGTTCTTGAATGTTTGAAAAGCATCAGATTTGTTCTTCAATAAGTAAACCCAACACATTCTGGTGTAGTCATCAATAAATGTCATCATATATTTTTTGCCATTTGCAGAAGGAACAAGCATGGGGCCACATAAATCTGAATGAATGAGTTCAAGTTTTCTATGTGCTCTGGAATGTGAATCATGAAAACACTGTTTGTTATGCTTTCCTAGAATACAAGCATCACATTGCTGAAGTTTCCAAGGAATTGTCGGCAAACCAGTAACACCATTTTTCTTCAACAATCGAAGGTTGTCATAGTTCAAGTGTCCAAATCTAGCATGCCATAAAAGACTTGATGGGAATGTACCTTCATCATAGTGAGAACTGAATGCAAAGTTTTGTGCACGAGCAGAGGTACCTTGCAGCGTTAAAAGTCTTTCTTCCTCTATCCCCGTCATGACAAGTGAAAAATCTGATGCTTTTCTGACCTCAACCTTGCCATCAAACATATGAGTGGAGTGTCCTTACTGGCGAATGTGGACCAAAGACAACAAGTTTCTCCTCAACTCTAGGAGGTATAGAACCTCATGTAGTAGAAATTCTGGAAGACCAAGCAGTTTAAGCCTGATTGTGCCAAGCCCTGATGGCTTGAGTTTTGATTTGTCTGCAAAGTATACTGCTCCATCAACATTGTCAATAAATTATTCAAAAAAATATTTTCTAAAAGTCATGTGGCATGTTGCTCCTGAATCAAGCAACCAATCATTTTCCCAAGAAGCAAGTGCAACATTAAACAAGTCTTCAGTTACTCCAATATTACAATGTGCCACAACATAATGAGCGGATTCAAGTGTTTTCTCTTTTTACCTTTGGCTTCATTTCTTTCCTCCTCAATTCTGTCTCAGGGCAGCTTACATGTGGATGCATCATGTCCATCTCTATTGCACCGTGTGCAATGAAGATCAGATTTTTCTCCTTGAAATTGTCTGCCCCACCTGCCTTTGAAATTTCTTCCTCCTATACCCCTCGACTCACCTCCTTTGTAATACGGGCCTCACCTCCCTGTAATACACTCGCCCACTATAATACACCACTCCACACGGCATATCTCACTCCACCTGTGTACCTCGCAGCAGAACCGTGGCTCCTCCTCGGTGCTGGTATACGTAGCCTCTTCCACAGTCTGCGCTCTTTGGTATACGCATATGTACTTCCCTCATGCCCTACCTCCCCCATACATACCTTCCCCACATAAAAACTCCCCAATTTCCCACCTCCCCCAAATAAAACCTTCCTTATATACTTTCTACCCCATATATACCTCTATTTTATAAAACATTGAATTTTTTTTAATATACAAATTTGCAACATAATTTATTTATTTTACAGTTTTGGCATAGTGGCAACACAATGAATTTCTTTTTTTTACAGTCCACTCATATCTATTGTGGGAATCGTTCTCACTGGCAAGGAAAACTATCCTGAGTGGTCCCGAAAAATCAAGCACGCTCTCATTTTTAATGAGTTGTGGAAAGGAATTTGTGAAGGAGACGGAGAAAATGCACCTGCAAAGCCTACCTCAGACAAGGAGATCGCCATTTGGGACAACAAGAACAGCGAGGCCTATGCCTTGATTGCAGCATTTGTAAATGAAGAGGTGAGTCGCCATATTACACCATTCTCAAATGCTTATGAAGTGTAAATTTTTGTAGATGTTCTATGCTAGGAGCAATTTTACTTTTCTCACAGCAATCATACAAATAGTTAAGCAAAATGCAGATAGAACATATAAGTGGATCTTACAGAAGACAAATCAAAAACAGGAAAAATGTGGTGGTTCGTTACGGCGGTCAACAGGATGCTTCAACCAGCAAAGTCTCCTTGGTCAGCCAACCTAGCATGTGTCACAACAGTCCTCCAATCAGTAAACGAGTCAACCCAAGTCAACTCCAAAAAAGTCAACGTTGTCCTGGACAAGTCAACACAGGGCAGCAAGCTAAAAGTCAGCATGACAAACTGATTGGTGCTTGTGAGCCTCGATTTCATGCCAAGTAATCTGCAAGCCTTCAAAATCGAGCTTCACAGAGTTTTATTGAAAATCGGATGTCAGGTGACCAGTCAGCAGCTGGGCTCACTTTCTGCAAAACCTAACATGAGAAAATCGTCCTCCAACTTCGGCCATCTTTGTTTTATTCTTCTTCTCCTTCTACATTGTTGAACAAATCCTCCAAATATAAATCGGCGTACTAAATCAGATGAGAGAAGTTGTTGTGAGTTGTGTTGTGATGAAATGCTCTCCAACTTTGCCTGTATTTATATCCATCATTGGGGCGTGTGACACATCTGCTGGGGGCGTGCAACCTTAAGGCCGACTTGCACATATAATTTATTAAGAATAATAAATTCAAAATAAATGTTCTGCTCATCGGATTAAGACATATTATATATGGATTTTACACCTCTCCGAAAGAGGATTCCAATAAAAATATTAGCCTCTTAATCTGAGCATCATAACATGGAGTTTGGACCTAGTTGTCCAAATTTAACACTCCCTCTCAACTAGGGAGAACTCCATCCATCGGTGCAATCAAACATCGTGCGTCATCCCGCCGTAACTTGCTTTGCTGGCCTCTTTATTTCAGAACAGAAGTGGGTCAGTCACAAAGACATCATCCCCCGACTGACATAATCAGTCCAGAGGTTCCAAACCTCTATCAAACTCATGAAGAGTATCCAACCAACCCAAAGTTGGTTCATCTGACCCGAAGTCAAGCAAAGGTCCCAGACCTCAAAACTTGATCCCAGATCAAGTGGTTGGACCGTGCCATCCTAGATAGAGAGTACGGCAATCTCTGATGCGTCCATCAGTCTTTGCTAATAGTCTCTAGCTTTTCCCACCTCATTGGCCAAATGAGAGGTACTTCCCATGAGCCCTGAACTCAATGGGTAGGATGCATACGGGGCACAGATAAATGAGTGGTGAACTAGCTCAATAATCACAAGGGTGGGGCAGAAGCATTATGAGTGCTTATAGCTCCGAGAAGCTATCCCCAAAGCCCCCCAGAGCTCCCAGAGCTCATCGTCCAACAGGACCCACATCATAGGGTCTTTCCACGACACCAAGACTCTCACGGAAGGTTGGGAACTTGACCTTCCCCAGGGGCTTAGTGAGAATATCCGCGACCTGCTCATCAGTTCCTATATGATCGAGCCTTACGGCGCCTCGCTGTACCATATCCCGGATAAAGTGGTACCTGATATCAATATGCTTGGATCGGTCGTGGAACACAGGATTCTCAATCATGCGAATCCCACTCTGGTTATCACAGAGTATCACGGTGGTATCTAGCACATGTCCAAACAACTCACTAAAGAGCTTTCGCAACCAAACTGCTTCACAACAGGCCATACTCGCTGCAATGTATTCGGCCTCAGCGGTGCTCAAAGCCACCGACTTCTGCTTCCTGCTCATCCATGAAATCGAAGCAGAACCAAGATTGAAGCAGCATCTCGATGTGCTCTTACGATCCACCACACTGCCAGCCCAATCGGCATCAGTATATCCACGGAGTATCACACTCCCGGCAGTGTATCTCAGCCCATGGTTTATCGTGCCCCGAAGATATCTCAGAAGATTCTTGGCACCAACCCAGTGAAAATGATGAGGCTCAACCATCCGTTGACTCAAAGTGTTCACTGCAAAACATATATCTGGTCGGGTGTTCACTAAGAACATCAAAGCTCCTATGAGTTGACGATACTCAGTAGGATTGGCCAAGATAGGCCCAGCAACGCTGCCACTCAACTTTTTAAAGTTGAGTTCCATCGGTGTCGACACGGACTTACAGTCCACCATTCCAAATCTTTCCAGAAGCTTCACAATATATTTTCCTTGAGAAAGGAAAATCTCTCCAGGTCTCTGCCAGACCTCCAGGCCTAGGAAATAGTGCATCAGTCCTAGGTCCTTCATCTCGAACTCGGCAGCGAGCTCCCTCTTACATTGATGAATGAGAGGGTCATCACCTGTCAGGAAGAGGTCGTCCACATACAGCACTAGAATGAGAGGCTTCTCCTGCACAACCTTGAAGTAAAGGTTCGGATCAGCATTACTTCGAGTGAAGCCCAACTTCATCAAGTAACTATCCATCCTCTCGTACCAAGCTCTGGGTGCTTGCTTTAACCCATAGAGGGCTTTCTTCAACCTGCAGACATGAGTGTCTCGATCCCGAACTTCAAATCCCAGAGGTTGTTCCACATACACCTCTTCCTTTATTGCACCATGCAGAAAAGCGGTCTTGACATCCATCTGATGAAGACTCCATCCTTGCGTAGCAGCAAGGGCTATGATTGATCGGATGGTGGTATATCGTGCCACAGGTGAAAATATGTCATCATAGTCTATTCCTTCCTTTTGAGAGAAGCCACGGGCAACAAACCTTGCCTTAAACTTTTCAGCACTCCCATCAGATCCATGTTTGATCTTGTAGAGCCATTTTGCGGTGACAACAGATTTGTCCTTCGGTCTCGGGACCACATCCCAGACATAATTCTTCATAATGGACTCATATTCTTCGTGCATAGCATCCTTCCAAACTTGATGCTTTACGGCTTCCTCAAAAGATCCAGGTTCAGATTGTACAATAGTACTCATGGCAACTAGATACCCTTGGTATCTACATGGCTTCTTGCTTTCTCGGAATGTCCCCCTTGGGGCAGCATGACCCTCAGCATCTTCGAGGGTGTCCCTGAGCCATGATGGTCTCTTTCCCAATGAAGGAGATGGATCAATAGGGTCCATTGGTCCTTCAATATCAGGCATTGTCTCATCCTGCGGTTCTTCTTGATTTCCAGGCCTTTCTTCATGATTTTCTCCAGATCTTGGAAGATCTACTACTTTCTTCAGGGAAGCATCTTCATCAAAAGTGACATCATGGCTTATCTCTACTTCCCTTTGACCAGGTACATAGACTCTATAGGCCTTAGAAGTCTCACTGTAGCCCACAAACATTCCTTTCTTTCCAGTAGCATCCAGCTTACTCCTCTTTTCTTTCGGCACATGAAAATAGACAGGACATCCAAAAATTCTAAAATGTGAGACATCAGGTTTCTTACCAGAGAAAACCTCTTCGGGAGTTTTGGAGTCCAAAGCGGAATGAGGGCACCGGTTTTGAATGTACACAGCAGTATTTGCAGCTTCTCCCCACAGAAACTTCGGTAGACCCTGGTCACATAGCATGGCACGGGCAACTTCCACAATAGTCCTATTCTTGCGTTCAACAACACCATTCTGCTCAGGAGTATATGCAGTGGTAGTCTCCCTCTTAATGCCAGCTTCTCTGCAAAAGTCTTTGAACTCATTTGACTCATATTCAGTGCCATTGTCGGTCCTCAAAATCTTGATCTTCTTTCCGATCATATTTTCCACCAAGGCTTTGAAGGTACGGAACCACATGAAAGCCTCATCCTTCTTCTTCAAGAAGTATATCCGGGTTTTGCGAGAGAAGTCATCAGTGAATGTCATGTAGTAAGAACATCCCCCCAGGGATGTCACGGGCAACATACCAGATAGATCAGAATGGACCAGTTGCAATATATCAGATGTCTTTGTGACACTTGAGGGGAAAGGTCCCCTTGTATGTTTTCCTTCAACACAGCCCTTACATACACCTTCATGATTATTTCCAAAGTCAGGCATCCCTGTCACCACCTTCCTTGCTTCGGGAAGGGCCTTGTAATGAAGGTGTCCAAATCTTCGGTGCCATAGTTCGGTTTGTCGGATAGTATCACAAGTCATAGCTCCCAACGCACTCCCTCCAACCTGGTAGAGTGTACCAACTCTAAAACCAATTGAGATAGCTTCCTTGAAGCTCTCCTTCCACATGAGCACCTTTCCATCAGAGAAAGTTACATTGAACCCTTTGTCTTCCATGGCAGATACAGACACAAGGTTCTTCTTCAATTTAGGTACATAGAGTACATCTTGTAAACGTAGGACTTGTCCTTGAGACAAGTGGAGGGTCACAGTCCCGGTCCCTTTCACAGGATAAGTGGCATTATCTCCAAGGATAATTTCTAGATTAGTATCCCTTTCAACCATGTCAGAAAGTGCTTCCTTGAATCCGGTGATGTGTCTTGAGGCACCACTATCAATTAGCCAGACATCCATAGTGTCGGGCGGAGATGCAGCTGAGAGAGCAGATACCAGAATATACTCATTTATTTTATCAACAACATTAGACTCCTCATACCTGGTATTTCTGGACCTCTTAGAAGGTTGATTGTTTCCTCCAAAGTGAGCCTTCCTCTTTCCTTTGGATTTGTCATTTCTTTGATTCCCATTCCTTCGGTTGTTGTTGTTATCATCACTATCGGGAGAATCCTTCTTGAAGGGGCATTCTCTAGCATAGTGACCAGGCCTATGGCAGGTGAAACATTTTCCCTTCTTCTCTTGAGTCCTCGTTCTTCCTTTGTCCTTAGAACCACCAGAGTTCTTCTTTCGGGTATGAGCACCATAGCCAGCATTTCTGTCATTATCGAATTCCTTCATCCTTGTTTCTTCTTGCATGCATCTAGACAGAAGCTCATCATAGTTAGGAATGGTATTATTGTTGAGAATGGTAGTTGTGAATACTTGCCATTCATATGGGAGTCCTCCAAGTGCGGTGAGAACCATCTCACGATCAGCTATTGTCTCCCCAATAGCTAGCAGATTGTTCCTTGTTTCGGTCAATTTCAGAAAGAAAGTTTGAATAGACTCATCCCGACCCTTCTTCATATTCTTCAACTTGTTCTTGAGGAATAGCACTTGGTTCACATTGTTTACCTTGAACATAAGGATCAATTTGTCATGCATCTCCTTGGATGTGCCTAGTTCAGATATATAGGCAACCAGACTCTTATTTATGGATTCCCTGATCAACAGCTTTGCTCTGATTTCTCCCTTCTTATACTTGTTTCTAACAGCAGCGGTAGCATTGGATGGAGGTTCTTGAATCTTCCCCGTCACATGATCCAAGAGATCATGATCTTCCAATTTGAGATCTAATATCATCTTCCAGGCATGGAAGTCATCCCTTCCAGTCAGCGTGTCATTCTCCTTGAATTCAAGACTAGTGGAACCCATTTCTTCCGGTGATGATTGCTAAAGATAGAGTTTGTCTTCACCTTCGCTCTGATACCATGTAAATTTTTGTAGATGTTCTATGCTAGGAGCAATTTTACTTTTCTCACAGCAATCATACAAATAGTTAAGCAAAATGCAGATAGAACATATAAGTGGATCTTACAGAAGACAAATCAGAAACAGGAAAAATGTGGTGGTTCGTTACGGCGGTCAACAGGATGCTTCAACCACCAAAGTCTCCTTGGTCAGCCAACCCAGCATGTGTCACAACAGTCCTCCAATCAATAAACGAGTCAACCCAAGTCAACTCCAAAAAAGTCAACGATGTCCTGGAAAAGTCAACGCAGGGCAGCAAGCTAAAAGTCAACACAGCAGCAGATTGGTCAACCCTTTGACCTCGATTTCTGTGCCAAGTAGTACGGCCTTCCAAAATCGAACTTCCCACAAGTTTTCAGCCCAATCGGACCATGCGTTGACCAAAGTCAACGTTGGTCAAACTTTCTGCAAAACCCTAACTGCAGAAAATCGTCCTTCAACTCAATCGTACTGTTTTTGTCCTTCTTCTCTTCACACGTGTGGGCTGAACTCGTCCTCCAAGGAGCTCGTACTATCTCAGATGAGAGAAGAAGATGTGAGTTGTGTTGTGATGAAATGCTCTCCAACTTTGCCTGTATTTATATCCATCATTGGGGTGTGTGACACATCTGCTGGGGGTGTGAAACCTTAAGGCCGACTTGCACATATAATTTATTAAGAATAATAAATTCAAAATAAATGTTCTGCTCATCGGATTAAGACATATTATATATGGATTTTACACCTCTCCGAAAGAGGATTCCAATAAAAATATTAGCCTCTTAATCTGAGCATCATAACATGGAGTTTGGACCTAGTTGTCCAAATTTAACATGAAGCCTTGAAGAAGTTGAAAGAATTGTATGACTCGCACTCCAAACTTGAAGTTGTCCAATTGATGATTAAACTATTCAATCTTGAATTGAAAAATGATGACCTTCTTGCTTTAGCATCAGAAGTAAGATCTAAAATGCATGACATTAAAAACAATGGTGTTGAAATGGACATACCTCTCATAGCTTATGTCAAGGCATTATATCCCACTTACTCACATTATCTTGAGTCATTGCAAACAAGTGGAAACCTCGAGAAGATTACCTTTGACTCCCTTTAAGCAGAAGTTTGCAGAGAGAGAAAAGGCTTTTGGGAAGAAGACAACTCCTTAGTCTTTTGAAGAAGTTGCGTCTTGCACATAGAGAGAAGAATCATGCTCAAGATTCTTCTAAAGGAAGAGGTGGTCGAAGAGGAAGAGGAAGAAGAAATTTCAGAGACAAGGGGGCAAACAATTTCAAGGAGAAAAATTTGATCTTCATTGCAAGCGGTGCAATAGAGATGGACATGATGCATCCACATGTAAGCTGCCTTGGGACAGAATTGAGCAGGAAAGAAATGAAGCCAAAGGTAAAACTCATGACAAGTATAGGAGGTCGAGGGACTGTGCGTAAGTGCCACGAGGAGGGCCGACTGCAGATATGCGTGAAGCCCGAGTGGGATTGTTGTTTTCGACTGTTTATGGAGAGGCTGCAAACCGGAGTGCAGAGAGGGCAGCAATGTAGAGTGCAGCCTTGACTGTATGAGAAGTCGGGATAAGAGGAGTTGTAGAGAAGTCAATATTGCAGTGTAGAGGAGTCGATATGGCAGTGTTGGGGTCAACTAAATGAGAGGCAACGCCGAGAGGTGGATTGGGCCAATAGTGTGTGGAACGCAATGGTATGAAGCTGCGTACAGGACAACGTATGCCGAGTATGAAGAATGGATTGCGAATTGGAGACCAAGCAGTGGGTTAATGATGAGTCCACAGCGTTCAGTGGAATTGACAGACTGTGGAGAGCGTAGTGGAAATTGGCAAACTGCAAAAATTTTGGTAGAAGGGCAATGAATATGGCAGGAATATGGCAGATAGAGTTTGCAAAATGCGGGAGGAAGTTACAAGGGCAAGGAAGCCAAAAATGGAGCTGGCTCTAATACCATGTCAGGCCAAGAGGTAACTCCAGCGAAATTGAATTGTATTTGCATTAAATGGTGCACATAAATATATACATGGAGGTGAGACTCTTCGGATTCATCTCCCAGTGTCTCTTCAGCTTCCGCCTCTCTTTATTTTCTATTTACACTAATTTACAATTTCACCCAATTTCTAGGATTAGGTGTCAACATTTGCAGTGTACGTTTCCAGTGACAAAGGGAAGGATGTTGAGGATGTTGAAATTTTGAAGAGGTATCCAATTTTGCAACAGTTTCAGGATGTATTTCTAGCAGAGATTTCAAAGTTGCCTCCTCATAGGAAAGTGGAATTTTCTATTGAGTTGGTACCAGGAGCAGCGCCAGCATCAAAGGCACCGTACAAGTGAGCACTCCAGAGTTGGTGGAATTGAAGTTGCAGCTTAAGGAAATGTTTGATAAAGGATACATGAGGCCAAGTGTGTCGCCTTGGGGTGCACCAATGTTGTTTGCGAAGGATGGTACTCTCAGGTTGTGCATTACAGGAAATTGAACAAGGTGACGATCAAGAACAAGTATCTTTTGCGGTGGATTGATGACTTGTTTGATCAGTTGGAGGGAGCAACAATGTTTTCAAACGATTTACTTGAGATTAAAATATCATCACGTACGCATCAAAGAAAAGGACATCTACAAGACAACGTTTTGTATCAGGTATGGCCATTATGAATTTGTAGTGGTTCTGTTTGGTCTTACTAATGCTCTAGCTACTTTGATGTGGTTGATGAATAGTGTGTTGCATCCTTATCTAGACAAGTTTGTGATAGTGTTCATTGATGATATATCAATATATTCTAAAAATGAGGAAGAGAATGCAAAGCAACCAGCGATAGTGTTAAGATTGTTGAGAGAGCATCAATTGTATGTCAAGCTTAACAAGGGCAGTTTCTTTCACTCTGAAGTTCATTACTTGGGACATGTTATTTCCAAAGAAGGTATAGCAGTGGACCAAGAAAAGATTAAAGCTATCATGGAGTGTCCAACTCCTAGGAATGTGGATGAGGTCAAATCATTCATGGGACTAGCAGGTTATTACAGGGAGTTCATCAGGAACTTCTCACGGATTGACTATCCTATTACGTCATTACAAAGAAAAGGGAAAAAGTTTGAATGGACTGAAGAGTGTGCAACTAGTTTAGAGCTATTGAAGCATTTGTTTACAAATGCTCCAATCTTGAAGATTGAAAAATCCTGATAAAGAGTTTGTGGTATGTACAGATGCTTGCAAGAGAGGAATTGGTGGAGTCCTAATGCAGGAAGGATAGGTGGTACGTTATGAGTCAAGGAAGTTGAATGAGCACAAGCAGAACTATGTGACTCATGATCTTGAGGTGGCAATGATCATTCATGCCTTGAAGATGTGGAGACATTATCTTCTTGGTAGGAGGTTCGTTCTGATGAGTGATCATAATGCACTAAGGTACTTGTTTAACCAACCTAATTTGAATGTCAAGAAAGCTAGATGGCTAGCTACTCTTAGTGAGTTTGACTTTGAGATCGGGTACATTAAGGGAAAAGAGAACAGGGTTGCAAATGCTATTAGTAGGAGAGAGAAGGTGAATCACATTGCAGCAATGAGTTCTTATGGGACAGATTTGCAGAGCAGATTTTGCAAGCAAGACAACATGATGAAAGGTATCAGCAGTTGAGGCATAGGTTATAGCAGTAGGGTGAAGGTGATAGGGATGAGGAGTATCATCTCACAGCAGATGGCTTGGTCAAATTTAGGAACAGTATTTATGTGTCGGATGATAGTGAGTTCAAGAAGATTATCTTGAGGGAATTTCATGTCAAGTCGTATTCAGGTCACCCGGGATAACAGAAGACATTGACAACAATTAAGAAGTTCTATTATTAGTCGAATTTGAAGAAAGAGGTGGATGAGTTTGTTGCTAGATTTTAGACTATCAGCAAGTAAAAGCGGAGTCTATAAATACTGTATCAAGCTATGTTATAAAGCTCCATAGGTATTATGTTTTGTTTTCAGCGATTTACTGGTTATAGGTGTCATAGAAAACTAAGGACGATGTTCCCCTAAGGGGGAGGGGTTTATAACAACCTCAGGTTAAAGTTTCATGTAATAAAGGTTAATAAAGGCAAAATAAGACCAAGGTCACATGACACGTATTCCATGTTGAATGTTGGGCAAACACTATAATGGGCATCACTTTTGGTTTATTTATGGCTATGGGAATTAGTAGAGGCAAGGAGGCATTAATTGGCATTTATTTATGAGAAATAAAGGAAAATAGGAGAAAAGGTGAAAAGACACAGATTTGCATGCTAAGGAAATTAAAAGGAAAATTAAGAAAAATGAAGAAAAGAGAGACATCAATAATAAAAAGGCATCAGAGAATCAGTTCACAGCTTTTGGCATAGCTTTTTGTCAGCTTTGGCTTCGATCAATTTTGAGCGAGAGAGAGAGAGAGCTCCAAGAGGAGAAAGCAAGCAAACAAGCAAAGACAAGTAAAGGAAAGTAAAGACAAGCAAAGGAAAGCAAGGAGAAGGTTGGATCAATGGCTTCAGCAGGAAGATTTTGCAAGTAACAAGTTGCATGTCTAATTTCCTAGCTGAGGTGTCAATGCATGGCACGTGCATTTGTTTAATTGGTTCATTTGTTTAATGGGATTCATTTCTTGGTTGGGCTTTGGATTGCCAAAAGGTATTGGAAACGTGTGAGGCGGTCTCAAGAAAATTCCCAAGGGTTGGGGGTGGAGATGGTTTTCTCTAAGAATCCCTCGACAAGTCGGTGGAGACAGGCAAATTCCCCAAGGTATGGTGAAGAAATTCTGAGGAATTCAAGCTTGGTTTGGTTTTGTGATCTTGGGACCAGTTTAGGTGAAATCACGGTAGTTTGAGGGTGGAGGTGGTTTAACCTTTGGATTCCCTTGGTTGTTTATATATTGGTTAATCCCATGAGATCCCACATTCATACTTGGAATATGGCATAGGGGTGATTAGCTGAAAGAAAGATTTGGTTCAGCTCAATCTATGGTCGGGTCATACATGGAAGTCCCTGACTTGGTTGACTTTTGCATAAGTTAATAAGAGTTATTTTCCTATTGTGATTCATGATTACTTGTACTTGTTATTATGATGATTTGATGGTTGTTCTGTCATGGTTAATATTCTAGTTATATGTCAGTTATAAGCATAATTTATGATGTGCTCTAGTTATGGCTCTTGTTATGCTTTGATAAGTTATCGAATGGTTGATGAATGCATGGACTAGCTAGTGTTGTTGTAGCTACTTAAGAGGCCATTAGACCTTCTCTGTGATTTTCAGCTAAAGTACAGAGATTTACACTCAGATATGCAATCATGACTTGTAGCTTACATGTTTACCATAAGTTTGACAAAATGTCTAGTGTGTTCTAGGTAGTCTAGGTCAAGTTTCTGATTCAATTTTGAAGGTTTAGTATTGTTTCTATGTCAAATGTGATTCTGGAAAGTTATAGGAAGTTTTGGGCAGTGGTCTGGAGGCTAGCCTAGAAAATTGGCTCAGACTTGAGACCGCAGGCACTAAACTGAGGAATTCAGGTCATAACTACATGGAGGCGAGCCTATGCGTGCAATTGGAGGCCTATAACCACACCCTTGCCTTGTTGTGTGTGCGTTTGGGATGTTAAGTCAATGAAAAAGTGTTCCAGCTTAGGGATTGACCATTTGGGTTGGTTTACTGCCTTCTGGGTGGTTTGGGGTCTCTAAGGGGTGTCAATAAAGTTGTCGATTTGTCCGCCCCACTTCGATAATTAGATCTTGGAAGTCGGGTCATGTCATAGTAACACTTCGCTTCACATTTACCTGGAGGCCTTATGAAAGCAAGTAAATGTGGGGGGAAGCGTGTTACATTCGTACTTTCATTTTCTTCTTTTTGCTACTGTTGAATTTGACCATTGTTGTCCTTATTTTTGCTATTGATTATTATCATTTCTTTGGATTCCATTGCTATTATGTCCTTTCAATGCTTCGATAAAGTTGATAGGTTCTTTGTCTTCTAGTTTCTTGGTGCTTGTTTCTTCTTTATAACCCAAACTAGTCTTGATGAGGGGAGATCTCTAAACACTAAGAATTTCATCTAATTTTTCAAATCCTTTAATATGCTTTAAGTTATGTTCAGTTGAGCCTTGGTTTTCTCTAATTCCGTTCTAAGGGAGACTCTCTCTTCCTCGAGTTTTTCACATTCCTTGCCCTTCTCTTTCAACAGTGGTAATAGAATGTCTTCAATCTTCTTTGCTTCCTCCAAACTCTACTTTCAGAAAAAGTGATGAATCTTCAAATATCAGTTATGCTCTTCTCTTCCATACTTAATCAATAGTTCTTTTACTTCTTATTATTTTTCCTAAGTATATTGATTTCTTCCAAGGCACTAAGCAATTCACCTTCCAGATCTACTTCAACCTCTTCATCTAACTCATAATCATCATGTCCTTCATATTGGGTTTCCATGCCCATGAGCATGAAATCACCAATCCCTTCTTCATCAAAAGATTGTTCATCATTAACCTTTGAGGAGTTGTTGTCCTCTTGGGCATAGAAGATCTTCTTCTTGAAGCTCTTCTCCTTCTTGACTCTCCTATACTTATTATTTTCCTTGTTATCATGTTTATTATCTTACTTTTTGTATGGCCATTTAGATGCATAGTGACCTACTTTTCCACAATTAAAACATTTGAAAGGCAACTTACCTTTGTATCTGTCAGTTCCTCTCTTCGGTCTTTTGGCAAACTTGGCCTCTTCTTCGTCCTATCTAGAGCTTGACCATTCTTGGTCATCTTTGGTCTTCTTATCAACTTCAAAGGTTGCTTCCCCTGATGTGTATTTGCCTTTTGCAATTCTCATTTCATAAACAGTTGATGTTCCATGTAGTTTATCGATTTAGATGCATAATGACCTACTTTTCCACAGTTAAAACATTTGAAAGGCAACTAACCTTTGTATTTGACAATTCCTCTCTTCATTCTTTTGACAAACTTGGCCTCTTCTTCATCCAATCCAAAGCTTGAGCATTCTTGGTCATCTTAGGTCTTCTTATCTGCTTTAAAGGTTGCTTCCCCTGATGTAGATCTACCTTTTGCAATTCTCATTTCATATGTAGTTGATGTTTCATGTAGTTGATCCATCGTTAATGTGTTGAGGTCTCGCATCTCATCAATAGTAGATACTTTAGCATTGAACCTGGTAAGAAGAGATCTCAACACCTTTTGAACTACTCTGGAATCATTCACAGTTTCATCAAGACCTCGCATGGTGTTTACTATTTCATCCACACGAAAGAAAAATTTTGCTATATTCGCATCCTCATTAATCTTTTAAGATTCAAATTGCACTCTATAGACTAGGAGTCTGGCTTTCTTTACCTTAGTATCAGCTTCATAGTTGTTCATCAACTTGTCCCATATCTCTTTGGTTGTCGTGCAATGCATAAATTTAACAACTTCAAATTCAACCAATCCACTTAGGATTGCATTCATTGCTTTCCTAACTCGAGCTTATCATCTTTGTCAAACAATACATCATGCTTTTCATAGCCATTCAGCACTACACCCCAGACATTTGCACCAAGGGACATTAGGTAAGTCCTTATTCTCGCTTTCCAAAAGGTATAGTTTATTCCATTGGAAAGAGGAGCTTTGTTAGTAAGACTACCATACTATTTAGCCATATTTCAGATTGGATCTACCTTCCAGTGGATAGACTATTGCTAAAGGAACCTACTCTGGTAACAATTGTTGGAAACCAGAATAACACTGAGAGGGGAGGTGAATCAGTATTATATAAATTTTAACAATTATTTAGCCAATCACACATTCAATAATACAACATTGCATCAATCACATAAAGAAATGGACACGGGATGTTTACGTGGAAACCCTTACAAGAGAAAACCACAAATCTTCTTTTAATGTTAATGTGAATGCAAGCACCAACTTCAATTTACATCAAATCATGTAGTTACCAACCTACAGGAGGTTCCAACCCCCTTTTCTTTGCAAGAACCCACTTATTGGAAGTACCAACTCCCACTATATATAGGTAACAACTTGTTGATCTTTACAAGCACCTACCTAAAGGAGACTCCAATCCCTTGATAGACAATTTTAATATTAGTTTTGCCTAGCTTATCTTATCTTTTCTTTGTGACACCCCCTCTTACTTTGACTCTTAGCAATTTTATTGTACACAACAGCGTCAAATCTCAGCGAATCTCCACTCTTAGCCTCTTCCTGGCTCTCCTCTGCACACCTTGTCTCTTATCTACTTCAGATTTATGACATTTAGCAATTTCAACCTCTACCTAGTACTCGTGTGCACACACTCTCTCTCTTCTTTCTCATCCTATCAACCTAATCAGGAAGTCAACTTATATAAATTTCTATGGCACAAACTGCCACAATATTGGTTGTCTACAATAGTCTTTTCGCCTTCTCAACAAGAGAACACAAGACGTTTGACTTCTCACATCGTTTGATTTTTGCTAGTCTCTCATATTTGTCCCATTCAGACTCCAATTGGTCCTTCGTTTGGGCATTTTTTCATTTTTGCAATCCGATACAGACCCATGTTTTATTTTTGGACCACAAAAAAATGTCTTTTAATTGTTTTTGGTACCCAAGAAACGCCAAATTTCCAGCCTTGACTTGGGCTTTAACCTGCAACTTAGGCTCAAAGCCGCTTAGCCTCATAGCGTATGTGATCCAGCACTTTACCATTATAACGAAAAACCTTCACAATCTGACATCTGAGTGTTTGTAGACATGCCAATTTTTTGATACAACATATACCCGAATGTAGTCCAAGCTCAAATATCCTCACATCTAGATGAATCTAAGATTCGGTCCCCACTTCCCTTCATACTAGACTTGCACCATTGAATAGTTGGATGGCCAGATAAATCTTTTAAGCCTTGCGTTAGATCTGAGGATCCAAGATTCAGTCCCCCCTTCCTTTCGCACTAGACGCCTTGCCATTGGATGGTCAAATGGCCAGATGTAAAGGTCCACTATGGTCCTCCCTTCCTAAGCTGCTATTTGGCACAAAAACATAATTTTTTGGCCACTTCGAAAATTTGAAATACAAAGGGAAACTTCACCAAACCATACCCCTGGCATGAATCCTGATACTTGCCACATCATTTTCCATGTCACTACCACGTCGTCTTTCTACCACCTGTCATGCCACGTCGTGTTAGGTCTCGACTCTCTAGATTACTAGTGTAGTCCCTTATTGTTGTTAGTGTAGCCCCCTTATTGTTATTGTTGTACTCCTGTAACCCCAATATTGTTATTATTGTGCCCTTACAGTATTATTGTAAGGTCGGCTAGGATTATATTGTGACCCCTTGGACTCCTATATATAGAAGAAGGTTTTGTCATTTTTATCATCCAAGAATTGTTCATTTATGTAATGTAAAGGAGGTTGCCCCCTCAAAGTGGCTTATTTCTAAGGCGTTGATCTCTCTTTTCTTCTATTTTTGGAGCTGGTTTCATAACATTTGGTATCAGATGCTTTGGATTCTAGGGTTTCGTTGCTCCAAACAGGTCATCGTGGCATTTTCGCTATAACTTTTTTTCTACGAAGATTCAAAAGCTGAAATTTTTAGCACGCGAAGCCGAAATCACAAGGAACTTCGTGTAAATTTCAAATCTTGGTTCGCAATATTTGCAAAGATATGATCTGTGGAAGTTAGGGTTTTTTCAGGCTCCTGAATTTCATCTAAAACAGGCATCATGGCATTTTCACTATAACTTTTTTTCTACAAAGGTGCAGAAGCTGAAATTTTTATCATGTGAAGCCAAAATCCTCAGGAACTTCATGTAAAAATTTCAGATCTCGGTTCGCAATATTTTCGGAGATATGATATGTGGAAGTTAGGGTTTTGCAGGCTCCCGAATTTCATCTAAAAGAGGTGACCTAGGGAAAATCATCATAACTCTCTCTCTGAGCATCGGATTGGAATTCTTTAAAAAGTGCTCGCAAGTACACGGACTGTAGTTTCATGTGTATCAATTTTAGAGCCAAAGGAGGAAATAGTGAAACGTGGCACACCGCACAAGTTTGCTCTACTGAACGAGTCCATAATTAGGTCATTGTGGGAGATTGGGCATAACTTTGTCTTGAAGAATCCAAATCAGGTCAGACCTGTGGCATTCGAAAGAAGATTCAGAGAGCAATTACAGGACCAAATTGCAGATATTGAAGATCCTAAATCACAGAGATAATTCAGTTTCAATATCTTGCTCCTCAAAAGCAAGAAAAAGGTGTGTGTATTTTTTTTCCGAATTGCATAAGTCTTGTTCGAAGAATTAATTTTAATTGATTCCAAGGGCATATTGTAGAATAGATATCAGTATTGGGTTCTAAAATGGCCCCTAAAAAGAATTCAACACTCATTAAGCCTTCAGAAGGCTCCTACTATGACTCATGAAGATGAAGAAATGCAACATGACATATCAAAATTACAAGAGCAAGTGCACCAAATTTCCCTCTCGCAAAGAGCAACAAAAAATGAAATGGAAGTTTGAAGAAAGGCGTCGAAGCTAAGATGGATGGTTTGAAGAAAGGCATAGAAGCTAAGGTGGATGGTTTGAAGAATGGCATGGATGGCATGGAAGCTGGCATGGAAGCTGGCATGGAAGACATGGAAGCTAAGATCAATGAAAAAATGGAAAACATGAAGAATGATCTAAAAGCAGACATGGAAGGTTTGACAAAGTTGATACAAGAAATTTTTCCTAATGGCGAAAAGATAGTAGAGGAAACTCATGATGAGAACAAAATAAATGTTAATCGTGATTTCATAAACTCTAATGTTGGATGGAAGAACCACCATATTCCAAAGATGGATATGAGGAAGTTTGATAGCAAGGATCCCGTAACATGGATACTACAGATGGAGCAATATTTTGATCTCAATAATGTGCAAAGCACACAAAAGGTACGCATTGCAACTTTACATTTAGAACAAAATACATTTGTATGGTATCGATGGCTTTTCTCCCGTAAAAAAATTGTCACTTGGTGAATTTTTACGGAGGAAATGATAGCACATTATGAGGATACAAAGAGCAACACCTTCTTTAGCCAATTGATAAATCTCAAACAAAAGGGTTTAGTGGGGGAGCACATTGAGGACTTGCAAAAATTGAATATAAGGGTAACTGATATTCCAGAGGAACACAGGATTGATCTCTTCATAGGCACTTTAAAGGATAACATCCAACATGAAGTTTGCGTTTTGGAACCTGATTCATTGGAGAAGGCATTCAGGTTGGCAAGAAAAGTTGAATGTAAAATTATGGCGACGAGGAAGCCTACCACTCAATTCTATAAAGAAGGAAGTGTTGCTACGCCTAGATTTCCACAACCTACAAGGTTGACACCACAAAAATTGGAAGAAAAAAGAGAAAAAGGGCTTTGCTACAGTTGTGATAGCAAATACACTAAAGATCATAAGTGTGCTGAGAAGAAATTATTTTACATAGATTGTGAAGAGGAAGAAGAAAATGAACAAGAAGAGGATATACACCAGGAACCAGCCCTAGAAGAGGAAGAAATGAATCTGACCATATCATGTAAAGCACTGGCAGGAATTACCACTCCTCAAACTCTCAAGATAGGACATATCAAGAAGAAAAAGGTAATAGTGTTGATTGATTCAGGTAGCACCCATAATTTTATTCATTGTAAGGTAGCCAAGGAATTAAATTGTTTCCTATACCCAGCACCAGAATGTCAAGTGATGGTTGCAAACGGAGGAACTATAAATTGCTCTGGAAAATGCCATAATATCAAGCTAACCATGGGGGAATATGTGTTGACTAGTCCAATGCTTTCCATTCCTATGGGAGGTGCTGATGTTGTACTAGAAGTACAATGGTTACAATCTTTGGGGACGGTAGCTTTTAATTTTCAAGAACTTTTCTTGAAATTTTTTTCAGAAGGAAAGGAAGTCGAATTACGGGGTATTGCGGGGAAGCCAGGAAGGATAATAAGCTCCAATGTCATGACAAAGCTTCTAAAGAAAGAACAGCGAGGCGTAATTGCACAATTATGCTCACTAGAAGTTCCAACATCAAAATCATCTATTTCTGCAGATCTCCAACAAGTCTTGGACAATCATTTCAAGGTGTTTGAAACTCCCAAAGGACTCCCACCTATTCGTGATCATGATCATGCTATTCATTTGATTCCAGGAAGTGTTCCTCCAAACATCAGGCCTTATAGATATCCTTATGTCCAAAGGAGCGAAATTGAACGTATGATTGCAGAAATGTTAGAGGCGGGTATAATTCAACCTAGTCAAAGTTCTTTCTCTGCTCCTGTAGTATTGGTACATAAGAAGGATGGATCATGGCGCATGTGTTCGGATTATAGGGAGCTCAATAAGCTCACCATTAAAGATAAATTTCCCATTCTTATGATTGATGAATTATTGGATGAATTACATGGAGCAATTTATTTTACCAAGTTGGATCTTCGTTCAGGATATCATCAAATTAGAATGAAGACTAAAGATATTTTGAAAACAGCATTTCGAACTCATGAGGGTCATTATGAATTTTTGGTCATACATTTTGGCCTTACCAATGCACCTTCTACATTTCAAGGGTTGATGAATTCCATTTTCAAACCCTTCCTTACAAAATTTGTGCTAGTATTTTTTGATGATATACTAATATACAGCAGGTCTTGGAAGAATCATGTTCAACATGTTAACAGGGTGCTCAAACTATGGGAGGAGAAAGAATTATATGCAAAAACATCCAAATGTTTCTTTGGAGTACAAGAGGTGGAATATTTGGGTCATATTGTATCTCACGAGGGTTCTAAGGTAGACCCTAACAAAATTAAAGCCATTAAGGAATCGAAAGTCCCCACAACCATAAAGCAGTTGTGAGGATTTCTCGGGTTAACAGGGTATTATCGCAAGTTTGTTAAGAATTATGGGAGAATAGCAGCACCTTTAACAACATTATTGAAGAAAGATGCATTTTCACGAAATCCTGAAGCAACTAAGGCCTTTGAACATCTTAAAAAGACAATGTGTCTAGCACCGGTCTTAGCTACGCCAGACTTCACAAAAACCTTTATTGTGGAATGTGATGCCTCGGGAAATGGAATTGGTGTCATTTTAATGCAAGAAGGAAGACCCATTGCTTTTGAAAGTCGTCCAATCAAAGGAAAGTATTTACAGAAAACTATTTATGAGAGGGCAATGTTAGCAATACTACATGCACTAAAGAAATGACAACCTTACCTAATGGGAAGACACTTCAAGGCAAAAACTAATCATGATAGTCTTAAACACTTTTTGGAACAAAGACTATCTTCAGAAGAGCAGCAAAAATGGGTCACAAAGATGTTGGGTTATGACTTTGAAATCATCTACGAAAAAGGGAAGCTAAATTTTGTTGCAGATGCACTCTCAAGAAAGAATGAAGAGGTGGAAGCATTGCTTTGTGCCATTTCTATTATCCAACCAGATTGGATAACCGAAGCAAGGGATAATGGAAGAAGGACGAAGAAGTGTGCACACTCATTCAAAAGTTGTAGCAAGATCCTAGTACATCTGATACATTTAATTGGAAAAATGATTCCTTATGGTACAAAGATCGCTTATATCTTTGTAAGAAATCCCAACTAAAACAAAAGATTCTTTTGGAATTGCACACTTCTCCTTTAGGAGGACACTCGGGATTTTTAAAAACTTACCACAGGGTGAAGAAAGAATTTTTTTGGGATGGCCTTAAATCTGATATTCAAAAGTCTGCGGCAGAATGTTTGGTTTGCTAGCAAAATAAAGTTGAGACAATTAAGACCCCGGGTCTTCTACAGCCTTTATCCATTCCAAGTCAACATTGGGAGGAGATTTCAATGGATTTTATCACAAGTTTACCTAAGTCCGAAGGAAAGAGTGTCATCATGGTGGTAGTCGATAGACATACTAAGTATGCACACTTTTGTGGATTATCTCATCCATTTAAAGCAAGTACAGTCGCTACTACATTTATGGAAACAATTCAAAAGCTACATGGATACCTAAAGATTATTTTAAGTGACAGAGATCCCATTTTTACTGGAAATTTTTGGATAGAATTATTTTCTTGTTTGGGTACTCAACTAGCTCATAGCTCATCTTATCATCCTCAATCCGATGATCAAACTGAGATAGTGAATAAATGTTTGGAAGGATATCTTCGTTGTTTTGTATTTGATAAACAAACACAATGGGTCAAGTGGTTACCTCTCGCTGAATGGTGATTTAACACTTCCTTCCATACTGCAGCAAAAATGACCCCATTTATGGCACTTTATGGATATCACCCACTGTCCATCGCATCATCTTTAAGAGAAAATTCTAAGTTTCAAGCAGTGGAATATCACATCGAGCATCAACAAGAAGTTCTCCAACTCTTAAAGGATAACCTAAATTTGGCATAAAATTGAATGAAACAACAGGCAAATCAACATCGCAACGAGAGAATTTTGATGTAGGAGACTGGGTATTTTTACGGCTACAACCATACAAACAAATGTCGCTCAAGCAAACTAAAAAGGATAATAAATTATCGCCAAAGTACTAAGGTCCTTACAAGGTGTTGCAAAAGATTGGTACTATGGCATACAAATTGGAGCTTCCTGCTTCTTCGTGAGTGCATCCAATTTTCCATGTTTCATGCTTAAAGAAGGTTATAGATGAAAAACTTCCAGTTCAAACGATATTGCTAGAACATGATGAGGAAGGAAAAATCATATTGGAACCTGAAGCAGTCACGGAAACAAGAACTCGACAGCTACGAAGTCGATCAATTTCAGAGTATCTTGTCAAGTGGAAGAACTTACCCACTGAAGATTTTACATGGGAGGATGAGAATTTTATATAGAAGCACCCAGAGCTACTCAAGCGTTGAGGACAACACTTCTTTGAAGGAGAGGGGCATGTTAGGTCTCTATAAAACTAGTTTAGTCCCTTATTGTTGTTATTGTAGCCCCCTTATTGTTATTGTTGTACCCCTGCAACCCCAATATTGTTATTATTGTGCCCTTATATTATTATTGTTAGGTCGGCTAATATTATATTGTGGCCCCTTGGTTCCTATATATAGAAGGAGGTTTTGTCATTTGTATCATCCAAGAATTGTTCATTTATGTAATGTAAATGAGGTTGCCCCCTCGAAGTGGCTTATTTCTAAGGCGTTGATCTCTCTTTTCTTCTATTTTTGGAGTTGGTTTCATAACACGTCGTCTCTCTGCGACCTATCAAGCCATGTCACTACCACGTGTCACTCAAAAAGGGGCCACTTGACCACACAAAAATGCAAAATCCACCTACCATATGTCATGACCACAGAATGCCACGTCATCAACCTACCACTTATTTCTACCATATGGCACAACGAGTGCTACCACGTCATCAACCTGCGACTTATTTCTACCATATGGCACAACGAGTGCTACCACGTCATCTAGGGTCTACCTTTTGTTTAGCACTGAGAAATATGGGATCTGGTTGTTTTCATAAGTGGTTGCCCTACTGCACTCCCAGAGGCCCATATGCCTTGATATATCCAGATGGGATTCAGATAGTTGGATGAATTTTGATCGACGATGATCTGTGCAATTCTCATCACTTCTCAACCCCCATATGGCCAGATGGTTGGATATCCATTGACCCATCCGAACCTGGACCAGGTCTTTTTGTAATCCATCACTTCAAACTCAAGTTTTCTCTTCATTCCTAGGGAGTTAGACTAAGTGCCATATACCATTGGAAAGCTCTTTGAGAAGGCTATCTAACAAAGCACTTTTCATGGTATTTTGAACAAGGTACATGGTAAGCAAAATGCCTTCAAAGATAGGCTACTCAGCAAACAACCAAGACATTAATGACATCATATACTTAGCGCACTACTAAGAGACTCAATAGACTCCCCTTGAACTTGACGTCAATGACAACAACTGCCAACACGCTCAACAAACTTAGCATTTAAAGTAACATCATTGTCTTTCTAGGTTGGAATTGGATCAGGATTAGCGCACAAAGGTAAAAAATATCCTAGCCCATCGTTTAGTTGGGGCATCATTATTCCTTGCCTAAGGGTTCTCAGGTTGTTTATTTCTTTTAGCATAATGCAACCCTTTAATAGACTTATCCCTTACTTCTACAGCATTAACACCTGAATTCAGTTTCTTAACACATTCTTTAACCATTTCCTCATGGTGTTGTTTAGCAATAGCGAAAATTTTACTACGCAAAATGGAAATAGGTGAAGGATCATCAATCAAGCTCAAATGTTTTGAACTTTCCTCTTCACCTGCCTAATTATAAGGACATCCATCCTCATTGTGAAGCTTGTTACAATAGTGATACCAAGAAATCCCTTCTTGATTGACCATGTTTAAAGTGGCAAGAGTATTAAGAGCATTCTACTGAGGATAGGACTTGCTTGGGCCCGGGTTCCTTCTAGATGGTTTGTCATTATTATGATGTGACTTAGGAGGAAAATTTGGGTATGATACTCTATCCTTCTCCATAAGAGTTAGTTTATTTATCATGGTGATTTGACCATACCTAAGCTCATTAGTCACTTTATCAATTTTTTGTGCAAAGGCATTCAATTAAGGGTCAACATGATTTATGGCTTTGGGTTTGGTTTCAAATTTAACTCTAGGGTGTGAGAAAAAGGTCAACTTTAGAAGCCAGGAGATTTTCTTCAACACAAGCAGCATACTCTTTTGCCTGCCAAATTGCCCATTAAAAGAAATAGTGTATCACAACAAGATAGCAGTTGTATTGGGTTTAATGTTAGTTAGTATTTGCTTGACCAAACCATAAA
This sequence comes from Pinus albicaulis, assembly GCA_034641835.2. NCBI lineage: Eukaryota > Viridiplantae > Streptophyta > Pinopsida > Pinales > Pinaceae > Pinus > Pinus albicaulis. The sequence continues at coordinate 29,975,659 of CM076573.1, forward strand.
GTCTTTGATTGAATTCTCGAACATTTTCATTTTCTTTCTTCTTCATTTCATGAAATTGCACAATCAATAATCTCTCATCCTTCTTAATTTCCCATCTTTTGATGAAAACATCATCATGTAATTGATCCCAATTTCTAATTCCTCTATCATGAAAATCTTGGTACCATGATTTAGTGCTTTCTTCAAAGGATAGAGCAAAGAGTTTCATGACTACATCCTCTTCTTCAAAACATTGGCCACCAACATGCCAGTAAAATAGATATATATGTTGTTTAGCCACAAAAACATTATTTCAATGAATTTACGCAACCATTCGTCAAAATTATTGGGTATTTTGTCAGGGTATACAAGAATGATACTCCTATCCAAAGGCTAGACAACACTGGTGAGCCATGGCTTAGTCATTGTGGCTAATGTAGAAGGATTAATGAAGAGATTTTGACTACAACAAACTTACGAGTGGCCTTTCTTTTAGGAGGAATATTAACCTTCCTACTATCCTTTTATTCTAAAAGTTGTTGAGTTTAAATGAGAATTTGGAGATGACATATGAGCAAGTTAATCTAGGCTTTGGGATGTACTCATCAAGAAAATTGAAGCATAGATTTTGGATTTCAAGGAGAACTCGACTACCCCCCAACAAAAGTGCCAAATATGTTACCACAAAATATAGCACCTTAGCGCAACATCTCACTAAGCAACTAGATTAACTGCAACAATGGCAGAGTTACCATTGTCACCTCAACAACCACTCCCCTCTTTTATGTGGTTGAATGCAATCCCTAAAAGGTAGGTTTCCCTAGTAGATCTTAGGGAACAAGAAACCCAATTAGACTTAAGCTAAATGCCTCCTAAGGGTTCTACAACAAGATTCATCCAAGGATAGGCATGCAACAAGTAGGGTTTGGGTGATTAAGGTATAATTTCAAGAAAGCGAGTTCAAAGGTCCCTATGGCTAAATCTAGAGGGCCTAGGTTAACCAATAGAGGCTTAAATAGGTTCTCAAACACATGCAAATAAGAAATTATACTTTGTTGTTCCAAACAATGGTTTCAACTAGCAATTCACAACATGCAAATGCTTTATAACATCAATAATAAAACGGCTTGGAATCTATAAAAGGTAAGTGAAAAATTAGGGCTAATAAATTGGTAAACAATAAGACAAATAACGACACTTTTCAATAGATGAAAACACATAACAACACAAAAAACCCTAGACTTGAGCCGTAATTTATGGCAGAAAAATCCATGTAAAATGACATTTTTACTATTCCAAATGATTGCATACAAGCCCTAACTCTAGGACAATAATGGGCAAGGAAAATAATGTTGAAAATAGACCATTTTGTTGTAACTTAACCGTAATTTACCCTAGAAAACATATTAACTAAAATATTTAGTGTTTTTGAAGGATTGACAAAATAGATAAGACTAGTGTCTTTCTCAATCTAGGGCTAATGGAGTCTAGGAGAAAAAATTTTGTGGAAGAAAAGAGATGGATGTGGATTCAAAGAAATTGGGGAAGACAAACTTGTGTTCCTCAAATTTTTAACCCTCACATCCTTAAATCTTCTTTGGAGATTCAAAGGGAGGGAGCTAAACCTAGGTGACCTCAAGAAAAACTTGATGAAATCTTGTGCAAGGAGATTTAGAGCCATAAAGCATCAACAAAACCTTGGTGAAAATTTCAATAAACCCTAATTCATCAACAAGAACAAGATGGAAGAAGATTACTTAAATTAAAATAGCACATCATCAAACAATCACCAATAATTATCCAAGAGAGAGAACCATCCATGTTAACATCCTCCATAAGAAGTTTGCTACACTAGTGCTCATAGCACACAAGAGAGAAGAGACTAATAGGCTAGTGCAAGCTATCTCCAAGTGTAACAATGAATCAAGAGAAAACAACTTCCCTTTATTTATGAAGGCAACCAAGCTTATTTACTCTAATTTAGCCTAAAAGCCCTAAAATAAAATTAAATCATGTTTACAAGTTGAATAGGTAACTAGGCAACCCCCCAAAGATAGCTAACTCAATGATATAACATAAAATGATGCCTCAAAATAGCCCACAAATGTGAGCAAATTCCCTCCAAGGGTGACATCATCCTCCAAAAGGTGTGACTCTCCAAAAAAAGTGAAATGTGTGGCTCCAAGGTATCTCATCTCAAAAATCATATATCCTCGTCAAATGGATGCCCAATCATCAAGCAAGACTCCCTTAACCAAACACCATCCACAAATGTGCCCACATCATCATCCAAGCATCGAGAAGGGGATGTGCTAATGTTAATTTTAGTTAAAAATGGTACGTTCTATGCTTAGCACAATTACTTCAATGTTCCTTTAGCAATCACATTGACAGTAAAAGTAGATAGAACATGAAACAAAATGCAGAAGACAAACCAAGACAAGAGGACACAGATTTGGCAGATGCCAAGGAAAATCCCCAATGTGGGGAAAACCCTTTGATCAATTCTTCTTATTATTATATCAAAATGTTCAGCAAAGAGAGAGAGTACAATAGTCAAAAGTGACTTGTCAAATTCAAGTCAAAAGTGCCCTGTCAAAATCTGCAGTCAAATCAGCCCTAACCAGAAAGTCAAAGATGGTCAACGCAACAATAGAATGTCCTCAAAATAGCTCAGTCTTCACTAGTCAAACTCAGCCTAATTAGGAGGTCAAAGTCAGCCCAAAACAGTGACAAGGTTAACAGTCAAACTTGGTCAAATTGTTGTCCTGAAATCTGCGGACAACTTGCAATTTGCTCGGCAGTCAAAGTGCTCAGAAAACCTCGATTTCTATGCCAAAAGTTGGGGCCTGCTGAGACAGAAATATCCCCAAAATATCAAAGTCAAATGATGCCCAGAAGGTGTTGGTCAACTGCAGTCAACTCTATAATTTCGACCCTCTAATTCAGCTTTTGAAATTCATCCTTCTTGATCCACGCGTGTGAGAGAGAAGAATGCCCAATGTAGTACGAACCAATGAGAGAAGGAGAGAGAATGTGTGAGTGATGAAGATGCCAAATGAGGTGAGAGGTCACTTGTATTTATACAATTCGTTGAGGGTGAAGAACCACGTCCAATGGGCTTCATTAACCTACATTTTGATGTGGTTAACCTAAACAGTTTGCACATGTGGGCATAAATTCAAAAACGCACTTCCACTTGTCCAAATTGGATGATCTTTATATTGAATTTACTGCAATCATCATCTCCATCAAATGAGTTGTCCCAAGGTGGAATTTGGCCCTAGTTACCAATTTTAACACTCCCTCTCAGCTAGGGAAAATTCCACCTGCCAATCCATCCATCATCATTAATCATCATGTCATCATGTCGTCATGTACCATCTTTGTCATCTCATGTCTGCTCTGTTGAACCATGATGTAATAATGAAGAAGAATTGATCGTAATAATGAAGAAGAATTGATCGAGAGTGAGTCACAAGACCTTACCACTCTCCACTAACAAAAGTCAGTCCAGAGGTAGAACCTCAATTGATCCTAGATTAAGTTGTTGAACACCATGCATCCTAGACATAGGGAGTACGGCAGTACACGAGGCATCCATCGGTAGTGTTATGTTCCCTATCCACTTTTCCCAACTCATTGGCCAGATGAGAGGTACTTCCCATGAGCCCCGGACTACATGGGTAGGATGTATACTAGGGCATCAGCAAGAGAAGGTGAACCACTCATCCTGCTCATATGCCATAGGAGAAGGTGAACCATTCATCCTATGCATATGCCAATCGTAGGGGAAGGTGAATCATTCATCCTATGCATATGCCAATCATAGGGGAAGGTGAACCACTCACCCTACACACGGGTGTCCGCAATCGTTGCGGAAGGTGAACCACTCACCCTACACAGCGCAGCAATAGGGGAAGGTGAACCACACCCCATGGTCACTCATAGCTCCAAAAAGTACCCCAAGCCCCTAAGAGCTCCCAAAGCTCAGTGTCCAACTCAAGCGGGTCCCTCATAGGAAGGGTCTTTCCACGACTCCAAGTCTCTCCCGGAAGGCTAAGAATTTGACCTTCCCTAAGGGCTTCGTGAGGATGTTTGTGACATGCTCATCAGTCATGATGTGTAGGAGCCTTATTGCTCGTCGTTGTACCATATCTCGGATAAAGTGGTACCTGATATCAATGTGCTTTGAGCAGTCATGGAACACCGGATTCTCGGAAAGGCGAATCCCACTCTAGTTGCCGCAGTAGATCACAGTAGTATCCAACACATGCTCAAATAGCTCACTAAAGATATTCCTCAACCAAACAGCTTCACAACAGGCCATACTAGCAGCAATGTATCCAGCCTCGGTGGTGCTTAAAGCAACCGATTTCTGCTTCCTTCTCATCCAAGATATTGAAGCAGAACCCAATGAGAAGCAACATCTAGGCGTGCTTTTAAGATCTGCCATATTGCCAACCCAGTTAGCATCAGTATATCCATGTAGCCTCAAACTCTTGACAATGTATCTCAGTCCATAGTTGATTGTGCCACAGAGATATCTCAAGAGATTCTTAGCAGCAATCCAATGTACATGATGAGGCTCGACCATAAATTGACTCAATGTATTCACGGCAAAGCATATGTCTAGATGGAAGTTTACCAAGAATCAGGGCCCCCACAAGTTGTCGATACTCAGAATGTAATGAATAAAATAATGTAAATAGTGATTAATTAGTTAATTAGTAATTAGGTTGAAAGGCCATGTCCGATAAGACATAACCTTTCGTGAAGAGGCAACTGCGTAGGTATATATGCAGGATTCATTTGTAACATTCAATCATCTATCTCATATCTCATTCTTCATGCCCTTTATAATATAATATTTGTATCCTCATGGATATCTTTGTATTCCAAGTGTTCTGGAGTATTTTGACTTGAGAAGGAACTTTGTTCGCTTCATTTGGTATCAGAGCAGTTCGATCTTCTGGCCGCTCATCACTGCACAAAGCTACGCTCCTCGGTCCAGGTCTTTGGCCATCAAAAATTCGTTAACATTGTTGCCGTCGAAGTGTTTTACTACCAGTCTTGGAGTTTCTCCATTTTCACTTGTAAGCCTTTGGACAGAATTAAAAATTTGAAGAAATTTCACCAGTAGGCCTTTGGCCAAAATTAAAAATTTGAAGGAAAAAAAAAGGAAAGTTTTTGAAAAAAAAACAAAAGCAATATATATATGGTCAAAAAAAAAAAATATATATATATATATATATAAGTAAAAAAAAGAAAAAAGAAAAAAAGAGATATATATAAAGAGTACATATATGTACATACCAAGACAATTTAAAAATAAAGAAGGAAGAGTAGATAAGGTTGTTTTGATTATTCTTTAAGTGGTTTACAAGCTCGCGGTTTTAGAAGCCCATGGTAATTGCCCATGGTATTTGCAAGGTAAAATAAGAACAAAAGGAATAAAAAATCTCTGTGTAAATGGTAAGTTTACTTTTACGTGGAGAACATTAACTGAGTCAAATACACATAAATGGACATATATTTTATAGGTGAATATATGTGAATAGCCATGTTTCATTAGGGTTGTAACTTTTCAACAACAACAAAGAGTTAAAAAAAATCAATTGTTAAAAAAAATATATATATGTATTATGAAAGTCAAACATCTTCTTAGTAATTATAGAAGATTTCATAAAAAGAAATCAAGGAAGAAATTTTCAAAAAAATCGGAAAGAAAAATATTATTAAGGATTTCTTAAAATATTAAGGAATCATTATTAAATCTTGAAGGTATATAAAAGGACAAAGAGGTTATTAAAGGTTTAAGTATTGGAAAAGTAGAAAAGGAGATAGATCATTATATTCTAAAGATTTTATTTTAAAAGGGAATATATACATATATAAAAGAATTTGAACCTCTTTTAAAAGAGAATATTAGTGAAGGATTCATTACCAAAGATTGAAGGAATAATAGTGAAGGATATTGGAAAGAATAATTAAGCTTGAGGGTTTATCAAAGGGAAATAATAATAATTTATTATAAATATTAGGAAGGGTCACCCTTAAAAACCCCAAAATTATCTGACAAAATGGCATCCAAAACAGAACTAAAGGAGGGAAGATTTCCTAAAAATTATAGTATGTGTGTCGATGCACTAATTGAAATTAAAGGGTCACTTGCAGGAAAAGAGGTTCTCATATCTATCGATTTTACTCGAAAGAATAATTATGTTGGTACCGAATGTGCTAACCAATTAGTGATCCCTGAATCAAATATAACTGAAGAAAATTCATTTAACGCAAATGACAAACAATACAACATAAAGAATTTACACCTAAGTATTGGGGAGTATTCCCTTGTCTCACAATTCACTGTTAAAAACTTATTTTCCAATAATATTGATATAGTTCTAAGTTCGCTCTGGATGGAATCACTAGGGTCATTCATCCTTAATACGAAAAATCACTAGGGTCATTCATCCTTAATACGAAAAAGAAGTTTTTGACATTTTCTTACAAAAATAAAAACATAACGTTGCAAGATGTCACGGTGAAGCCGAATTCACTAACACCAGAAGACATATTAGATATCACAAGAGTAGTTCTTCCAGAAAGTAAAAAAGCAATACAATATTTGCAAAGAGAAGTTGACGAAATCACAACTAACAAGAATGAAGAAGTTGCTCGCCTCAAGGACCACAACGATAAATTATTAACGCAAATTAAGAAGCTAAAGAAAGACAAGAAGTCGTTGGAAAACAAGGTGCAACAACTTGTTGAAAATGAAGCATCGAAATCTTCAAATATAGAAGTTCAAGTAGAAGAAAAATCGAACGTTGATCCAGTAAATGTCTCAATTGAAGAAGATGACAAGCAAGTTGCAGAAGAAACAAACTTAGATGCCGGACGAACAAAGAACATTCTACGTGAAGATTCTGTAACCATCTCCATAACATCCTCGCCAGGCGAAAATCAAAGAGGTCAAACCAAAACAGTTCCCTATCGACATCCAAATCATGGGAGCAGACAACTCAACCAAGCTATGTATTCAGAACAGAAACAGGTTGATATTCTGAAGAATACTAATGAATCATCACAAGTTGCCAGTCATCGTAAGATTCCACAAAAGATTGATTTAGGATGGTCCGATCCATTCTCAGTGAGACAATTTTGTTTGTCACTTAGAGGATCATATCAACTTGTATCGACAAGGATAATTGCCCCGAGACGAGAAGATGTTCGTAGCAAGAAAAGAAATCGAGGCCTTTCATCAACAAGCTTTGAGGACAAAGCTTTTTGAGGGGAAGGCAATGTAATGAATAAAATAATGTAAATAGTGATTAATTAGTTAATTAGTAATTAGGTTGAAAGGCCATGTCCGATAAGACATGACCTTTCGTGAAGAGGCACCTACGTAGGTATATAAGCAGGACTCATTTGTAACATTCAATCATCTATCTCATATCTCATTCTTCATACCTTTTATAATATAATATTTGTATCCTTGTGGATATCTTTGTATTCCAAGTGTTCTGGAGTATTTTAACTTGAGAAGGAACTTTGTTCGCTTCACAGAAGGATTTTCTAATGCGAGCCCAGCAGCACTTCCACATAGCTTCTTGAAGTTGAGTTCCATTGGAGTAGACACAAACTTGCAATCCACCATTCCACATCTCTCGAGCAACTTCACTATGTATTTTCCTTGAGAAAAGAAAATCTCACCTGGCTTTTGCCAGACCTCCAGGCCTAGGAAGTAATGCATCAGACCTAGGTCCTTCATCTCGAACTCGGAAGCCAACTCCCTCTTGCATTGATAAATGAGAGGGTTTGCACATGTCAAAAAGAGATCATCCACATAAAGGACAAGAATGAGAGGCATGTCCTTTTCAACCTTGAAATAAAGGTTTGGATCAGCTTCGCTCCATGTAAATCCCATCTTCATAAGATAGCTAACAATCCTCTCATACCAAGCCCTAGGGGCTTACTTCAACCCATAGAGGGCTTTTTTCAACCTGAATACGTGAGTCCTTCGATTTTGAACTTTGAACCCCTCAAGTTGTTCTACGTATACTTCCTCCTTAAGCGAGCCATGCAAGAAAGCAAATTTGGTGTAGGCTCCAACCTTGAGAGGCATCGAGAGCAATAATAGATCAAATAGTGGTGTATCGGGCAACCGGTGCAAATATCTCGTCATAGTCCACTCCTTCCTTTTGAGATAAGCCTCGAGCAACGAACTTGGCCTTGTATTTTTCAACGCTCCCATCAGCTCCATGTTTGATTTTGTAAAGCCATTTAGAAGTGACCACATATTTGTCCTTAGGTCTAGGAGTAGGAACCACATCTCAGACATCATTCTTCATGATTGATTCGTACTCCACATTGATCGCATCCTTCCATACTTGGTGTTTCACAGCTTCTTTGAATGTACATGGCTTAGATTGAACAATAGTACTCATAGCAGTTAAGTACCCTTGATACCTATTCGGCTTCTTACTTTCACGAAATGTCCCTCTTGGAGCAATATGTCTTTCAACATATTCGACAGTGTCTTTCAACCACAAAGGTCTCTTCCTTGAGGTAGAGGGATCACTAAGAGGTGGATCAATGGGATCCATTGGGCCTTCAACATCGGGAATCGATTCATCTGTCAGAGGTTCATCCTGCTTTCGTACAACATCATCATTGTCCTTCCTTGGAATGGGGAGACATCATCATCATCATCATCGAAAGTGACACCATAGCTTATTTCCACTTCTCTTTGACCAAGCACATATATTCTATGTGCCTTTGAATTTTCACTGTAGCCCACAAATGTTCCTTTCTTCCCAGATGCTTCTAACTTGTTTCTTTTCTCTTTATGCACATGAAAATATGCGGGACAACCAAATATTCTAAAACGAGAAACATGAGGTCTCTTACTAGTGAAAACTTCTTCGGTGTCTTGAAATCCAATGCTTGATGTGGGCTTCTATTTTGAACATATACGACAGTGTTGGCAGCTTCACCCCATAAGAACTTCGGTAGGCCTTGGTCATGGAGCATCGCACAAGTAGCTTCTAAGATTGTTCAATTCTTCCTCTTAGCAACTCCATTTTGCTCAGGAGTATATGGAGTGGTGGTCACCCTCTTAATGCCAACCTCTCTAGAATAGTCATTGAATTCATTTGATTCATATTCATTTCCAATACCAGTCCTTAATATTTTGATCTTCTTCCCTATTTGATTTTCCACCAAGCCTTTGAAAGAACGGAACTATTTGAACACTTCCTCCTCCTCCTTCAAGAAATAGATCCACATTTTGAGAGAGAAGTCATCCACAAAAATTGCACAGTATAAGTATCCTACTAATGATGTTATGGGAAACATACCAAATAGATCAGAATGGACCAATTGAAGAACGTCGGTAGTTTAACTTTCACTTGAAGGGAACGGTCCCCTTGTAAGTTTTCCAATTGCACAACCCTGACAAACACCTTCATGTTGAACTCGGGCATACCTGCGACCATCTTCCTTACCTCAGGTAAGGATTTGTAATGAAGGTGAGCAAATCTTCAATGCCATAATTCAAATTGAAGAGAAGTATTGCAAGTCATAGCTCCCAAAGGACTTCCCAACTTGATAGAGACCTTCAAACCTAAATACAAGTGTAAATGCATCTTTAAGGTTTCTTTGCCAAATACGTACCTTTCCATCAATGAATGCTACCTTGAAGCCTTTATTTTCCATCGCAGAAATAGACACCAGGTTCTTCCTCAAATCAGGGTCATACAATACTTCTTGTAGACGAAGGGTTGGTCTTGATTTAAGTGAAGAGAGAAAGTCCCTATCCCTTTCATGGGATAGGTGGCATTGTCTCCAAGTATGATATCCAAATTAGTCTTTTTTTCAATCAAATTTGAGAGGGCCTCCTTGTACCCAGTGAAGTGCCTTGAGGCACCACTATCAATCAACAAATGATCCAAACTGTCTAGAGGAGAGGCAATAGTGAGGGCGGAAATAAGATTAAAAAAAAAAATTGTTGTTCTACAACATTAGTTTCCTCATACTTGGAGTTTCTTGTCCTTTTGGGAGGTCAACCATTAACATATCGAGCAACGAGAGCATTTCTATTTCCTTCATTGTTGAACTTGTTATTCCTTTGACTGCCATTTCCTTTGAAATTGTTGTGATTGTTGTTGTTGTTGTCATCATCCCATGGAGTATCCTTCTTGTGAGGACACTCTCTAGCATAGTGGCCAAACCTGCTGTAATTGTAGCACCTTCCTTTTCTTCCTTCTTTAAATCCCTGCTTGAATCCTTGACCTTGTCTCTTTGGACCAGCATTGTTCTTCCTCTTCGCATGAGCGAAGAAGGCAGTAAGTTCATTTCCATTTGAAGGTTTGTCTCTCTCCATCATCCTCATCTCTTCTTGAGTGCATCTAGCTAATAATTCATCGAAACTAGGAATCCTGCATTGTTAAGAATGTTGGTGTTAAACACATCCCGTGCTCTTGTGAGCCCTCCAAGAGCAATGAGAGTGAGCTCCATGTCAACAAAAACTTCTCCAATAGATAGAAGACCATTCTTGATTTCTGTAATCCTCATGAAGTAGGATTGGATAGATTCCCCTCCATCCACCTTGATGTCCTTCAACTTGTTCTTGAGAAAGAGGATATGATTTGCATTGTTTACTTTAAACATCCCAATTAACTTATCATTGATCTCCTTAGATGTTCCCAAATTAGAAATATAGGGAACCAAATTCTTTTGAATGGAATCAATGATAATTCTTTTAGCTTTGACCTCACCTTTCTTGTACTTTGTCTTTGCAGCAGCAAGTGCATTTGAAGGAGGCTCCACCACTTTTCCCTGCACATAGTCCATGGCATCATGCTCTTCCAAAGTCATCTTCCATGCATGATAGTCAGATTTGTCCTTGAGCTTATCCTCGGATTTGAAGTATGATGTAGTCGTCATTGAAGCTAGACCAATATTCTTGTCCAACAACTCTCTTTTTTTTTTAGTTTAGTGATTGCTTTTCTCTCTCTTGCTTGGGCTTTGTCTTCACTTGGGCTTTGATACCATGTTAATTTTAGTTAACAATGGTATGTTCTATGCTTAGCACAATTATTTCAATGTTCCTTTAGCAATCACATTGACAGTAAAAGTATAATGAACATGAAACAAAATGCAAAAGACAAGCCCAGACAAATTTGGCAGATGCCGGGGAAAAACCCCAATGTGGGGAAAACCCCTTGATCAATTCTTCTTATTATTATATCAAAATGTTCAGCAAAGAGAGAGAGTACAATAGTCAAAATTGACTTGTCAAATTCAAGTCAAAACAACACTGTCAAAATTTGCAGTCAAATCAGCCCTAACCAGAAAGTCAAAGATGGTCAACGCAGCAATAGAATGTCCTCAGAACAATTCGATCTTCCCTAATCAAACTCAGCCTGATCAGGAGGTCAAAGTCAGCCCAAAACAGTGACAAGGTTAACAGTCAAACTCGGTCAAATAAACTATTTATTACAAGGTTAACAATCATACAGTGACAAGGTTAACAATTCCTAAGCCAACCCTTTCAGAAGATAGGTGTATGTGAAAGGTGTTACAATTTTAAGTTTACTTCATGAGTGGAGTCACGGTTTTATGCTAGGTTATATCAACCTATTTGTCCATGAGCGCCTTTGTAGAGGAGCACTTCCCAATGCCTAAGTTACCTTCTTCACCTTTGTTTTCCAAGCCCACATATTTTCCTTTTTCTTTTCTTTTAGATCGTTTATTTAACAAGCTTCATTGAAGATCACATCATAATGAAATAACCCCTTTTTGTGTTCAGCAATTTATTGCTTCATCTGGCTGGGATATTCATAGAGAGTTCAATTTACTTTGATAGGTATGATATGCATGGATACTCTTGACAACGACAGGCTATATAAGATGGTGTAAAGCTCAAGCCATATTTTTGTGTTTGCTTGCTTTACATCCCTTGCCATTCTTTTGAATTTTAACATTTGGCTCATGTTCTTTCCTTACATACAACTGCATCAACCTTAGGTACATAAAACCCCTTATACTCATAAGACAACATCAACAGTGAACCAACACAAGTAGCTAACAACAACCAGCCATAAGATAGGACAATGCCACAAGGGAACGATAAAAATTGTTATGAAAAATCATGGAATGCTACAATCATTGAATCCTCCAATTTGTGCCCCTCCTAGACAGTCATAGAAAGGCCTCAAGGAAGGTCAGACTGGACTAGGGCCAAGTGATAACCACCAAGGTGAAGCAAGGGAACAAGTATACAACCAATAGTGGTCTATCAGCCAACTCACCTATGATCCATACTAGAAAGCCCCTAAACATTAAATGAAAGCACTTGAATGCCAAAATGGTTAATGTACTTCACAAAATATGACCCACCTTTATTGGATGAGCAAGTTAAATGAATGAACGCTCTGATTAGAGAGTGGATGAGAGATATCTATGGATCATGAAAGGGCTACTGGTTAGAAAACTACATCATAGTGGAAAAAAAATTCTACTAGGATTACCCATTCATGTGGGTGGGTAACAATACCCTAGCTACTAGTGTGGTGTGTTCTGTCTCGAGAGTTTAGGGAAAATGACCACAATAATCTAGTTGGTCAAGTGTTGGTGGTCTCCCGAGGCCTCACAAATATAATGTTTGATATAATGTTGCTATCTACCTGCCTCTTGGTGCCTCTATTTGTTGGAAGCACCGAAAGGAAACGTCTAATTAGACAAACCAGCTCTTGATGAGGCGAAAAAGGGAAAATTAAGTGAAATCTAAATCCCAAGACCTCGGGTACATCAAAATCCAACTTTAGCCCTAGATCCTTCTTCCAAAGAGAGAATCATTACCTCTTCCCATAAAAGGGGTAAAGGGAATCAATAGTTTATTCATCAAATTTCATTATAGATGACTTGTGATGATGAGATAAATTCATTATATTTTTTATGATAAATTGATGGCTCCAAATTCGAGACTTAGGACATAATTCAATATTGATGTGTGGCGCATCACTAAATATCTTATATTTCAATTTTCTGTAAATATTATGTAGCAATGTGTTAATTTGATGATGTCGTTACCTTAAAGGTTTAAAAATTTGAAAAAAAAAATATTTTTTTTTATTTTTTTTATTTTGTCAATATTTTATTGATGTTGTTGATAAGATGTTTTCCAAAGCCATCTTAATATATTCACAGACACAATATTTGCAACCAGTGTTCCACAAGGATGCATCCCCCATGGAGGGGGGCACGCGAATAGGGAGATGCGTAGAGAAATGTTTCCCCACATCCCCCTTTTGGGAAATTCGAAGAAAAACACAGAAAAACATTTCCCCAATATGGGGGGCATGTTTACCCAAAAGGGGTACTTGTGGGTGTCCTCCACAACAAAGGGATCGTCTAGGCGTCCCCCTTGATTTTTGCCTAAAACAATGAGTTACGAGTGGGGAAGCCTAATATTCAACCGGAGGGCCCTACCAATGTTGTGTAATTAATGGTAATATTAAATTCTTAAAGTAACACATTAACATTAATTGTTTCGGAATGTTTGAGAATGGTTCCAACGTCATTGGATTTCATGAGAAAGAAGAATTGTAGATCCCTCTCCAAATACAACAGACTTTATAATTTTCATGATTTCATGACTAGGGGGTTTGAAACGTTTCCATTGGATTCTATCATGTATGAGAGCATGGAACTAGCATTTAATCAAGAGCACCAAGCCCTCTATGTACCTCAATGTTGGTGGCACTGATTGTTGAACTCCTCTGTCATGATCCTAGTAAAAATGAACACATCACTCAAACAAAATCTCGATTTGACATGTTAAGTTTTTTCTATCATATTTTAATGCTTGGAGGGTTATATTAATGATGAGGATCCCAATATAGGCAATGATTTTGAAGATATGTAAGTATTTGTTGTACAATGATTGTTTTGGAACTATAGAGGCCACCTAGAGCCTCTTTTTTTATAGTCTTTTGGTTCAAAGATAGATTACACTCAATCCTATTTTGGTTATATGCACTCTTACTTGTATATATATAACTTTGCATATTTGTGTATACTTGCTTGGAATCATATAGATGCACATAAATATTTATGTATATTTTTTCAATATTTGAATATTTATGTATTTTTTGGTTGCCTAGTTCTTTGATTTGGTTTTATCGGTTCTCGGTTTTAGGGTTGATCGCTTTAATGATCAGTCTAATTCTGATGCCATTGGTTCATTGTCCATTTTCAGTTTTAACTTTTGAGTCTTGACACTAGATATTGATGACCTCAGATCGAGTCTTTGACTCGTCACTCTTTACTGTTTTTGAGTTTGAGTAATTTCAATTTATTATTCCAATCTTCATACTTTAGTATCTACTATTTTGTTTAGTACTAATCAAATTCTAGAATAGTGAATGATGAATTTAAATCAATGTAGATAATAGAATTATGAATGATGAATTTAAATCATTGTATATAACATTTTACTAATTATATTCCATTGAATCATTTATGATGTATGAATCAATGTATTTCATTATTGAATTTGAATTTGAATCATGTTTATCATATTTTTTTCTTTATTCTGAGGAAAGAAATCAGCCTCCCTCTCAACTCAAGGGCTAGAGTGAGGTTGGTTAGCCCACAAGTATACTCACTTAAGAGTTCACAAGGCTCGAAGCCAATACAACAATATTTATCAAGGCATTATAGCTCATCATGTCACTAACATGGATTTGAACTTGGGTGGGGAAGATAACAGCGATTTTACCCAACTTCAAGGTAACCCCAACTGACACAATCATATATATATATGAGTCTATGTATTTCATTCATTCATATCAATGTATTTGATTCATAAATCATAAATGATATATATATATATATATATATATATATATATATATATATCAACCATTTATACAGCATTCGTATATAGAGATTCAGACATCATGTATGAATCAAAATATATATGATGTGTGAATCATTGATTCATACATCGTGTGTGTGTGTGTACACACACATGATGAATGAATCAATATATATTGATTTTTACTTAAAATAATGACTTACAAGTGAGGAACCCTAATATTCAACTCGAGGGCCCTACTAATGTTATGTAGTTAATGGTAATATTAAATTCTTGAAGTAAAACATTAGCATTAATTGTTTAAGGATGTGTGAGAATGGTTCCAACCTCATTGGCTTTCATATGGAGAAAGTAGAATTTTAGATCCCACTCAAAATCCAGCAAACTTAACAATTTTTAAGATTTCATGATTGGGGTGATTGAAATGTTTTCATTGGATTCTATCATGTATGAGGGTATGGAACTAGCAATTAATCAAGAGCACCAAGCCCTTTATGTACCTCTGTTGGAAATACTGAGAGGGGGGGTGAATCAATATTTCTTTTCAATTGTTATTTTTACCAGTTAGATCACTTATAATTAGAACACAAAATGAACAACAAGAATAAATATTTTTATTAGTAAGATATAACAAAGACTTCAATCCTCGTCTTTACAATAAATCCAATACAATAATGTGTAGGCCTCTAACCCTAGATGAAGACACCAATCTTCAATCCTACCAGGCACCAACTTGTACTTTGTCAAGCACAAACTTAGACTTCACGAGGCTCCGACCTCTAGGGCTCCAACCCTATCTAGGCTCCAACCTGGTCTCTTTGAGGACTCCTATCCTCTAGGGCTCCAACACTTTACTTCAATTCTTCAAGATAGATTCAATGATTCTTCACGGCTCCCAATATCTTCTGCAACGAGCCCTGACAATATCTTCACCTTCAGCACTGCCCTCAAACAATCTCCAAGGAAACCAGCTCATCAATGACAACTTTGTCTTGTCATGAAGGTGTCACCACTGCTCTTCATGGTACCCAAACAAAATCTCCAAGGTCACCTCATGATGGCTTCAATGCATCATGGTCTCCAAGGGTGTCTCCAAGACTTCAAGAGATCTTCAACAATGCTTAGCGATGCCTCAAGGTGTCTTCAATCAGTTGTCCCAAGAAATGTCTTCAATAGGTTGCTCCATGTTCTGCACCAAACAAATCTTCAAGTACTTCAAGATCAGCTTCTACACTGCTTCAACAAGATGTCTTCAAGTCTGCAGGTGTCTGTCTAAAAACTGCTCCAAGTCTTATGTTCTTCAAGTCTTCAAGGTTCTTTTAGGGTCTCCAATTGGTTGCTCAAGAAGGCCCTAGTTTGTGGTCACAGGTTTCCAACGAATCACCACAGGTCAGCAAGAACGTTTTCTTTCTCAAGTGAACTTTGACACAGGACCAAAGTTAGTTATCCCACTAGGTCTGAAGGTAGTTAATAGAGCTTCAAGCCTTAAAGTCCAAGCTTCAATTTACTAGCAGTTTCTGAGTTCCATAGTCCACTGAACCTTCTCAGGACTATAATTCCGAAGGTCCAAAGGTAATATAGGTGATTGTTCTATTAGTTTGTGCCTTCCACAAGTGACTCATTATTCCTCCAAGCACCTAGTTGTAGAACTATCTGCTAGTAGCTTGCCACAAAGCCAAGGTTGTGATCTCAGGTCTACAATCTGAGGTGTAGACTTTAACAAGTTTGAACCCGAGTTTAAGAAATCCTCCACAAGCTTGAAATCCCACAGGTCTGAAACTTTGACAAGGTCTGAAAACCGAGCTCCTGTAGCCTGTCACAGTTCTGTCCAGCAATCCGCAATTTTTGTCACAGGTCTTGATGTGTATTACAGCACCGTCCTCCAACAGGTGACAAGATTTGGAGGTCCGAGTTCTGACAGAGGTAGCTGTCAACAGTTCTGAATTAAATTGAGGCCCCAAGCATGCAATCCGAGTTCTATTTAGCCTCCTCTTCATAGGACCGAGGTCTATCGCAGTAATTCTCCCACAAGTTAACTCTGAGTTGTAATAAACACCTTAAAAAAATTTCCCACACAAAAAATATCCTTAATTGTCCTCCTCGGTTTCCTATCTTGTTCTGTGTCTTGTCTCTGAAATTATCATCGAGATTGACACTAGAATGAAGAGATCGAACTCATATTAATACACATTTTAACCTTTGATGAAGAGACGCGTCATTTGGAGAGACATGTCAGCCTATACAAGTCGGCTTAGGTCAGCTAGGACAATGAATATAATTGTTTAACTTGAAAAATCATTTTCTCTCAATCTAGGAGGAGTTAGAGGGCGAGTGATAGTGCGTTAGAAAGGGAAAATTGCCCTTTACAAGTTGGTGTCAAGTTCATCCGTCAATGAGGTCATTTTCCTATCAAGAAAATTATATTTGTGAAACTGTCATCATTATTTCATTTATGGAAGCCTTTTAAGATTTTATGTTTTGGGGCTCCTTCATCATAGACTTAGGCCATCAAGTTTTTAGGATTAGGGTATCTAAGGCTTCATTCATGTAGAACTCCAAATGTAACCTTCAACAGTCATCCATGCCATTATTATCTTCATTAATTTCAAGGACTAGGGTTCTTCACATGTGTTCTTCATTAATAAGGATTAGGGCTTTATTCATGTATGTGAAGGTCTTCTTCATAGTATTAGGGTTCCATACACTTAGCACTTGCATCAATATGTTAGGGCTAAGGCATCTTCTAGAGCATTATGGGCATCTAGGGCTTCATCCATCATTAGATCATGCATCAACAAGCTAGGGCTTGTCATCATATAAATAGGGATATAGATGTAGATAGGGAATTTCGCATTTGAATATGCATCATCTTCATGCTTAGGGTTTTCTCCTAGGGTTTGCATGAGGGCAAGGGCAACATCACGAAAGGGTTATAAAAGAATATGTGTCATCTCCAATAATGTCATATTGACATCAATGACAACTTTGACCAACAACCTCAATGTTGGTGGCACTGATTGTTGAACTCCTCTGTCAAGACCCTAGCAAAAATGTACCCATCACCCAAACAAAATCTCGATTTGAATGTTAAGTTTTTCCTATGTTATTTTAATGCTTGGAGGGTGATATTGATGATGAGGATCCCAATATAGGCAACGATTTTTATGATATGTAGATATTTGTTGCACAATGATTTTGTTTTACTATAGAGGCCACCTACAGCCTCTTTGTTGATGTACTTTTGGTTCAAAGATAGATTGCACTCAATGTTATTTTGGTTATATGCACTCTTACTTGCTATATACATAAAAAAACTTTGCATATTCGTGTATAATTGTTTGGAATCATATAGATGCACATAAATATTTATGTATCTTTTGGTCAACTGGTTTCTTTTATCATTCCCAGTTTTGGGGTTGATCGCTTTGATGATCAGTCTAATTCGTATGACATTGGTTCATTGTCCATTTTCAATTTTAACTTTTGAGTCTTGACACTATATGCTGATGACCTCAGATTAAGTCTTTGACTTATCACTCTTTACTATTTTTTAGTGTGATTAATTTCAATTAACTATTCCAATCTTCATACTTGAGTATCTGTTATTTTACTTAGTACTAATCGGATTCTATAATAATGAATGATGAATTTAATTCAATGTAGATTCTAAAATAATTATAAATTTAAAGCAATATAGATTCTAGAATTATGAATGATGAATATAAATCAATGTATACAATCTTTTACTAAATCTATTTCATTGGATCATTTATAATGTATAAATCAATGTTTTCATTATTGAATTTGAATTTGAATCATATTTATAATATTTTTTTCTTTTTTTCTGAGGAAAGAAACCAGCCTCCCTCTCAGCCCGAGGGCTAGAGTGAGGTTGTTGGTACTAGGCCAACACAAGGCTCGAAGCCAATACAACTATTTATCAAGGTATTATAGCTCATCATGTCACTAGCAGGGATTTGAACTTGGGTGATGAAGATAACAACCATTCTACCCAACCACTCGAGATAACCCCAATTGACACAATGATATGTGTGTGTGTGTGTGTGTGTGTGTGTGTGTGTGTGTGTGAGAATCGATGTACTTGATTCATACATCATAAATTATCTATATATATAGACAGACACGATGTATATAATACATTGATATATATATATTGATGCATACATGATGTATGTAATACATATTTTGATTCATACATCATACACACACACACATGGTGTAAGAATCTATAGATTCATATATCATATATAAATCAATATATATTAATTTTTTTTTTATTCATACATGATGTATGTAATATACATTTTGATTTGAACAAGATATATATATATATTGAGGAGGTTCGAGTGGGAGGGGTTATATTTTGGCCCGATGAAAAAACCAAACATTAAATATGCTTGGGGGCTAGGTATCTCAACCAACAACCAGGCTGAGTTCTTAGCCCTTTAACAAGGGTTAGAATTGGCTCTAGAAAAGGAAATCTGACAGTTTATGGTTTTTGGTGACTCCATGTTAGTAATCCAGCAGGTTATTAAAGCGCAAGAGGATACAATGTATATGCAATCTCCCATGTTGCATCGAATTTGTTTGCAAATCTCCAAGTTTCAAACAACTGAGTTCTTCCATATCAAAAGGAAACACAATGTGGAAGTTGCTTTGTTGGCTAATTGTGGTGTCAATCTAGGAGCAGGAGTGATGGAAATAGAAGGCTCTATGTTATCCAAATATATTCCATGACCTCACAAATTCTAAAGTTATTGAAATGGTTTATTTCTCTTAAAGAGGGCACTAAAGAGAATTGGCAATGGGTGCAATCCCATAGGCAGATCATTAAATATCAAAGCAGGAGGTCGAAGCTCCAATCCTTGAATTAGTGATCTTCAATTAAACTGAAATGACGAATTCATGGGTTGGCGCAAAGATCACGTGGCAAAGGTTTGGATGATAGCCAGGTAGAAGCGGATCCACAATGCTGTTAGATATTAAAGGATGTGGAAATCAGTCAGTTGTAACCTTGGATCCACAACGTCTGTGCCAAGTCCTGTGCATTTAGGGATCCGATCTGCAGTGGCAGTTTACTCGAGTGCATGGGGGAGCAACTGACGTCGAGGAGATGCACTGATGAAGGCAAGAATCCATCCATTAGATCTGGGGTTATGTGATTAATCATAATTCCCACTTTCGAGACACAACAATCTAAAACTGAGATCCAGGAATTAATGGCGAGAGGCGTTCATGGTAGAGGAATTAAGACAGGGAATAATTATTTGAGGAAAATCTTGTACATGAACCATCGGCATCCAGTCCCAGAACGAGACATACACCCAGCAGGACCGACCTTGTATTGCTATAAAAAGGATGTGTAATTCATTGTTAATACAAAGATAAGGTTCAAGAATTTCCACAAAGCAAAGCCTAGAAAGGTATATTGCAATTGCTGGATGGAATTGTCCCGCGCAAAGGACAACGAATTAGCTCAGCACCTAGTCCATCTGACAGTGACCATGTAGTTCATAATAAATTTGATGGTTAAACAAGGGGAAAAGAAACAGGAATATGAGCAAGCCCAGCTTGTGTTACTGCACCAGAAAATTGGTTGGTTGCAAGAAAAAAATGGAGCGTATGCAAGTAGCTTTCAACCACTTGATTTTCAAACTTGACCAAATTATTCCAGACTTAGCAATGTCACTGGCTGATGATAAGGAAGGGATGCTTGAAGAGAGTGAGAGACCCAACGTGGAGGCACCGGAGCAGCGGGCGACATAGGTCAACAAAGTGAGCAAGGAACTGGCCAATGTCCTGCAACTCCAATGCTCAAATGTGACTGAAAATGTTGATGTCTCTGTGTCAGGAGCAATGGTGGAAGGTTAATCTACTCTTTTAGTTTTCTATGTTCTGCAGATCTATAAAAATATTAGGGGTTTTCTGGAAGGTTTATAAGTTCAGTTGTGTTAGAATTTCAGTATGTAATCGGATTGCTAGTGTTTTAAGACCATTTTGGACTTTTGAGCAAAGCAGAAGAAGATTTGGTGTCAATTGTAAAAAGTTATGGCCTTCAAACCAGCTTTATATAATGGAAAGAACCTACCCGTCTCTTTAAAAAAAAAAACATACATGATATATATATGTGAATATATATATATATATATATATATATATATATATATATATATTAGCTCAGCACCTGGTCCATCTGACAGTGACTATGGAGCTCATAATAAATTTGATGGTTAAACAAGGGGAAATGAAACAGGAATATGAGCAAGCCCAACTTGTGTTACTGCACTAGAAAATTGGTTGGTTGCAGGAAAAAAATGAAGCGTATGCAGGTAGCTTTCAACAGGTTGATTTTCAAACTTGACCAAATTATGCCAGACTTGGCAGTGTCACTGGCTGATGATAAGGGTTGCTTGAAGAGAGTGAGAGACCCAACGTGGAGGCATCAGAGCAGCAGGCGACATAGGTCAGCAAAGTGAGCAAGGAACTGGCCAATGTCCTGCAACTCCAACGCTCAGATGTGACTGAAAATGTTGATGTCTCTGTGTCAAGAGAAATGGTGGAAGGTTAATCTCCTCTTTTAGTTTTCTATGTTATGCAGATATGTAGAAATATTAGGGGTTTTCTGGAAGGTTTATAAGTTTAGTTGTGTTAGACTTTCAGTATGTAATAGGATTGCTAGTGTTTTAGGACCTTTTTGGACTTTTGAGCAAAGAAAAAGAAGATTTGGTGTCAATTGTAAAAAGTTATGGCCTTCAAACCAACTTTATATAATGGAAAGAACCTACCCGTCTTTTTAAAAAAAAATGATCCATGAGATATATATATATATATATATATATATATATTCGAAACTAAACGAAGATTGAACCAAGAACTAGTCAGAACTGATAAAAAATCAAACAAAAAACCGACCAACCAAAAACACAAATATTCAAACCTTAAATAAAAACATATATGTGTATGTGTGTATTTTTTTTTTTTTTCATAATCAAAATAGTGTAACAAAGAGGCTCTAGAGCCTCTATTGTAAAAAAATATATATATATCATATTATCCAAATACCTACATATCATCACAATCATTGCCTATATTGGGATCTTCATCATCAATATCATCCTTTAAGCATTAAAATAAGATAGAAAAAGCTTCACATGTCAGATCGAGATTTTGTTTTGAGTGATGGGTACTTTTTTACTAAGGGTTATGATAGAGGAGTTCAACAGTCAATGCCACTAACACCAAGGTACACTGAGGGCTTAGTGCTCTTGATAAAATGTTAGTTCTATACCCTTGTACACCACAAAATCCAATGGAAACATTGCAGTCCCCCCAATCCTTGTTGGAAATATTGAGAGGGGGGTGAATCAGTATTTCTTTACAATTGTTGTAATATACAAGATGTACAACAAGAAAATAATTTTATTAATGTAAACAGTGAGGACTCCAATCCTCTACAACAATTCAGGCTCCAACCAGTACAACATAATTCTAACTCCTTCAAGGCTCCAATCTTGAATGAGGACTCCTATCCTCAAATATCATCCCAGACTGCAACCTGGTCTCAACAAGGCTGCAACCTCTTATGAAGACTCCAATCCTTAAAAATCAATCCAGGCTCCACCTGGTTTCTTACAAGATTCCAACCTTGTATGAGGACTCCAATTCTCTAGGGCTCCAAGCCTCCAACCATCTCAATTTACTTCAATCCTTCAAGGTGACTTCAATATTGCTTTAATTCTTCTGAAAGCTTCTTCAACAATACTTGAAAGATGTCTCCAACAATGCTTCAAGGATGTCTCCAATACTACTCCAAAAATGCTTCACATACTGCTCCAAAATCTACTTCAGCAAATGTCTCAAAAGCGTTGCTCCATGATCTCTAACAGCTGTTCCAATGTTCTTAATCTGGGGTCACTCCGAAATACTTCAAGGGCTATTAAAGATAACTACAAGGTCCGCTTCCAGGCTTGTCTCAATCCATAGACTTTTTAAAGTGTTGGACAATAATCTGCTTCAAGAGCTAGTTCAAGAGTGCTTCAATGAAAGCTTCTTCACTCCTCCAGACCTGCTCAAACAATGTTCCAAGTTTGCTACAACAAAGACCTTCAAAGGTTGCTCCAAATGATTTACTACAAAAAAAACCCTTCAAAAATTGGTTTGAGCATCTTGGTTAAAGCCACAGTCAACTAGGATTTTATGACAATCTTTACTTCACAATAACCTGAGTTTATAACTTCATACCATGGTCAATTAGGAAGTTGCTACATAAGTCTTCAAAACTACATAAGTACAATGGAGAGGCTTCAAAGAACCATCCAACACTGGTCAAGACTACGCTCCTAATCCTCTATTCCCAAGGAGATTACAGATGTGTTTAATCCAACTTTGCTCTCAAAATAAGACCATGACACATGTCTAAAATATAACAGTTAGGAATTGCTCTTTGCTCCAATTTCCTTTATTGCTTTCTGTGTTCATCCTAGTAATCAAAGAAAACATTGAATCCATCATCCTCCTCTCTTTGATCCACCTATTATGAATTCAAGCAAACCATCATCAAGCTAATGTCTTCCTAGGGATCAGCAATAACTTCCTCCCCGACCTTTAATTTTTGGCAAGGGTGACTTGCTCTAAGGAGATGATATATCACTAGTTTTTCCTCTACGTTATATGGCAGAATTGTTTTAAGCACAACATTGTTGATAATATGTCTCATTGGTATAAGATCAACATACATTAAACCCACCCCCCTCGCAGGTGCGAATGCAAGAACATCATTGTGACAAGACCGCCTTGGGTGGATTTCAACGTCAGTTGGATCAACAAGCGTCATCCCCAGCCATGGCGTACCTTGGTTTTAATACTCGCAGGGTGCAAGCCATCCTCATCCCAGACAATGAGTGCTTTGATAAGTTTGGCATGATGGAAAATCATTATTATATGATCAACCCGCTTTAGATCCTCCCGACGAAGATCAATGTAGGCGCGTGTGGACAAGCTTTATATTCGACTCTCGACGTGGCGCTCTAGGTAAGGTAACTCTGCTAATGAAGGATATGGTAGTAAGTGGAACCATGTCGGGGATAATAGTCGTTCTTTGGCAACCCAACTCAGCACCAACGATAGGCATATTGGCTTTCTCTCTGGCCTGGAGAATTGATTTAGCAATTCACTGGTCATGGGGTTTGCAGAGGGTAACAAACTTCCTATTGTCTCCATGGGAGACAGACCCGGCCCTGCGACTATCTTTCTCCACTCAGAGTCTCTAACCCATGACGGGAATGATAACACTTGAGCAAATTCCATGAATTCTCACCTCTCCCGCGCGCTCCTGGTTGGTACCAGTGCCACTCTGGTCCATAGGGATGGTAAGTCGACGTTGATAGGGCACCCTCAACTAGAACAGCGTCAACCATTGGTTAAGCTCCCTCTTCTCTTAGAGAGGAATTGGCATCACAATGTGGTGATATGGCTACGATTGGCATCAATTGCCTAGAGTCTGGTTCTTCACTGGGGACAAGGGTTCATGATAGAGCTATGGCAGAGCAAAAGGCTTACGACAACAAGCGCACCACATTATAGACAACGTTATGGGAGAGGCGTGACAACATTGGCAACGAGGCAGTTGTGTTAAGCCGCAACAGCGGCAATGATAACATCGGCCCTGGGCAACCAATAGTGGCATTTGGCCCATGAACGGTCCTCCCTCCTTTGCCAAGCTCCTACATTTTTTGAATAGTCTTTCTGTGGTCAAGTAAAATCATGTATTCGGCAGTCTTTAGAATTTTGAAGTCTGGCAAAACAATATTGCAATTTTGTATAATCGATGCTCAAACTTGTATATAGTTTTGAAAGACACTCTAGTCAAGCGTAGTATATGTAATTTGAAGACAATAAATTGGTGTTCGTGGGTTGGTTTCCCTACGGGGCAGCACTGATCACCATTGAAAACTCTATGTACTCCATTTTTGCAGTAATATAATGTTGAATGACAAAAAAAAAACATACATCAAATCCTGTTAGATACCATGCCACTAGTCTTGAGCTTTAGTTGTACAAAATGCATCTGTAGATCTAAGCAAAATCCACCCATGATCTAATGTGTAGCAATGGGGCTTACATAGATGATAAATAAGAATAATTCCTTCTAGTCTTTAGGTAGACTCTTAATCTCTAAAATATCTCTTAAGTAATAACTTGTGTCATTTTGATAATAAGAGATCTAAAAATTAGAAGGCGTGTTCTTAGAGCGTTTGAGACATCAATTCCAAACGGATGCAGAAGTAGAGTGCCTCTTGCCCATCAAACTACCTCCTAGTTCCAATGAAGCAGCCAAAGATCCATTTGAAGTTTCCTTCTTTCAACCTCCTATACTAGGAGTATCCCTTGCTCATATATCCCCCCCCCCAAGATCATTCAATCGAACCCTTAAATGGTTCCAAAGGACTCCAACAATGAACCAATGCCCTCTTAGCCATCGACCTCATTGCGCAATCTCTCTCTCTCTCTCTCTATAGTTAGGTTTTTTAGTTATCCAACTTCCCAATCTCGGATAAACCCATTTAGTATTTTGTATGAATGTACAATTGTCATGGATTTATACAAAATTGTGAATGTTATGGTTGTGTAGGTTTCTTTCTTCATATTATTTTCAACATTTTTTAGGAGTTGTGCTTGCACTCCCACATTATATTCATACTTGTTGTGCTCTTCAATCACATTGACCTACTTTTGAGGTCAAAAGTCAAGCATTAGTAAAGTTATCTTATCTTATCTAGCAATGTTAGCTAAAACATAAAGTTCTATGGTTCCTTTTTTGCAATAATTATAGGCTTTCACTTCTCGAAATACATATCCATTTAAATGTTCCTTTTAACATTCTATCGCACCTAAACCCTCATGAATTTGTTTTACATAGCAATCCTTATACACAAATTTCCTTGAACTTAAGAGAAATACATTCTTATTGCATTATCATAGCAATCTCCTAAGCAAAATGTTTGTCATGAGGGTCATTCTATCCTCTGTTACAACATGGATGATTTCAAATCCACAATGCAATACCATTTGTCTTTCTTTAGTTCTCATAAAAAATACAACATCTAGCTCTTTGTCAATCAATATACATGTACATCACTATTGTCACGTCTAAAAACCAAAGAACTATCAAACGTGATCCCTTCACTACATAAGCAAGATGAATTAGTATATATGCTTAGGATCCATAACCTCCATCAAAATGAATTAGTATATATGCTTAGGCTCCATATCCTCCATAAAAATGGCATCCTTTCTTAGTGATGCCTATTTATGAATATATAACAAAAAATGCAGACCTAGAAAAGAGGGTTTGTGTATGTGCAAAGACTCTAAAGGACTTTGAGAGAAAAAGGAACATCTGCAAAATTTCCAACAAGTACCTCCAAAAATGTCGAATTAATTTTTTTTCTTTATTGGTATATGTCAACATTTTTTTTATTTACAAGTTCATGTCACTTGGAGTTGTTTTTAAATTATAGAACCTCCAAAACTTTTATCCACCTCTCGTAACACAGACCCAAAAAACTAAAAAAAAGGCATAGAAAAGTTAGTCCAAGGGTTTAATTTCAATACCAATATGAGTAGGTGTTAATTTTGGACAACTAGGTCCAAACTCCATGTTGCGATGCTCAGATGAAGATGCCAATATTTTTATTGGACTCCTCTTTCGGAGAGGTGCAAGATCGATCTAAAGATCATCTTGATCCGATGAGCAAAACATTCATTTTGAATTTATTCAAAGTATGTGCAGGTCGACCTGAAGGTTTGGAGCCCCAGCAGTTGTGCCACGCACCCTCATTGATGGATATAAATTGGTCAACGTTGGAGGACATTTTCACTCATCACATCCTCACACATTTCTCTCTCCTCATCTGATTGGTTCGATCACCTTGGAGGCTCTTCTCTTCACACATGGGAAATTGCAGCAAGGAGACTTTTCTATTTTCGGCCTAGGGTTTACCGCAGCATTGACTAGTGTTGACTTTGGTCAATGCATGGTCAAATTGACTTGAAACTCTCCCATTCTTTCAATTTCCTCAATCCGCATTTTTTGGCACAATTCCTGAGTCTGGACGTTGACTTTGACTTTGTTGTGTTGACCTTGTCGCTGTAGTTTGCGTTGATCGTTGACTGCCAGTGTTGACTTTCATTGACTTTGGGGTTGACTATTTTGGTTGTCCTAGAGGGTTGTGTGACACTTCTGGTTGGCTGACCGTATTGAGAGTTTGTTGGTTGAAGCATCCTGCTGACCGTCGTAACGAACCAACACACTTATATATTTTGGCTTATCTTCTGTCAATCTACTAGTATGTTCTATCAACATTTTACTTTATTGTTTATGTGATTGCTGACTGATATTGGGATAAAAAGTAAAGTTGCATCAAGCATGGAACATCTACGAAAATTTACATGGTATCAGAGCTGAGGTGAAGACAAAGCCCTTGTTTGTAGCAATCACCGAAGAAGAGCATGGGTTCCTCAAACTACAATGGCTTTAAGGCTAATGACAAATTGACTGGGAAGGATGACTTCCATGCCTGGAAGATGACATTGGATCTTATGTTGGAAGACCAAAATGTCATGGACTATGTGCAAGGTAAAATTCAAGAGCCTCCATCCACTGCAACTGTTGCTGCCAAAACAAAGTACAAGAAGGGGGAAATCAAAGCTACGTTGATGATCAGGGACTCAATTCATAAGATTCTGGTTGCCTACATCTCTGAGCTGGGCACATCCAAGGAGATGTATGATAAGTTGGTCAACATGTTCAAGGCCAACAATGCGAATCAAGTCCTATTCTTCAAGAACCAATTGAAGAATCTGAAGAAAGGCAGGGATGAGTCTATTCAATCATATTTTTTGAAGCTGACCGAAATCAGGAATAATCTTCTGGCTATTGGGGAGACAATAGCTGGTCGAGAGATGTTTCTCACCGCACTTGGAGGTCTCTCATCCGAATGGCATGTATTCAACACTACCATTCTCAATAACAATGTGATACATGATGCAGCCGAAGGCTGCAAAACCCACATTCTCACCTTTCCATGCATATAAAAATGCATGGTTCATTTCTCAATCAACATAATTCCCATATTGGGCAAACTCTAATGCGGAAGCTACCTTTTTATACCCTATGGTTAAAACCATAGAATAAAACCTGTTTCATGAAATGGGAATCAATATCTATAACCTTGGGTAAATACCCATTTTAAACATCCACCATATACTGGAGCTCACACTATTTGATTTCACATCTCGATTTTGGTTAAACATAAACCAACGATAATATTTTGTTAGACTTTGGAGCCCACACCTTAATACTCATCAACATAAATTCGAGCTACGCGGACATTTCATTTATTCAAAAATCCGACTTTGCATTAAAACCCAAAACATGATGGCCCACAGCTTAATAAACTCTCCTTTCTTACTGTCAATAAACATTAACATATATTCGGCCACACTTTATCATTCCATACTTTGGTTTAACCCAAATATCAACGTAATATTTGTTTGGGTCCCACAACTTAACTTTTCATTAACCTTCACGCAACTTCGAGTGCGAATGCCATCAGATCTCCAACACTTATGATCTAACGGAAATCGCATTCAATCAACCCCCGAAGTTTATCGCACAAAATTCACGCGAAACAAATGGTTTTAAAATACCGTCCAGGCTACGTGTCAGTCGCTGGAGTGTATCGCGTTCAATTCCAATAAAACCGCTTACCATCCTAAGGGCGCGCGAAAACCATTTGTGGTTTTCCGAAAACCACTTCACGATTCCATCGCATAATTTCACCACACTTCTTCTCTATTCACTGTGATGTTACTCACAGTTCCGCTGCACCATCATTTTCGATTATGCCTTCAATTCTTCAGACCTTCATCATCCAAATATCATCACTATTTATTAAGTAACCACTGAAACGCCATACATCTTCTGTCTGTGCGAATTGCACGTTGGAAGTTTCTCATTTCAACCCACTTATACTATTTCATGATTTCGAACAGGCCAGGGTTTCATCAAATCTTCAAACCCTCTCCTCTGCGATTGAATCTCCTTTCTGACACTGATCCGAATTTTCCTCACATTCCAAGATCAAACCCTCAGCATACTCGATTTGAGGGATCACCCTTTTAACGGGTCACCATCGATCCATTTTGTGATTGATGGTAGCTTGTTTCTATTGATTCAAACCCAAGTTTGAATATCATTATCTCGCAATCGAATGCTCTGTTGGTATTTCAAGTTCCAATCTTCTGCATATGAATATGATGCCAAATCCTCTGCTTCACATACACATCATGCTTTATTAATCAAAACATACACATTTAATTCAACACCGAATTTCTCTGTATATATAAAACTCAAATAATTACAAAGGATTTCTTCCTCTCTAGCCTGATATTCAATCAGTGGCCTTCTTCCTCTACAACCCGTAGGCTTCAAACCCTATCTCTCTCAAACCCTGAATCACTTTCTATCTATTTTCTGCTACTTTTTATGCCTTTGCGGCTTACATTTTATACAAAAGGTTTTGAAACTATTTTTGTTTTCAGTTCCTCCATCTTCTCAACAAAATCCTAAAATCACTACTTAATCCCTAAGGATCCTCTTTCATCCACAAAATAATGAAACAATTCCTAATTTAGGATTTATAATTAATTCCTAAATCTCTCAATCCCTATACACTCTCAACTAGCCTAATTCTCTCATGTTCTCCAATATTCGAGAACATTTACAAAATTCCTCACAATATTTAATTAATTCTCATTAAAATCACTCAAATCATTACATAAGAAACCAACTCTCTTGAAAACACAAAACCCCTAAGTCTATTAAAATACAAGGAATTTTCTTGAGCCTAATGCCCCTGCATCAATACCTGATTTTGACAAAGTACTATCAAGATGTGTACAAGAAGAGACAAGGATGAAGAAATATGAAAATGAAGGAAATGTTGCCTTCGTTGTTCATACTAAGAAGAAGAACTTTGGTGGTCCAAGGAACAAAGGAAGAGCAGGGGCCCAAGGAAAGAAAGGCAAGTGTTACACTTGTCACAAGCCAGGTCACTATGCTAGAAAATGCCCTTTCAAGAAGTATTCTCCTGATGATGATGACAACAACAACAACCAGAGGAATGGCAATCAAAGGAACAATAGGTTCAAGGGGAAGAGGAAGGCTTCCTCCGATGGAAATGGGCAAGCTTTCAAAAGGTCAAGAAATTCTAGGTATAAGGAATCAAATGTTGTTGATAAAAGAAATGAATTCATTCTTGTATCTGCCCTCTCTGCTGCATCTCCACCCGACACTATGGATGTCTGGTTGATAGATAGTGGTGCCTCAAGGCACATCATTGGGCTCAAGGAAGCACTTTCTAATATGGTTGTGAAGGATACTAATCTGGAAATTATCCTTGGAGATAATGCCACATATCCCGTGAAAGGGACAGGGACTGTGACCCTCCACTTGTCTCAAGGTCAAGTCCTCCGCTTGCAGGATGTACTCTATATACCTAATTTGAAGAAGAACCTTGTGTCTATATCGGCCATGGAAGACAAAGGTTTCAATGTGGCATTCACTGATGGAAAGGTGAGCATGTCGAAGAAGAGCTTCAAGAAAGCTATCACGATTGGGTTTAGAGTTGATACACTTTACCAAGTTGGAGGAAGTCCATTGGGAATGATGATGTGTGATACTATCCGACAGACTGAACTATGGCATTGGAGGTTTGGACACCTTCACTACAAGGCCCTTCCCGAAGCAAGGAAGGTGGTGACAAGGATGCTCGAGTTCTCAAATAATCATGAAGGTGTATGTCAGGGTTGTGCCAAAGGAAAGCATACAAGGAGACCCTTCCCCTCGAGTGTCACAAAGACATCTAATGTCTTGCAATTGATACATTTTGATCTGTCTGGTATGCTACCTGTGACATCCTTGGAAGGATGCTCTTATTATATGACGTTCATAGATGACTTCTCTCGCAAAACCTACATATACTTCTTGAAAAAGAAGGATGAGGCTTTCATGTGGTTTCGTACCTTCAAAGCCTTGGTGGAAAATCTGACAGAAAAGAAGATCAAGATATTGAGGACCGATAATGGCACTGAATATGAGACGAACGAGTTCAAGAACTTTTGCAGAGAAGCTGGCATCAAGAGGGAGACCACAATGTTGGTGGGCTACAATGAAACTTCGAAGGCCTATAGAGTCTATGTGCCTGGTCAAAGGGAAGTGGAGATATGCCACGACATTACCTTTGACGAAGATGCCTCCCTGAGGAAAGTAGTCAATCTTCTGAGATTTGAGGAAGATCATGAAGCCAGGACCGAAGGATGAGACGATGCCCGATGCTGAAGGACCGATGGACTCGATTGATCCACCTCCTTCGATGAGGAAGAGACCATCATCGCTCAAGGACACTCTTGAGGATGCCGAGGGACATATGGCCCCAAGGGGGACATTCCGTGAAAGCAAGAAGCTGAATAGATACCAAGGTTATCTAGCAGCCATGAGTACTATCTTACAATCTGAGCCTGGATCTTTTGAGGAAGCCATAAAGCATCAAGTCTGGAAGGATGCTATGCACGAAGAGTATGAGTCCATAATGAAGAATGATGTATGGGATGTGGTTCCAAGACCAGAGGACAAAGTAGTAATCACCTCGAAATGGCTCTACAAGATCAAGCATGGATATGATGGAAGTGTTGAAAAGTTCAAGGCAAGATTTGTTGCCTGTGGCTTCTCTCAAAAAGAAGGCATAGACTATGATGATATATTTGCACCTGTGGCCCGATATACCATCATCTGATCTATCATAGCCCTTGTTGCTACGCAAGGATGGAGTCTTCATCAGATGGATGTGAAGATGCATTTCTTCATGGTGCGATAAAGGAAGAAGTGTATGTGGAGCAACCTCTAGGGTTCGAAGTCTAGGATCGAGACACCCATGTCTGCAGGTTGAAGAAAGCCCTCTATGGGTTGAAGCAAGAACCCAGAGCTTGGTACGAGAGGATAGATAGCTACCTGATGAAGCTGGGCTTCACTCATAGTAATGCAGATCCAAACCTTTACTTCAAGGTTGATAGAGAAAAGCCTCTCATTCTGGTGCTGTATGTGAACGACCTCTTCTTGACAGGTGCTGACCCTCTCATTCATCAGTGCAAGAGGGAGCTCGTTGTTGAGTTCAAGAAGAAGGACCTAGGACTGATGCACTAGTTCCCAGGCCTGGAGGTCTGGCAGAGACCTAGCGTGATTTTCCTTTCTCAAGGAAAATACATTGTGAAGCTTCTGGAAAGACTTGGAATGGTGGACCGTAAGTCCGTGTCGACACCGATGGAGCTCAACTTTAAGAAGTTGAGTGGCAGCTCTGCTGTGCCTGTGCTAGCAATTCCTACTCAGTATCGTCAACTCGTAGGGGCCCTGATGTTCTTAGCGAACACCCGTCCAGACGTATGTTTTGTAGTGAACACTTTGAGTCAACATATGGTTGAGCCTCATCACATTCACTGGATTGGAGCCAAGAATCTATTGAGATATCTTCGAGGCATGATAAACCATGGGCTGAGATACACTGTCGAGAGCACGACACTCCATAGATATATTGATGTTGGTTGGGCTGGCAATGTGGTGGATCGCAAGAGCACATCTGGATGTTGCTTCACACGTAGGTCTGCTTTGAGTAGGAAGCAGAAGTCGGTAGCCTTGAGCACCGCTGAGGCCGAATACATTGCAGCATGTATGGCCTGTTGTGAAGTCACTTGGTTCCAAAAGCTCTTCAATGAGCTGTTCGAGCATGTGCTAGATGCCACCGTTATTTTTTGTGATAACCAGAGGGGGATTCGTTTGTCAGAGAATCCTGTGTTCCACGATCGATCCAAGCATGTTGATGGTTGGTACCACTTTATCCGGGATATGGTACAGCGAAACGCCATAAGGCTCGATCATATAGGAACTGATGAGCAGTTCGCGGATATTATCACAATGCCCTTGGGGAAGGTCATGTCCCTAACCTTCCGTGAGAATCCTGGAATCGTGGAACGACCCTATCCTAAGGGTCTTGTTGGACGATGGGCTCTTGGAGCTCTGGGGGCTTTGGGGATAGCTTCTCGGAGCTATAAGCAACCACAGGGCTAGGCTTGCCGAACCTTGTTGGTTGCTTCTTCCCCATCGTTATGATGATTGAGTTGGTTCACCTCTCATGATCTGTGCCCCGTATGCATCCTACCCATTTGAGTCTCGGACTCATGGGAAGTACCTCTAATTTGGCTAGTGAGGTGCGAAAAGCTAGAGACTAGTAGCAAAGACTGATGGACTGATCCAGGAGGATATTGGTGGTCACCCGCCTATTCCACTTGGGGCCCCACCATTGTCTCTTTCAGTTTTTCAGTTTCGGCACAACTTACTATTTTTAGCAATTTTTCGGGTACTGAACTTCCGGAGCCGTTTTGAGGCCCTAAACGACATTTTTTGGAAAAATGGAGAGAAACATGGGTCCATGGACTAATGTTGCTCGTTCAAAATTTGTAGTCCTCGGATAGATCTTTCTAACGACGTATGGTACGCGTCAAACGGAGATCGTATGCCAAAGTTACGCCCCTGGGAAGTTGAAACACCAATTTACCCAAACAAGGCCCATAGTTTTGGCGCTTCATCTCCTAGGGTTAGGGTTTTGGCTGTTTAGGATTTCCCATTGTTTCTAAATAATAAATAGGCCCTCAAGCCTCATTGTAACTCAGTTCAAAGGCCTGTAGCCGCCACATCTCTTCTCAGAGATAGCTACCAGCGCCCTAGCTAGTTTTATTTCCATTCTGTCTGCAAGCAAATTTTAGTTCTTTGATATTAATGAAATGAAGTGTTGTTTCCGCTGCATCTTTGTATTTATGGTTATATGTTTATTCTATTGCGTTCCTGCATAAATCCAGATCATGGACGCATCAGAGATTGTCGTACTCTCTATCTAGAATGGCACGTGTCCAACCACTTGATCTGGGATCAAGTCTAGTGAGGTTTCGGACCTCCAACTGACTTCAGGTCAGTGAAACTAACTTCGGGTTAGTATATGACTCTCTTGAGACTAAGTGAGGTTTCAAACCTCCAACTAACTTCGGGTCAGGTAAACCAACTTCGGGTTGGTATGTGACTCTTTTGAGTCCTATAGAGGTTTCGGACCTTTAAGCTAAATCTATCAGCCAGGAATGATGTCTTTGTGACTGACCCACCTTTGTTCTTAAATAAAGAAGCCAGCAAAGCAAGTTACGGCGGGATGACGCACGATGTTTGGATTGCACAGGTGGATGGAGTTCTCCCTAGTTGAGAGGGAGTGTTAATTTTGGACAACTAGGTCCAAACTCCATGTTGTGATGCTCAGATGAAGATGCCAATATTTTTATTGGACTCCTCTTTCGAAGAGGTGCAAGATCAATCTAAAGATCATCTTGATACGATCAACAGAACATTTATTTTGAATTTATTCAAAATATGTGCAAGTCGGCCTGAAGGTTTGGAGCCCCAGCAGTTGTGTCACACACCCTCATTGATGGATATAAATTGGTCAACGTTGAAGGACATTTTCACTCATCACATCCTCACACATTTCTCTCTCCTCATCTGATTGGTTCGATCACCTTGGAGGCTCTTCTCTTCACATGTGGGAAATTGCAGCAAGGAGACTTTTCTGTTTTCAGCCTAGGGTTTACCGCAGCATTGACCAGCATTGATTTTGGTCAACGCATGGTCAAATTGACTTGAAACTCTCCCATTCTTTCGATTTCCTCAATCCGCATTTTTTGGCACAATTCTCGAGGTTGGACGTTGACTTTGACTTGGCTGCGTTGACCTTGCTACTGCTGCTGCTCTTTGTGTTGATTATTGACTGACGGCGTTAACTTTTGTTGACTTTTGGGGTTGACTGTTTTGGCTGTCCTAGAGAGTTGTGTGACACTTCTAGTTGGTTGACCGTATTGAGACTTTGTTGGTTGAAGCATCCTGCTGACCATCATAATGCACCAACACACTTATATATTTTGGCTTGCCTTTTGTTGATCTACTGGTATGTTCTATCAGTGTTTTACTTTATTGTTTATGTGATTGCTCACTGATATTGGGATAAAAAGTAAAGTTGCATCAAGCATAGAACATCTACGAAAATTTACAGTAGGTCATGCCTTTAATTCAAGTAGGTAAAGGCAAGCTAATGAGCTTTTACCAATAATCAAGGGTCCAAAGCTCAAAGGATGAGGAGGTAGGATTTACATTTTCCCACACAAGTTCAAACATTAGCCCATTGTGATAAGATTAGAAGGATATATACACACTTGGATACAAGTGTGCCTCAGACATCTTTGTCCTAGCTAAATCAAATAATTTGTATATCTGATTTGTTGGCTTTTAAATATATTCTTGGGTTATAATGACGGTCGGTCAGTTTGATCCCAGGCTTAGCCCAGTTCACTCTTACCAGTTGCCAATTGCTATGGTCAAGCTTTTACCAATCACCCCCATCTTAGAGGTGAGCGCATTTAGAAAATGCCCTTTCTCACCCAGATCACTATAAGAGAAATTTTTAGCGATCGCTATAAGAGAAATTTTGAGCGAGATAACCATGACGATTAAAAATAAACTGGGTTGATAAGAATCCAATTCTAATAGTAAATGTACCAAGCCAATGTAATGAAATAACTAACCATGATTTCAAGACACCAAAGAAGAAAAAACACCCAATTCAAAACCGTATATTTTCATCAGCCAAGAGTGTACAAAGAAATAGCTAACTAATTTCATATATCACAAACAACCAATTACCATTGTCATCTAAGAGAAATTTCCAAATTGAAAGTACATCAATATCAAAATCCCTAGCATTCGAACAATTTTCAAATGATGAGATCTCCTTATAAATTTGAACTGTTAATTATGCACGTATAAGTCCAAAACTTGGGTCGAACAATTTCCAAATTTGGGGATTCTCTCACACATCCCCCCATCCCAGAAACTTAAGTGGAACATCGTTTGCAACATTGCTTACCATACCTCAAAGAAAACATGTCCATTAAGGACCTCATTATAGTTGGTAGATTAAGGGGATATGGCGCCAAATAATGATATTATAGGCTAAAATTATGTCTTTTCAACTAAAATAAGAAAGATCCAACAATAGTCCACATACCAAATCAAAAAAATATATATAGTCACCACTTTGGAGTTAAAAGTAAACAATTGTATTGTAACCGAAGCCCCCATAAGAGTTATGGAAAATCAATATTACCTCCCAAATCATTATACATTATGGGATAAACGCCTCTTCTTCTGGCATTTTTTGGAGGAAACACAAAATAATTCCTCTTTGCTCCAAGTTCCTCTATTGCTTTTTGTATTCATCATAGTCATCAAAGAAAAGATTGAATCCATCATCGCCCTCTCTTTGATCATCCTCTTATGAGTTCAACCAAACCATCATCAAGCTAATGTCTTCCTAGGGATCAGCGATAACTCCCTCCCTAACCTCAATTTTTGGCATGGGTGGATTGCTCTGAGGAGATGAAATATCATTAGTTTTCCTCTACGTTATGTGGCAGAATTGTTTTAAGCACAACATTGTTGCTAATGTCTCATTGGAATAAGATTAACATACATTACATCCCATTACGTACCCCACCACTAGTCTTGAGCTTTAGTTTTAAAAAATGAATTTGTAGATCTAACACGATCTACCCATGATCTGATGTGTAGCAATGGGGCTTGCATAATTAATGAATAAGAATAATTCCTTCTAGTCTTTACGTAAACTCTTAATCTCTAAATCTCTTTTAAGTAATAACTTGCCTCATTTTGATAACAAGAGATCTAAAAATAAGAAGGTGTGTTCTTAAAGCGTTAGAGAGATCAATTGCAAACAGATGCAAAAGTAGAGTGCCTCCTGCCCATCAGACTACCTCCTAGTTCCAGCGAAGCAGCTAAAGATCCATTCTGAGTTTCCCTCTTTCGACCTTGGATGCTAGGAGTATACCTTGCTCATATATCCTCCCCAAGTTCATTCAATCGAACCCCTCGATGGTTCCAAAGGACTCCAACAACGAACCAATGCCCTCTTAGCCACCGGCCTCATTGCGCAATCTCTCTCTCTCTCTCTCTCTCCCCCTCTCTCTAGTCAGGTTTTTGAGTTGTCCAACTTTCCAATCTCAAAAAAACTCATTTAGTATTTTGTATGAATGTACCTTTGTCTAGGATTTATACATAAGTTTGAATGTTATACTTGTGTAGGTTTCTTTCTTTGTATTATTATTTTCAGCATTTTGTAGGAGTTCTACTTGCACTCCCACATTATATTCATACTTGTTGTGCTCTTCAATCCCATTAACCTACTTTTGAGGCGATTCGTCAAACATTAATAAAATTATCTTCTCTTATCTAACAATGTTAGCTAAAACATAAATTTCTAAGGTTCCATTTTTGCAATAATTATAACTTTTCAATTCTCAAAATTGATATCCATTTAAATGTGCCTTCTAACATTCTATCACACCTAAACCCTCATGATTTTGTTTTACATAGCAATCCTCATACACAAATTCCCTTGAACTTTGGAGAAATACATTATTATTGCATTATCATAGCAATCTCCTAAGCAAAATGTTTGCCATTAAGGTAATTCTATCCTTTCTTACAACATGGATGATTTCAAATCCACGAGGCAATACCATTTGCCTTTCTTTAGTTCTCATAAAAAATACAACATCTAGCTCTTCATCAATCAATATACATGTACATCACTACTGACACGTCCAATAACCAAAGATCGATCAGACGTCATCCATTCACTACATAAGCAAGAAGAATTAGTATATATGCTTAGGATCCATAACCTCCATCAAAATGAATTAGTATATATGCTTAGGCTCGATATCCTCCATCAAAATGGCATCCTTTCTTAGTGATGCCTATTTATGAATATATAACCAACAATGAAGACCTAGAAAAGAGGGTTTGTGTATGGGCAAAAACTCAAGGACTTTGAGAGAAAACTGAACACCTCCAAAATTTCCAACAAGTACCTCAAAATCTGTCCAATTAAATTTTTTCTTTATTGGTACATGTCGATATTTTTTATTTACAAATTCATGTCACTTGGGGTTGTTTTTAAATTATAAAACCTCCAAAACTTTTATCCACGTCTCCTAACACAGACGCCAAAAACTAAAATAAAAAGGCATAGAAAAGTTAGTCCAAGGGTTTAATTTCAATGCCAGTATGATAAGCTCAGGCCTTTAATTCAAGTAGCTTAAGGCAAGCTAATGAGCTTTTAACAATAGTCAAGGGGTCAACGGCTCAAATGGTGAGGATGTAGGATTTACATTTCTCACAAAAGTTCAAATCCCTAATGATATAGCCCTTTATGATAAGCTTAGAAGGATAGATACACACTTGGATACAGGTGTGCCTCAGACATCTTAGTCCCAGCTAAATCAAATTATTCATATATCTAATTTGCTAGCTTTTAAATATATTCCTGGGTTATAATGACAGCCAGTCAGCTTGATCCCAGGCTCAGCCCAGGTCACTCTGACCAGTTACCAATTCCTATGGTCAAGCTTTTTACCAATCACCCCAATCTTAGAGGTGAGTACATTTAGAAAATGCCCTTTCGCACCCAGATCGCTATAAGAGAAATTTTGAGCGAGAACCCTGACGATTAAAAATCAACTAGGTTGATAAGAATCCAATTCTAATAGTAATTGTACCAGGCCAATGTAATGAAGTAACTGAACATGATTACGAGACACCATAAAAGAGAGGGGAAAAAAAACACCCAATTCAAAACCGTTTATTTTCATCAGCCAAGAGTGTACCAAGAAATAGCAAACTAATTTCGTATATCATAAACAGCCAATTAACATTGTCCTCTGAGAGCAATTTCCAAATTGAATGTACATCAGAATCAAAATCCTCCCGTTCGAACAATTGTGAGATCTCCTTGTAAATTTGAACCGTAAATTATGCACGTATAAGCTCGAACAATTTCCGAATGATGAGGACCCATTAAAATTTTGAACCGTTAATTATGCACGTACAAGCTCCAGAACTTGGTTCGGGAAACAATAAATAACAATCTACCTCGTCAATTAATGAAATTTTCTATTAAAAATGAAAAAACGTGTAACTAAAAAGCCCTAGCAATAATCCCTCGATGAATCCCCCTGCCAATAATCATTCAATTAATCTGAACAATTCATTAAGAAGCCATCATTAACACACCAATTTGAAATATAATCAGCACATATAATTCACATGATAAACTCATTATTAAACACTATCATGCATAAAATGAGGGGAAATTGCATTAAAAAACCTAGCAGCCATCCCTCCATGGATTCGAACAATTAACTTTGAAGCAATCATTAACAGATCAATTCAACATAGAATGAGCTCCAATTGACATCAAAATTCACAAATAAGCAATGTCTTACATTGATATCGTCCCCGAAGGATGAGATCTCCTTGTTAGCACGACGACTAAACCAGAAAGACCCAGCTTTTGCCATAAATTCATCCATTTTGTGCCCTCGATGTGGTCAAAAGATCCTCCCTGCTTTGTTTGATATCTGAACTCTGAATTGAAATCCCTTGAACTTTGAATTTGCCCACCTCCTTTAAGCAAATACCCGCGCTGCTTTGCGCGTACTGCGTTCTGGGAGGAACGAAGCGAGCGGAGAAGCTGTCGGCTTCAGCCAGACTAAAATAGATAAATAATATATATCCCTCACTCCGCCAGCAATTATAGGGATCGACCAAACTTGTTAATTTTTTTGGGTTTGCAAATATTTTTATATTCTTTTATATAAGGGGAAGGTTTGTTAAATAAAATAATTATATTTTAATTAAAAATCTTTTGGGAAATCACATAAAAAATTTAGAACTTTAAATTAAAATGTTATGGATCACTGAAGTTTGCACTCTCAAAATAATTATATTTGAAATTTTAACATTCGATACTTCTATTTTTTATTTTGAAGAATTTTTATTTTAGATATGTTTATGTGACTGCAAAGTTAGTTTTATATGATATATAATTGTTTTATTAGTGAAGACTCTTTGTTTGGAAATATTCATAAATTTACATGAAAAGAAATATGAAATTATAAAAAAAAAATCATATTGGCCACTTGTGATATAGTAAAGTAAAATAAAATAAAATTTAAAGTTAGATATTCTATTTTTTTATTAGTAAAGAATTTTGATTTGAGATCTATTAAATATAGTTTGGTAAAGTTTGATATATCTATATTTAAAAAATATAGAAGTTAAGAGGTTTTTTAAAATTGTTTTTAATTTTAGTCAAAATTTCTACTATTTGTTAGATTATTGGAGGATAAAAGAGAAGATTATTTTGCATAATAAGGATAATATTAAAAATATTATTACTTCCAAATTTAAGGAGTTATGGAGCATTAAAGAGTTAGACAAAAAAAAAAAATATATATATATATATATATATATATATATATATATATATATATATATATATATATATATATATATATATATATATATTTGTTTTTTTTTGTTAAAGAAACGATTATGAGAATTTTATTAAAAAAGATGAAAATTGGGGTCTCATCCAAAACCCTTACATTTCTTCATAATTACCAGCAATCCTTGTTCGATTAAGCAAATAGGCTCAATCGAGTCTTTCAAACAATTACACACTCCCAAGATCAAAATGCATTTAGATTCCATTTTAATTGTTTGATTTAATTACTAGGCAGGTTTACAGTGCAATAATTGGTTTGAGATTGACTTCCAAGTCTTTTGTTTAACTCTTCTTGTGCCTCTCTGATTTCCTTCTTAGAGTATCTCCTATGTCTTCTTTTAAAACTTCCCATTTCTTGGCTGCCTTTTTCATCTCCCAAATTCATCATCATTTTTTTCTTACCTGGCTAGTCAATACTTTACTAATGTCTACCTCTGATTCCTTTGGTCAGCTTCACATTTTTTGTCCCTTATTCCTTATGGAGTTGTCAACTTGTTATGAAACCAATGAGTATTGATTTTTAATCTGAGCCTTGGATAGGGGTTGCTCCTTTGTCTTTGACTTCATTTCTTCTGCAAGTTATTTTTCATAGGTTTCCTCCTTCTCCACTTTTGGGGTTACTTCTTCCTCCTCCAGAACCTCTTTTCACTTATTATTTTGTAGTGCTTCCAATCTTATTTCTTCTTGTGGTTATAGGATCTCCATTTCTGCTTCATTCTCTATATTTTTGGTTTCCCCTTCTTTTATATCAGGGTTTGTGACTTCTTCTTCTAGAGCCCTTCTCCTATCATTTTCTTCTTGAGTATGCAAGACCTCAAAAGCATTTTGTGAGGTTGATGTCACGATTCCACCAAGAGTGGATTAGGGTTTGGTTTTTGTCATTTTTACTTTATTCTTGCCCTTCTTTTTTGTTTGACATTGTTCTTCTTGACATGTTGTCAAATTCTCCCATTTTCCTGCATGTGACTTCTTATAATCTCTTGCAAAATGGCCATAATCATGGCATAACCTACATTTGAAGTGTAATTACTCGTATTCAAGGGTTGGACAATGAGACCATTCACCATGCATGAAATTTATTTCAAGGGGAAACCCCTTCTCCAAATATACTTCAACACAATTTTTTGCACATGCAAATTGGAGTCCTTTAGGTTCAGCCTTGTCCAAATATTTCCCCAACCCATTTTTTATTGCACGCAAACAAGCCTCACTCCAGCATGAAAGAGAAATTTAGGGAAGCTTGACCTAGACAAGGATTTCATTTAGAATGTTTTCATATGGATTAAAATTCAAAGACCATTTATTTATATCCATACCTCTGGCCTCAAAGAAATATGGTCCATTTCAAAAAAAATCATCTTTATCTTCCTTAAATTCAAACAGGAAGACAAAGAACCCTTTCCTACAAGCAAACAATTCAATATTTCCTTTTATTATTGCATTTTAGGTTTTCTCTAGCCATAACTCCATGAATCTTGGGGACGACCACATTCTTGTAAACTTCCCCATTGAAGCTCAATCCGAAAATTCCAAGGTAGTTCTTTGAAACCCCGATGGAAGGGCCACTTATGGGGTAATCTCCTTCTTCTTCACAAATTTTTCTTATCCTTCCTTTGATCTAGACTTTTTGGAAAGTGAAGTTATGAGGGCCTAGAAGGTCGCAGCTTCATCCTGCAAAGGGGAGACAACCCCCTCTGGAGCAGCCATATCAAGAACAGATTTAGGGTTTCAGCCACATGGCAGCAACAGCCTTATTTCCAGCTTTCCCTAAACCCAGATCAACCATGAATAAGTCGGCAATCCACAATCGGAGAGGAGAGATTCAATTTTAGTGACAACTTGTATTGTCATGGATCTTTGACAAATGTTGCAGACAATAAACCTCTGCGAGTTCCAATCAATGATTGATCTAGGGGATTAAAAATATTCTCAAAAATGAAAGTGCTCAAATTTTCTTGAAACATGCACCAAATCGTAGATCTCGTAGTTTTGATTCCAACGATGATTGAATCGCCTCAGTTTGACATCGAACGAGGAAGTTATTGTGTTCTTAATTTTTTAACAAACAACAAAAAAATCAACTTGTGGGATTCACTGGGCAATGTACGGTTACCACGTGGCAGTACGTACGATGATGTCATGTTGAGGTCATCAGCTAATTGGGACATATGGATGATAGTTTGGACCAATGACAGAAGGGCACATGGTGCACAGTGATTGGTTGAAAGGTTGTTGTGGTGGACCAATCATAGGTAGCCATGTGGGCCAACCAGAGGGTCTCATTTGGCCCTATGAGAGGCTGTCGCGTGTCTTGGTTTTTCGCACCAAATTTTTGGCTATGGATCGGATGGACCTCCATAGGATTGAAACCGGCGATCACTCAACAACTAATTGAACACACTACCAATGCGCCACGATGTCACTTGTTAAACCATAGTGGCAGGGTCATATTTAAGGTTTAAGGTTGGCGTCGTTGGGGGTAGAGTTGGACCTGAGGGCGCGCCCAACCTACCCAACCCCAAAACATATGGTGATTCTCGTGATCATGGAGTAAGGTGGAAAGTGTGGGGCGTGTTGCACCTTTCCCATGCCCCAACCCATGGTTCAGTTATATAATAGGACCGTCAGCGGAGTTTGTGGGACGGATGAGGCGCGTGGCACCCTGCCCGCACCCCAGCCCATAGTTATATTAATCGTCACATGACCAGGAGCAGGGTCGGGAGGCGCGTGGCCTATGGCCTGCACCCCATGGTCATTTGGTTTTCATGTGACCGACCAGAGGGTAGAGTAAAAGGGACGCAACCCAATTTGTTTCAAAAAATTTGATTAACAATTCTACAAATCGTACCCGATGCGACAAGAATCATAGGTCGAACCCGCGACCTGCGGTGGCTAAAAATTTGCTTTACTAATCTGCCAAAGACCAATTTGTTGAAAATTTTGAAGAGAGGACGAATTTGCATAACAGTTAGCAGGAAAATGGAGAAGGAGGCCTAACTTGGCCATTTTCAGCGTTTTTGAGCCCAAAAAGAGCCTACATAGGGGTTTTTGGGTGTTATGAACACAATGTCAGTGTTATTTTTGCAATTTGAGCATTTTATGTTGATGTAATTTCATATTTGAGCATATAATTTAAAGGTCCAACATTGAAAGCTAGACCTGGAGACGTAGCCTAAGAGGGGTGAACTTCGTCATCAAATTGTTGTGTTGTGATGTTGCTTATTGTCCATTTTTAACTGTTAAAATATACAAAATTTAACTTAGTTTGTGTGCTTTCGCAATATTGATCCATTTCCCATAGGACATAAATTAGCTTTACATGAAACCTTCACTTTTAATTTCATATCAGTTTGGTATCAGAGCATCATTTTTGTGAAGGTTTGACACTTTTTGCAAGTGTTTTTCTTGAATGATTTGCTAGGTCTAAATTGAAAAGAGGAGAAGGAGTGCTTGAAGAACCAAACCCTCAAATCGGTTCAAGGAGGCCACAAACTCCACAAGTCATGGAACATGAAGAAGGATAAGGACCACAGTTGATTTTTGAGGATGAGAGAGCTTTTAGAAAATATTTCTATGATATGACTGAGATGGTGAAAGTGTTGTGCAATGAGTGGACATCAAGGTTGCAAGGAGAAAGTTATGATCAACCAAAAGGTAATGGTGGTGATGGGATCAAGCCTCCGCCTCCACCTCCTCCTTCACCTCCATCCTCACCTCCTTCTTGACGTCCTTCATCTCATAGGCTTACTCCTCCTCCGTCTCCAAAAGGACATGTTAAGTGTCCTTTGATTAAGCTTGATGTCAAGTTTGAATTGCCTATGTACAATGGGGAAGTAAATGTTGAAAAGTTGGATAATTGTGTTCGTCAAATTGAAGTATATTGCAAGATTCAAAAGATTGATGATGATGTCGCTAAGATCCAACTTGCTTCTCTTTGCTTGGAAAGTGTTGCCCTCATCTGGTGGGAGGCCAAAATTCAAGAATATTTGAAGAAAATTGGTGAGATTATCTCTTCTTGGAATGATTTTATAGCTACATTGAGAAGGAAATTTTATCCATTAACTTACATGCAAAAATAAATTATGGATTGGAAAAATTTTAAACAAGCTAAAGGTCAATGTGTCCAATTTTACATTCAAGAATTTAGAAGAAGATCTTTAATCTTGGGTTTTGATTTGTCTTCACAAGATACTCTCCTTAAACACATAGG
This sequence comes from Pinus albicaulis, assembly GCA_034641835.2. NCBI lineage: Eukaryota > Viridiplantae > Streptophyta > Pinopsida > Pinales > Pinaceae > Pinus > Pinus albicaulis. The sequence continues at coordinate 30,020,330 of CM076573.1, forward strand.
TGGATTACATAGTTATTTGATACATACTATACTTATGTTTAGTCCCACCAATCTAAATGAATTATGTGTTCAGGCAACTCATTTAGAATCAAGAGGCAAGAATGTTCCTCAAGAGACTAGCAAGAAACCTTTTAAATCTGGAGACAAAGGAAAGGGGGAGTTTAAAGGCAAAAGAAAAAAAGAATGCCACTGTCAAGAAAGAGGGAGAGAAAATCTCCTCTAAACATCCTTCAAAAGAAGGCATTGACGAAGACCAGTGCAGGAAATTACATCCAGAAATGAGATCAAATAAGTTCAATAACAAGGGGAAACAAAAGACTGTTGCTACAACTTAACAAGATCTAGGATATGATTTAGGTGATGAAATCAAAATCAAAACCATGGGAATGAAAGGTAGAGATTATAAAGCAAGTACTAGTTCTAGTAAGCCTATTAAATCTCAAAATGATAAAGAAAGAAGAGGGTTTTTTCATATCAGGGTCATTACAAAACATACAAAGGTCGATACATTGTTTGATAGTGGATCTCAAGTCAATTTTATCTCTGAAGCAATTGTCGAGAACATAATTTGGAAACTAAACCTCATTCTAAACCTTACCCTTTGGGTTGGGTATGCGAGGATGCCAAATTAAAAGTGACAAGAAAATGTAAACTCAAATTCGCCATCACCGCTAATTTTATAGATGAAGTAGAGCTTGATGTTGTACCACATGATATTTGTGGGATTGTTTTAAGGAGCCCATACTTGTATAACCAAAAATCCATATTCTATTTTCATGAGAACAAATATCATTTTTTCAAATATGGAGTTGAGCATAATGTCAGAGCACATCACAAGAAGATGAATTGATCTCTTGTTAGTGTTGGTCAGATGAAAAGGCTTGTAAATCCTAGTAAGAATTTTGTCGTATTAATTATTACAACTAAAGATATTGTTGAATCTAAAGCTTTCACAAGATGTGATTCTAAAATAAAGCATTAATTGGTTGAAGTTGTTAACACTTATGACAATATGTTTTAGGAACTTGAATGGTTACCTCCAATACGAGGAATCCAACATAAAACTCACTTGCAGCAGGATGCAACACTTCCAAATATTGGCATGTATAGAATTCAGTTTTGGAGAATGCAGAGGTCAAGAAGCAAATTCAAGAGTTGCTTGACGAAGGGGTCATCATGCCTAGCACATCTCCGTGTCAGTCTCCTATTGCCTTGGTTCCAAAGAAAGATGGTACATGGAACATGAGTGTGGATTTCCAAGCTTTGAACAAGACCATGATAAAGAATCGTTATCCTCTTCCTCGCATTGATGATTTGCTAGATCATTTAAAGGAAGTTGTTTACTTTACTAAGTTAGATTTGAGAAGTAGTTATCATCACATAAGGATTGTTGAAGATGCTATTGGGAAAATTGTTTTAAAGACAAAACAAGGTTTGTTTGAATGGTTAGTTATGTAGTTTGGTTTTTGCAATGTGCCTGCCACATTCATGAGATTTATGAATGATGTGTTGCGACCATTCCTTGATGATTTTTTCATAGTCCACTTAGATGATATTCTGATTTTCATTAAGACTCATGAAGAGCATGTCAAGCATGTGAAACAAGTTGTAGATCTATTGAAAAAGGAGAAGTTGTATTTGAAGATGTCTATATGTGAATTTTGGAAAACCTCTTTGGTTTATTTGGGTCATATTGCAGGAGGGGGTGAATTGAAGATCGATTCCTCAAAATTCGATGTTATTGTGAATTGTCCTAAGCCCAACAATGTAACAAAAGTTAGGAGATTTCTGGGAGCAGCCCAATATTGTAGAAATTTTATTGCTAACTTATCACTCATTGCAGCACCATTACATGATTTTGCAATTGTGAAATAGGTCTTTTAGTGGGGAGGCAAGCAACAGAAAGCCTTCGACACCTTGAAAGAGAAAATCAGTACAACACCATTTCTAGAACTTCCAGAACTTAAGCAGTCATTTGAAATTCAAATCGATACAAACGAATATGCTATGGGATCAGTTTTGATGTTGCATGGTAAGCCAATATGTTATCATTCTGAAACCTTTACCAATGTAGTAATTAACTATCTAAATTATGATAAAGAGTTGTATGATTTGGCACAAAGTGTGAATAAATGGAAGAATTACTTGATGGGTAAGGAAATGATTATACATACTAACCATCAACCTTTACAATATTTACGATCTCAAACCAAGTTACAACAAGCTAGAAATTTCAGGTGGATGGGATTCCTACAACAATTTCATTTGGTAATCAGGTATAAGCAAGGTATATACAACAAAGTTGAAGATATGTTATCAAGGCCTATGGTTACTGCATCTGCTATTCTTAAGCATAACTCAATCATGCGTGAAATTTATATTGAACAATATGCTCAAGATGAAGATTTTAAAGATGTTTATGCAACTTTGAGTTAAGGCAATCATGTTGAAGAGTTGTATTATCATGTTTATAACAAGTGTTTGTATCATCTTGGAAATTTATGTGTTCCACTAGGTGAAAGAGTCAATGTCATGAGGGAACCCCACACTTCTCTTATTGTTGGTCACTTTGGTGTAGGCAAAATAGTTGCTCAAATTCAGAGGTATTGTTGTCGGCCTCGTATGAATGAAATTGTTTAAAGATATGTGAAAATATCTTCCATGTGTGCTACTATCAAGCCAAGTAATAGGAAATTGGGTTTGTACACTCCACTTCCTATTGCTTCTCGTCCTTGGGAAAGTATTTCTATGGATTTTGTTGGGGGACTACCAATGTCTAGGAAAGGTCATGATTATCTATATGTTGTTGTGGATCATTTCAGCAAAAAGTGTGTGTTGATGCCATGTAAGAAATAGGTTACAATTGAACAGATCATAAGATGTTCTTCTGAAATGTATGGCTCACTTTAGGTTACCCACTTATATTATTTCTTATTGAGATACTCGATTTTTTGGGAATTTTTGGTCAAGTTTCTAGGAACACATGGACAAAAAGTTGAAGAAGAGCACAACATTTCATCCACAAACCAATGAGCAGTCAAAAGTAGTGACAGAACAATATTTCATCTCCTTCAAGGATATTTTGGTAAGCATATTGAACTTTGGGACGAGCATTTTCATTACATCTAGCATGCCCATAATCGTGTCAAGCATTCATCTACACAAGTATCTCCATTTGAAGCTTGTTTTGGTTATTTGCCAAAGTCTCTTTTGGATTTAAGATTTGGTAAAGATATTGCAGTAGATGGACATAGTGATGTGGACAAAGACAAGTATTTCATTGAACAAATTTGGCTTGTGGATCAAAGGGTAAAAGAACAGTTGGAGAAAAACAAAGCCAAGTACAAAGAAAGAAATGATAAGCATCGAGTTGATCGTGATTTCAAAGTGGGAGACAAGTTTGGTTGTACATTAGCAAGGAAAGACTGCAAGGTGAAGGTAAAAATCTCAAGCCAATCATATATGGTCCTTTCAAAATATTGGAGAAGATTGGTAACAATGCTTTCCGATTAGATTTGCCACCTTACATGCAAAATTATTCTATTGTGAATGTGGAAAACTTGAGACTGTATGAGCCTCCAATGGTTGTTGATCAAGAAGAGAATGTTCAGATTCCATCTATATAATATTTTTCTCCTGAATATTTAAATGAGTTGTAGGAAGACTCAATTCTTGACAGGAGGATAAGGACTTCGCATAGAGGCAATTTGGAGTATCTTCGAGTGGGGCTCAAAGGTACCAATCCAAGCAAATCAAGGTGAATAGAGATCGGGAAAGTGAGGGACTTGTACCCACACTTACTTTCTAAGTAGAAATAAACTTTTGGTGGTCCAAAAGCTTCCAGTGGGGAGGAATGATCGAGGGGATCAAAAATATGCTAAAAAATGAAAGTGCTCAAATTATCCCAAAACTTACGCAAAATCATATATCTTTTCATTCTAATTCCAACGACGCTTGAATCACCTCAATCTAACATTGTATGAGGAAGTTATCGCATTTTGAAGTTTTTGACAAACAACAAAAAATTCAACTTGCAAGGTTGACCAGAAAGTGTATGGCTTCCATGTGGCAATCTGTATGATGAAGTCATGTTGACAACATCAGCTGACTGGGACGTGCGACTGACAGGTTGGACCAATGATAGAAGGGCACGTGGTGCACAGTGACTAGTTAAAAAGATTGTTGTGGTGGATCAATCATAGGTCACCACTTGGGCCAACCAGAGGGTACCACGTGGCCCTATGAGAGGCCACCATGTGTCTTGGTTTTTCATGCCAAATTTTTGGTTATGGACCAGATGGACCTCCGCAGGATTCAAACCGTCGACTGCTCAATAATTAAACTACCACACTACTAATGTGTCACTATGTCACTTGTTAAACCATAATGGTAGGGTCATATATAAGGTTTAAGGTTGTGGCGTAAGGCGAAAAGGGCGGGGCATGTGGCACCTTGCCCACATCCCAACCCATGGTTCAGTTATATAATATGACCATCGACGGAGTTCGTGGGAGGGGTGGAGCATGTGGAATCCTGCTTGCGCCCCAACCCACAATTATATTAATCGTCGCATGACCAGGATTAGGGTCGAGAGGTGCGTGGCCTATGGCCCACACCCCATGGTTATTTTTTTGCCATGTGATCAACTAGAGGGAAGAGGAAAATTAGCGTGGCCCAATTTGTTTAAAAAAATATATATTAATGGTTTACAAATCGCACTCGACGCGGTGAGAATTATGTGTCGAACCCACGACCTGTGGTGGCTAAAATTTTTCCTTACTAGTTCGCCAAAGACCAGTTTGTTGTGAATTTTGCATAGAGGACAAATTTGTAGAACACATAGCAGGAAAATGGAGGAGGCCTAACTTGGCCATTTTTCAGCATTTTCGATCCCAAGAAGAGCCCACACAAGGGTTTTTGGGTGTTATAAACATAATGACAATGCTATTTTTGCAATTTGAGCATTTCATGTTGATATAATTTCACATTTTAGCATATAATGTTGATGTAATTTCACATTTTAGCATATAATTTAAAGGGCCACCATTGGAAGTTGGACTCGGAGACATAGCCCAGGAGGGGTGAAATATCTCATCAAATTGTTATGTTGTGATGCTGCTTATTGTCCATTTGTAACTGTTAAAATATGCAAAATTTAACTTAGTTTGTGTGCTTTTGCAATATCTATCCATTGCCCATAAGACATAAACTAGCTTGCAAAACTTTTCATGAAACCTTCACTTTTAATTTCACATCAATGATGGATTTTATTGTCACGGATCCTAGTTGACTACGTAAACCTCTACAAACTCCTACAACAAAATTTCCTCAGTTACGACTCTTAGTGACGATGGATTCCACAACGGCTAGGTAATCCCTAGCCACCGAGAGCAATGCACAACAAAGTGATTCTCCATCACTCGATCGATGAAAAAGGAAACTAAGATATTATAAGGAGATGATTAGCTCAATCTTGAAAACCATAATTATTTATCTATCCCGACTAGTGTTAAGAATAAAAATAACATTGCTAGCACAATAACTAATTCTCATGAGATTCATAATGAAACTAGGCATTAGTTCGCTCCAAAAATTCCATGGGAAGAAATATTTTTCCACCTGTGCAATACTAAGAGGGTTGAAGATGAAAAACACTCTCTTGGATTGCCGAGCACATAGTCAAATTCATTCTAATTTTCAAAATATCTATGACACTACCAACCTTATTAACTTATCAAGGTAGAAAAATTATGGTGATATGGGAACGCTTTTGTCACTTCTCTTCAAGCATAGAAATAATACATTGAAGAATTTCAATTAATTTTTTACCTTCTTAAGGTTTGATAGACCATATTGGTCTTAATGGATGTTAATCATAATTATCATCATCATCAATAGCATAATATGTACAAGGTATAATGGCCATGGAAACTTGGGCAATCTAATGAAGTAATTAAATTCTCAAATGGTTTAAGTGATGAAGATATGATTGTGCCCACTTTGATTACAATGACTCCTAGTAAGTTAGGTTTGTTAAGAGAAACCTAACAAATATTTTGAAGTATAACTAAAGGAAGTTAAACGGAGGGAAGGGTATTATGTAATGGATCCTAGGAAGGTTATGCAAATGGTCAATGAGAATACCATATGTGTGGGTGGCATTATGTGCTCCACTTACAATGGGGAATATGAATATGTTAAGATGATCAATTATCTACTCATGTAATAAAACTCTCAAAAATTTTAGGTGACGAAGAGCATTGTGGTTAGGTTTTGATATGATTTATGTATTGGGGGCAAGTTTTGAATGCCAAAAAGGTCCATTCTTATGGACGTTTCCTACCAAATCATTAATGTTGGATGGGAATTTGAGACTAAAAATGGCTTCGTTTGTCACTACTTGGAAGGAGGTTAGATGTGATAAGCTCATGATGTCTACCATTAACAAAAAATATGTCAATATGTATGAGTACTCAATCACTATAAATTTGGACATTGGCAAATTGAACCTTATTGCTACCACGAAGGTTAACATTACTTATAGTATTAGATAGTATTTATTCATATTTCAATGGCAGGGTGATTCATATTTGCATGCATGGGAGAATTGGTGGAACTCTATAAAGCCAAAGAAAAATTGATGTTTTCCCCTACTAATTTATTAGGGAACATGACTTGCACGAAAAGCAGTTGTTTTTCAAGGCAAGACATCCATTCCAGACAAGGTTGTTGCACATAATTTAGCTATCATTTCTCTGATTTCTTATTCATACTCTCTCCCTTGTACATGTAACATCACAAAGGAATACATTAATTTTTATTTTCCCCAGGCATAATTTGATGGTGCCTCTCTTGCCAGAGGGCGATGTGGGGGTGGGGTTATTCTGCACCTATGACAAACCATTATTTTAAGCTAAAAAGAGGATTGGGTCAAGGCACTAATAATTATTTTTCAGCTTATGAGTCTAAAACTTATGTTGTTTTCCATTCAAAAGGAAGCTCAACAACTCCAGATTTTTGGGTATTGAAAATTTGTTATAAATGTTTTCAACAACACTACTATATGCCACATGCAAATACTTGTCCCATATTTGAGGAGAAAAAATTGTTAAAGCAATCTTTTGATGTTATCACTTGTTGCCACATATACAAGGAAATAAATACAGTTTCTAACACCTTATCTAAGGAGGGTGCTACGCAGGATTTGGGATCATGGCATATCACAGAACACATAAATGAGCAGGAGCATGAATACTACCACTGACCCTTCATAGAGGGCATGCACACTGGACATTGATTACTGATATCTATATTTTTGTTTTTTGATGGTTCATATATTTTTGCTAAATGTTTTGAACAATATCCATTGGCATTTTGAGGACAGACACTACGTATATAGTTTTATGTAGCACACTATTTTTTCTTTTGGATATATGTATGGATGTATATATGAGGATATAGCAATCCTAACTTAGGAATTTCTTGGATAAGCCATATGTGGTTTTTATTTTTAGTGCAATACATGCACATTCATAACGTAATTTTCATTTTTAATGAAAGTTACAATTTTTTCTTTGGAAAAAATATATTATTTCTTCTTAAAATGTAATAACCTATATTCATATTGTGAAACTAGTGTACAAAATCAATGTGTGAATATGATAGTTCGATTGTTCTATCCCAAAGTGGAAGATGGAGATCAAGCAGTTCGTGTTACAATAATGGGATCCTATGGAGCCATCATGGTGGAAAATCTTGTAATTAAATGTAAAGGGAAAAACAAGAGGAAGGCATAAGGAAAGCCATATGATGAGCCCAACATTATCACGAATTCAAATGTTCAGGTAATTGGCTAAACACCATCACATCTACTAATTTTAATTCCTTATTTTTTGTAATGAAATATATGATTGTGTCCATTTTTACCGTAATGGCTTATGGCAAGTTAAGTAAGTTGAGAGAATTTTGCCAATTTTTTTAAAGTAGAGTTAAAGGAAATTAAAGTAAGGGAAGGGTATTATGTAATGGATCCTAAGAAGGTTGCATATATTGTCAGTAGGAATACCATTATGTGGGTGCCATTATGTTCTCCAGTTATAATAGGGAATTTAAAGATGTTAAAATGCTAAATTTCCTATTGTTGGATACCTAATCCTCTAAGGGTTAAGGAGTGGAAGTGGAATAGACAAAGGTAGTCCAAGATACCTTGGAATATGGAATCCAAGAATCACATCGAATGTATTATAAATTTATATGTTGGTTAATATAAATATATCTCATGCTTATCTTTCACGTTGTGCTCACCATTCCATTGATGAGTCTAACATGGTATCAGAGCGCAGGCCAGGCCCCGACATTTTCAAATTCTGTCAGTTATGTTTTTAGCATAACTGACATCCTCTACCATTTTCTATCATTTATGTCTGCGTTTTATTGAATGTTCCTTATGTTATGCGTTGAGATTTCGTGAATGGTATGCTCCCTGTGAATGGTCTACGCGATGTAATTCAAACTGCAGTCGACATTGTGTTTTCACAAAGCTCAAACCTATCCTTATTGGGAATTGTTAAAAAAATCTCTCATTTTACCCACAGAAAATCATCGAACTTGCATCTTTTCCACACCACTTTCCATCCCTTACTCGTGAGTTAAGTACGCAGATCCTTGGCATAACTATGTTAAACAGGTCCCAGGTCAAACCCCTGGCTCTATACTCTGCACATTGGCCAATTTTTCAAAGTCAAACCCTTTTCAATATGGTGTTTCATTACTCCATGTCGTGATAACTTCGCTTGCATCTAGGCCATCAGAGAATGAACACTCCTCTCTTGCGACCTGATCTCAATTGGGCATTGAGCCATCGTTTGATCCAATTAAGGGCATCGATCCTGTAACTACATGTCATGCTTCATAATATTTGCAACACTCTCATTCGTTGCGGCTAGGCTCTTCATACCAATCACTCAGTTATTAATCATGCCCTTCTCAACCTTCAGTCCAAGCTCCAATTCACTGAAGTGTTAGGCAGTAGAAGTCAATCCAAATATCCAGCTAACAATGCATCTATGTTGCTAATCATTGTCTATCCAACACCATCCCACTTCACAGGCGGGTTTTCATTGAAGTCTTGTGAAAATACAATTCGCAGAGCTTTAACCATTTAAGACAAAAGTTCTTATCGTAATGTGAAGTCCCATTTGCATATTTCCATCCTGCTCCACCAACTACTCCACCAATTTTAGATGTCATTCTTGCACATGCCTCAAAGTGGTGTGTTCCACTCATAAATAATCTAAGAATAACAATATCAAATGAGTCAAAATCTTCATCTAATTTCCCCTCATTATTTCTACTAGTTTCCCATATTCCTCATTGAACAAAGAGTTCCAGGTTCTCTATATTGCTACTCTTCACTATAAAATACCTTGACTTTGCCAAGAGTTTATTGCATGTTCTGGAATGGCCTGGTGGTAGAGGTGAAGTAGATGACACTCTATTTGGCTGACCTGTCAATCCATTTCCAACAGGGTTCTCTAACAATGACTATGCTTGGTCATGGCTTCCATATTCTAGAGGATGATGTTGTGTTATTTGTTTTTGTTGACTCAAAGAATCCTCCCCCAAAGAAGAAGTAGCACGTGGTTTATGAGAAACATCAGTCACAGGTTGGATCACCTTTTTCCAAGTCAACCTGCAAGTTCATATTCAACAACAGTTAGAGGAAGATCATGAACTTGGCGCAGCGGAAGCATCGTATCTCCTCCTTGAAGCGCAGTATCCTATTAAAATTCGTTGAATACTTTGGTTGGTACATATATGGAGTATGAGGTTTGAATAGAGTATATGAAAGACATCGTGGGCGTCGTTGTCCATACATTATACTACCAGCTCGAACGCATCCTCCTGCCCACTGCAAAGGACTCCCACTACGTTTGCGATCCTACGTGTAATATGCTCCCCACGGCTCATACGTTGGCCTTTGCAAAACGCTCCATCTCACTCGATGCCCACACCTACGTTAAACCATCGATGCATTGTATGAAAGTGATACACCATTGATCCCACTACATGTTGCCTCGGCTCGACCTCCCAATCCAATACCTCCCTCCTATGTTGGTGCTATTTAATTGCTACGTGCATTCATTTTTTAATATTGCGACCATCAGTTCCTGAGTGAGTTGGTCGAATGTTCATGAGCATTGATTGAGGTATAGATACTACTTATATGGCATTGATTATATTATTCTTATATCTACAAAATCATGTAATTTGAACTATGTTGAAGTTCGTCCATGGTACTCTCCATAAGGATTATTGGCTCTCTATATGTTGAATGTTAATATCATTAACGAATATTTAGGTTCATGCGCATATATGGTTGCACCAATGAATAAATAGAGTTGTTGCTAGTTTATTCTCTGCACTTTGTATAAAAACAATGTTTTGTGGAGGGGAGAAGACATTTGTATTCGCTATAATATTGGTGTGTTCATTGTGAAATAGCTCTAATTGGAGAAGTATTAGAGTTCCTGAATACTCTGATACACTCAACTACTGACATCACAATCTAGATCAGAAAAGAATCTATCTATGAAATTCGAACTTGCCTACAAAATGCACTGTAAAAGATTGATTTCTTGCAGCTTGATTCACAACTACAACAAGATGAGATTCAACAGAGGAGTTGTCATTCTAAATTGTTTTCTATTCAGAACTATCCACTATTCCAAATTGAGATAGACTCCCATCAACAACAAGAAATTTCAGATGCAATACCCATTTCAAGAGCAGTTTTGTGTAAAGATGCAGAAACTCAAGTTCTACTTACCAAGCCCATCATGAGACCTTGGGAATAGCTTGTCCGTAACAAGCACATAATTGGTCTTGGATATGACAATGATCTATCCTTTCATATTCCATATTACTCAAAGCCCATCTAGTTTCAGAGTGTTGGATTTCTTCATGACAGTTCACCTTTAGTTGTTCCAGATTCTACTCCTCTTCCACAACAACCACAACATATTGATAAATGCAAACATTGTGATATAGATGGCCATATGAAAGATCATTCTTTTGATCTTTATCCATGTAAGCATGGTCATAAAACCACTTGTTCTTCAAACAGATGCATCAAAAACAAACCTTTTGCAAGAACAAAGGTTCACCTTGGATGGATCGCTTCTTGGAAATGTGCTTCAACAACCAAGAATATGTTTCAGTCATATGTCAGAGTCTCTTCTAAAATATTAAAAGGCCTTGCAGTTGAGTTTTCACCATCATCTCACCTTGTATCTGACAGGGGGGAATTGATGCTCATATACAAGTTTCTAAGTGACATCAAGTGAAACTAAGCCACAAACTGCCATACCAGATTTAAAGTTGTAGCCAGAGATAAATGTTTCCTTATTTCCATGATAATGCCATTGGTTGGTGGTCATCCTTAAACCATCTATGCGAGGTTGAGCTTATCCCTCTTCAAATAATTGGGGACACTTCCTCTAGTAGAAGGCTTCAGCTTCTTACCAGTTTTGGAGGAGTTCCAGGAATTACATCAAGCATTCCAGCGTTGATGGTCATCCTTAAACCACCGCAGGTTGAGACCTCCCTTTAAGGTTGAGGTTCTCCATTTTTAATGTGGTTTTCAGACCTCCCTTTTCCAGGTTGAAGGTCTCCCTCTTCAAATCATTAAGAGCGCTTCCTATAGCAAAAGACCTCAGCTTCTTGCCAGATTTGGAAGAGTTTCAGGAACTACAATAAGCGTTCCCGTGTTGGTGGTCATCCTTAAACCACCTCCTTATGCCAAAATTTTAGAGAGCACATTCATCCTAGTGTTGCCATGCATATTTTTGACATTTTGTATTACAACTCTCTTCTTGGCTCCCACCTTCAAAGGGGTGGGGACGTTGGAAACCTAATACGCTAAGGGTTAAGGTGTGGAAGTGGAATAGAGAAAGGTAGTCCAAGAGACCTTGGAATATGGAATACAAGAGTCACACCAAATGTATTATAGATGTATATGTTGGTTGATAAAAATATATCACATGCTTATCTTTCATAATGTGCTCACCTTCCATTGTTGAAGCTAACACCTACTAATGTGGAAAAATAAAGAAAATAGGTGATTTTGAGATTTCCTTAACATTGCGGTGACATATATCCCATTATTGGGTTTATGTCCTACATTAATACCTCCTCAATGGAACCAAAATGCATCAAACCATGCTAAAACAAAAATTAGTCATAAAACCATAAGAAAAATTATCCATAAAACCACAAGGATCTGGCTAAAGAGTGGACTTATCATCAAGCTTATAAAAATATATTTCAGGTTTATATCATTGAGGACAAGATTGGGGATTTTGTATGCTCTCATAGGTGGAATGCTCCTACACATGTGGATGCTACAAGTGGAGGATTCCTTTCATCTTCTCTATATATTGTTTTGGAATGGGATTTTCAGTTACCACTAGTGAGAATAATCAATGTGAGTGGGCACAAATATGGATTCATATATGTTGGAATTGTACAGATGGTTTGGAGAAGTAAGAAAGACTTCCCCAAGGAACTCATTTTCCACCTCAACTACTTGAACCCTAACCAACCCACATTTACTCTTAATTTCTCGAAAGGTGGTTATTCTCTTAATACATTATTTGTTTTGTCAAATATAACAATCACCCCCTCCATGACATATGCTTAAATCCTCTTAAACAAAGCTTTAATATTTAAACTTAATCATGTTAGTGTGCCAGTAGTTTCAAAATAGACTATTAGGCAACATTACTAACTCATTCACCTTGGTTTCGAAGTTTAAATGCACTCTCTCCATGAATAGACTATCATCATTTTCCTTAATGTAATTCAAACAAATTGCCTTAAAATTATCATATAATGATGCAAGGATATAAGTTAATTATGGATAATTGTAGAGCCAATGTCAGATATTTGATGGAAATCATGGAAAATATCCGAATTTCAACATATTATCAAAATACCATGTGTGTTAGCCCACGGGGGTGGGCATCTCAATTGGCGATCGTCATGTTATGATTTAATGTTCAAATCCCCTGTGGGTGAAGCAAAAATAAATAAATACCAAGCATGTTTGTCATTACATTCTTGCATAAGAACAAGAGCATTAAGCATGATGAATTTGGGATACATATGAGAAATGGTAGTAATAAAGGTTATATTTTTAGCATACAAGTTTTGAAAGTTTATCATTTTTTTTCCACAAGAAAAAATCGCAATTTTCATTCTTTCCAAAAAAATATTCAAAATGATATTTTGTAAAGACATCTCTGGTGCATTTCAAGCAGTGTGACAGGTTTTAAAACCTATTGTTGAGAGTTGTTAGAACACTAGATGGAACATGTTCCAAATGAGCCATGAGATATTCAAAATATAAATTGTTCTATTTACATAACAAAATCAATGAGAAACAATTGTTTTCATCCTATTTTAAAGAAGAAAACATTCACATGGTTTGGGGGAATCAACATATTCGGTGTGAAGTATATAATAAAATTAAAATTAAAATTAAAAATTATCGGTTTGATTGGATTTCCCTATGAATGGCCAATGATATAACTCATATGATGAACCTTCGCACTGCTCCTATATGTGTCAGAGACCTTGTTCCATGATTAGACCTGTTTTTGAAAACATGTGTACATATCCATTCCACTCCTTGTATATATGAGAGCATTCAAAGAAACTGAATGAGTTTTTGATCTACTATAAATTTTCCATAATAGGGATCAAGAGTAAGTTTATGCAAGCTTGAGTTCTATTTAACCAATTAATAACAAGCATTTAGTCTCTATTATAAACTTGAAGTTGAGTACATATTTTTTCTTTTGCATATACCAATAAATTTTTAATATTAATAATTCAGCTTAATTATTAGTTGTTGGACCGAATCTCATTTTTGCTGTAGAAATTTGAATACTTGAGATATTATTCACCGAGATTCTCCTGATCACACACTATTTTAGCTTCATGCATAATACAAAATCTCTTCTACCATTGATCATCACATGCGGAGATAAAGTCAATTGCATGCATACATTAAAACCACAAACAATCACACATATGAACACAATATTTAATGGGAAAGCTTAAAGCTGAAAACCCCAACTATCTCAGATATTAGTATGTCATGGAGAGGATGTAACAATCATATGGCAAATCTCACAAGCTCTCATGCACACCTCAATTGCCACACACTATCAAGCTAGATCTAGCAAAACACATGCTCCAATCTTTTCACTTGATAAACTGTACCTCTATTGTGTTTTCAATGCTATGGGATGGCTTCATTAAATAGATAAACACCGGCTTGAACTGCATAAATTCTATGGCCACTTCCACATATCTCTAGTGGTAAGTTGTAAAATAGTAAGTCAGATATTTGCCAACCGATAGTTAACCCGTTTCTTTTTCACCTATTTCGTAATCGGTCTCCATCGAAATTGGCTCCACAATTATCGGTAAAATCGATACTCTTTAGTTGATTTATGAGTTTATAATTAGTGAATTAATTAATAATTAATTCACACCACTCTCACTAATTGTATCAATTAGTTAAAATGAATACAAATAGCTCAACTATGTTTAGATTAGTTAAACTGAATACAACTCCACTAACTTCCTCAATCAACTCCACCAAACTCTGTCACATGAGTTCTAACTGAAGTATCCATGCAATAGTTCCACTTAACCCTCAGGAATAGCATAATTCCTTCTGTCAGCTCCTGTGCCACATCTGTGCACTTAACTGAAGTGCTCCAAGAGAATAAGATAATGTTTAGAGTCCAAATATTATTAAGAGCTAATAATATTCGATATATCTATTTTTAGACTGGCAATCTAAAAATAGATTCCGCCCAATATGTCTAAAAATAGAAGTCCATCTATTTTTCCAACTTGACCAACCATCCACAAATAGCATCCCGCAACTCATAGAACATGATCCATATGTCTAAAAATAGACATAGTCTAAAAATAGACTTTGCGCCAAAAATAGCCTGCGGGCCCACTTAGTGAAGGCGACTTCTTTCCACTAAGCTCATCATCTTGTTGCAATCTCAACACTCCCTCTCAACAAGATAAGGATTATCTGCAACCCCTATCCTGCCCTTGTGGTATTCGAATTTGCTCCTGGTGAGCGCCTTCGTCAAGATATCAGCATCCTGATCCTCCGTAGGAATGTATGAAAGTAACATGATTCTCCGCTGCACACAATATTTGATATGATGATACCGGATGTCAATGTGTTTAGATCTATCATGAAATACTAGATTAACCGAGAGTTTGATGCAACTATGATTATCACAATAAATCACAGTAGGATCCAAGTGTGAACCGAACAACCCGACCAGGATCTTCCTCATCCATATAGCCTCGCATGCAGCCAAACTCGCTGCCATATACTCGGCCTCTGCTGAACTGAGTGCCACGGATCTCTGCTTCCTGCTGTACCAAGAAACTGCTGTCGACCCGATACTGAAAATCCCTCTAGATGTGCTTTTTCTGTCCGTTGGGCTCTCGCTCTAATTCAACCGGAAGCTGCGATGTACTACCTCATCCATCTTTCTGTACCATAAACCATACTTAGATGTGCCCCTGAGATATCTCAAGACATGCTTGCCTGCTTTCCAAAAGAGCTTGGTAGGTCATAGCTCAGGAACAAGTTAACAACATAGTATATGTCGGGTCGATTGACCAAATACATAAGCGACCCCACCAACCCATCGTCGATAAACAACAGCATCCACTACCTCCTACCGAAGTAGCATCCTCCCTCTCCAACCACCAGGAAGAGGAGTATCAACAGCTTACAAATGCGGCCATGTTGAACTTCCAAGATTCTCACTTACTCGAGAAACAACACCACTGATCAATGCCAAATTTCCAATCCCAGGAAATAATAAAGGAGGCCCAAGTCCTTCATCTCAAACTCCTTTGCAAGATCAGCCTTGCATGAGTGTATCAACAGTTCATCACCTGTCAAAATCAAATCATCTACATAAAGTACAATGATCAAAAACTTACCCTCCACCACAATCTGGTATAGGTTAGGATCTGCCTCACTCTTGGATAATCCAAGTCCGGTGAAATAACTGTCTATCCATGTGTACCAAGCACGAGGTGCTTGTTTCAACCCATACAAGACTCTCTTGAGCCTACACACATGCGACTCGTCGCTGAAGATCGCGAAACATTCGGGCTGCTCTATGTACACCTCCTCCTCAATGACTCCATTGAGGAATGCAGTCTTTCCATCCATCTGATGAATGTGCCACCCCATCTGCGCTGAGAGAGCAAGAATCATCCATATGGAAGAATACCTTGTGACAGGTGCAAAGGTCTCCTCATAATCGATCCCCTCTATCTGTGAGAAGCCTCGGGCAACAAATCTTGCCTTGTACTTCTCCACACTCCCGTCAGCCGCCTGCTTCACTTTGTAGATCCATTGCGAACCCACCACTGATTTCCCCTCCGGTCTTGGGACAATCTCCCATGCACTGTTTCTGACAATCGAATCATACTCTTCCACCATGGCATCTACCCATGCGGGGTCCTCCACAGCTTCCTCGAAAGAGGATGGCTCTGTCACGATACACTTGCTCATAAAAGCCATGTATCCAGTGTACCGATCAGGTGATTGTCTCTATCTGCGCTGTGATGTAGGTGCTCCTACAACCTTCTCTGCATCTTGGAGCCGCCCTCGCTCACCGTAGTGCGCTTCCGCCTTCGATGGCCGGGCGCCTGCCTAAGTGGTTCCTTCCACTCCATGAACCTCATCTCGTGGCCGATCCACACCGGAGACTCATCCTTAGGAACTAATAGCTCTCATCTGCATGCAAGTGTGGCTCCCTCTCAAGCAAACACTTCATGGCTTTCTCCTCATGAAATTTGATATCCCGTCGCACAACAGTCTTGCGAATGTCTGGAAAATACACACGATAGTTGTGGGGCGTATCAGTGTACCCCACAAATATCCCAACTTCCGCAATCGGCTCCAGCTTCTTCCTGGCATCCTTCATCACATGAATGTAAACAAGTGAACCAAAAATCCTCAAATGGGAAATATCAGGCTTCTTACCAGAAAATGCCTCCTCGGGTGTACTCATGCCAAGTATCCTATGAGGACAACAATTCTGCACATATATTGCAGTATTGCATGCCTCTGCCCACAAGTGAATGGGTAGGCCCTGATCATGCAACATCGCCCGTGCAGCACCCACAATCGTTTTGTTCTTTCGCTCAACAACCTCGTTCTGCTGTGGGTTATGAGGTGCTATGAGCTCTCTTTGAATTCCTTTTGCGCTGCAAAAGTCCTTGAATTCGCCAGAGATGAATTCACCACCATTGCTACCTCAGAGTCCACACCGCTCCCGATTCTTTGAACCAAGGCCTTGAATCCCAGCTGTGATCAAGTAAAAGCGCTCTTTCTTCGCATGAAGAAGATCCAGCACTTTCGAGAGAAATCATCAACAAAGATCACATAATACCTGTGCTTTGCTGTCGAAGCAACTGAGAAAGGACCACACACGTCTGTGTGAACTCTCTCAAGGATCGTCGTGGCGCGACTTTCCTTCTCGTGAAAGGTGGCTTTCACATACTTCCCTAAAGTACACCCCTTGCACTGATCTGACTGCGCAAGGGTGCCCTTAGGAAGTCCAGTAGAAATCTGCTGCAGAATCTTCAAAGCTCCACAGAAGGTGGGATTTCGGTGAACAAGCCGCCATCATCCCGCCACCACACCTTCCTCGCCTTTGCCGCCATTGTCGCTGTACCATCTACTCCGCACCGATAAAGGTTCTTAACTCAAACCCCTATCCTCTGGGTCTCACCAGTTGCCTTACTGCGCAGGAAAGCCTTTCCCTCGCTAAAGACAACATCATATCCCTTGTCTTCTAACATCGCCATAGAGATCAGATTCTTCTTCAATCCTGGAACATGCATCACTTCCTTCAATACGAAGGGTTTACCATATTCCCTCTCAAAGGAAATGGTACCAATACCGGTCGCACTGTATCTACCATCACCGCCATCCGATGTGCACTCCAAGATCTTTCTCATCCGTACGTTAGAACAAATCTCGATCTCCTCGTCATGTGAAAAGACGCACCACTCGTCACAGAAACCACACTCGATCCCATCATACCTGAGACCCAAGCACAAGCACAACAGCAAAATCCACTTCAAATTGCGAGGCTAAGGCCTCTCCACCGTTGGGCCCAACAATCGCTTATTTTTTTTCTTCGTGGACAATTAGTGGCGTAATGTCTCAGGTTATGACAGTGGAAAGCACTTCACCTTGGACATGTCCTGCTTCTTGCCTTTCGCACCGGAATGAGAAGCTTTATTGCTCTTCCCCTTCTTTGCTTTGGCAGCCAAAGCGCAATTCTCTTCATCATAGTTCCTTGATGAAGATCCGTCCCTGGTACTCCGCCTTATCTCCTCTTGCACAAGATCCGACCAAAGTCGCTCCCATCCTAGCAATTTCTCCCGACCATTGACAGAGTCCTGATAGGAATGCCAACTCTTCGGAAGCCCAAGGAGAGCCAAGCTCACCAAGTCCTCATCATCAACAGTAACTCCCACACTTCCCAGCTCATCCCTGCATTGGATGAACTTCGTGAGGTACTTGGGCATACTGTCGCCTTTCTCCATCTTTATGTTTCTGAGTCTATCCTTGAGCGCCAACTTCCTTTGGTCGCTCTTGCTTTGGAATAAATCTGTCAAGGCTTTCCACATCAAGAATGTAGAAGCCTTACCATGAAGGCTGGACACTATGTGATCCTTCACACCCTCCAACAGAATCCTTCGACACTTTGTTGTCTTCTTTTGCCATGCGTCAAGTACGACATCATCAATAGAAGTAGGCTTTGGGACTTCAACATCTATGAACTCCTTCAACCCATTGTCATCTAGCACCGCTTCCATCCTTTCCTTCCATGCAATATAATTTGAGCTGCCCTCAAGGGCATACTCCAATCGCAATTCGTTGAAAGACATCGGACACCAAGAAAACATTGTTGCAAATTCGAATTCCACCAGCACAAAAACCAACTGCTTCAATGTTTTGCAATTGCTCCAATGATCAATATCGCTCTGATACCATGTATAAATTTGAATAACTGAGATATTATTCACCGAGATTCTCCTGATCACACACTATTTTAGCTTCATGCATAATACAAAATCTCTTCTACCATTGATCATCACAAGCGGAAATAAAATCAATTGCATGCATACATTAAAACTACAAACAATCACACATATGAACACAGTATTTAATGGGAAAAATTAAAGCTGAAAAACCCAACTATATTATATGTCATGGAGATCATGTAACAATCATAGTACAAAAGCTCCTCACAAGCTCTCATTCACACCCTCAATTGCTACACACTATCAAGCTAGATCTAGCAAAACACATGCTCCAATCTTTTGCCACTTGATAGCCAATCTTTATTGCATTTTCAATGCTATGGGATGGCTTCATTAAATAGATAAACCACCTGGCTTGAACTGCGCAATCCTCATGGGCTACTCCACCTATCTGTGTGTTGGAAATAGCAACAGTATAGTCACAACTGATAGTTAACTTGCTCTTTCACCTATTTCTGCACTGGTCTCCACTGAAACTGTCCATGCACTGAAGTTAACTGATGCATTCTTTAGTTTATTAATGAGTTTATAATTAGTGAATTAATTAATAATTAATTCACACCACTCTCACTAATTGTATCAATTAGTTAAAATGAATACAAATAGCTCAACTATGTTTAGATTAGTTAAACTGAATACAACTCCACTAACTTCCTCAATCAACTCCACCAAACTCTGTCACATGAGTTCTAACTGAAGTATCCATGCAATAGCTCCACTTAACCCTTAGGAATAGTGTAATTCCTTCTGTCAGCTCCTGTGCCACATCTGTGCACTTAACCGAAGTGCTCCAAGAGAATAAGATAATGTTTAGAGTCTAAATATTATTAAGAGCTAATAATATTCGACATATCTATTTTTAGACTGGCAATCTAAAAATAGATTCCGCCCAGTATGTCTAAAAATAGAAGTCCATCTATTTTGTCCGACTTGACCAACCATCCACAAATAGCATCCTGCAACTCATAGAACATGATCCATATGTCTAAAAATAGACATAGTCTAAAAATAGACTTTGCGCCAAAAATAGCCTGCGGGCCCACTTAGTGAAGGCGACTCCTTTCCACTAAGCTCATCATCTTGTTGCAATCTCAACATTTGCATAAAAATAATGTGCAACAGACAAAAAGAGTGCAAAACCAACACCACTCCAATTTGATGTCTAACTTGATGCACCATATAAAAAAAACCCCATGGCTTTATATGCTCTAGATTTTCATCTACTATAATTCTAGGAGGATTGGTGATTTTTTCTTGAGGAAAGTGGGTAAAAATTGCAAGAGATTATGTTGTAGTATTCTCAGGGGCTAACAATTTGTCTCGAAAAATGGCTTTGCTTTGTGCCAGCCAGATACCCCAACATACGTTTAGAGGAAGGGATCCATGTGCATGAGTAATCAAATCAGAGTGCCAATCTTTCCATGTTGCTTCCATATTCCCCCTTCCTAGAATCAGTCGAGATCTATCGCGGGCTTACAAGTGTCCCAAACCTACTTGAAGAAAGGGCACTGCTTGAACACATGTTCATTGGTAACTTCATCTCCCTTACAAAAGAAGCACCATCTCGACCCTAATGGCGTAATCTTGTTGCAGGTTATCCCATTTGGGGACCTTCTTCTCCATTAGGCACCACATGAATATTCTGGCTTTTATTGGACATTAGGCTTTCCATACCATCCTCCACCGCCATTTTTTCTCTTCTAGAACTTTGTCTGTGTATAGAACTATATAACTAATCTTTGGGGTAAAAGTCAGAGGGGAGCTACTCCATACTAGTTCATCCTCTCTTTTAGTGATCCTAATATGTCCAACAAACATAACGTTCAGATAATCGTTCTAGGACTCATAGAATTCAACCTCTAGCCCTAAATCCTTTATTTTTTTCCATCGTTGCCTCAATATTGTGGTGTTCTCCAGGCTAGGGATGTGGACTAACTTTGAAATGCCTCTATCTCGCAAATAAATAATGAGTGGTTGAGGAAGGATTCAAAGTTTACCATTAATGCAACATGTTTCTAATTTGAAAATGTGTAAAATCTTTTCATTAAACTTTAACAAAAACCATGTTTCCATTACATCTCTTTTGAGAGAAAATAAAATAATGTTTCTTATTGAGGTTCTTTTGAAAAGCTCTCACTACATCTACTAAAAAAAAATAAGGTATGTGATAGATGAAAATTAAATTTATATATATAAAGGTATGTTGGCTACCAAACTTAACCAATGAATCTAACATGTGCCATCAATCATTGCAAGTCCTCTTTACATCCCAAGTTTCGATATTAAAAATAACATTCTTTTAATCTTTTTCCATTTATTGTTATTTGAAGTTTCAATCTACAATTTCAATGATTTCATATCTTTATTAATAATTTACAATGGTTTCATATTTTTATTAATAATTAACAATTGTAAAAGAATTATAATATATTTTTCAAATTTATTTTTTAATGTATTGATAATTAAATTAAAATTAGCAAGTAATACATTGTTACAAGTTTTAAGTGTTTTACAATTGTTTTAATTTTTTTACCTTTAGAAAATTATATATTACATAGCAATGGAACACATAAAATATGCAGAAATACAAACACAAAAAACATATAAAACAAGAGAGACACAGATATATGTGGTTCACCCAACTTGGGCTACGTCCACGGAGAAACTACCAGTCCTTCCTTTATATTATCCAACAAAATGAAGAGACACAACCTATAGCAGATCCGATGTAATATCCTCTACTTTCTCACACAGTCCCTCTTTCTCTTTCTCACTTAGAATACACTCTCAACCCTTAGCCGCAATACAATTCCCTCATACAACAGATGGGTTGCCTTCCAGGGCAAAAAACCCTAAATTAAATATAAATTCTACTATCAGATCATCCGTCTAATGAACGACCCAAATTGACTACAAAATCTTAATATTTTGAAAGGCAATTTTATATCTATTTTTAGCTTTGGGGGCGCTGCCCTCAGACCCCTTAGCCAGGGTGATGGGCCCCCCCGAACCCCCGTGGAGGGGTGTACAGTCTTCCTGGAGTATACATACGACTGAAACAAAGACCTCTAAATCAGGATGATAATGAGGCTCCACACCCAACGTTACATATCACTATCATATTAAAATATTTTTAAAAGCTAAACATTTTCTAAAAGGTAAGTATGTATCATTTTTCTACTAATTTTATTTAATCATTTAATGTCTAAAATATGTTTGGTAATAACAAAAGCTAGGTTTGGCATTCAAATCCCATGGTGGATATATAATTTGTTGGGTGAGTTTATTGACATTAAATTCATAACATAAATATGGGAGCGTAAGCTTAGAGGCACTACACTATATGTGGAGAGGTATATGCGCTAACAATTATGATGTCTTACTAGTACAATGAGAATCCTATCTCCACTGTCATGTATAAGAGGTTTGATCATTGGGTAATAGACTTAAGAAACTTTTGCTTTTATAAGGATGACAAGATTCCTATAGGTTGTTTCTAAGTTTCGCCTTCAGTGGACCACATCATCCTTGTAATTACTGTTGTGCAGGAAAATCCCCTCTACAGACAGAGGCGATCCCTCTAGCCCTAGGGTGGGTCTAGCAACTAAGGGAACATACTAACATCTACCTTAATAGATTGTAAATGAAATTCAAAGCAAGGAAGATGACCTACCTTGTTCTGATGCTATGTTGTCGACTTCTGTTGAAGCTTCTTGATGCGTTGCTCTTCTCAAGCTTGATACACGCTGTTACCAATGTTCGATTACCTATACAAAAAGTCAAGACACCACGACAAGTGTAAAATCACGACAAACATAAAACAATTAAAACCTATCTAATTGATCAAGGAATGTTATAAATCTCATAGTAAATGTAAAGAAGAGTGGAAGATAAACATCAGTTGCATTTTATTATGATAAAGACAAGGGGAGTTTACAACCAAGCCTTGATGTTGAGGCTCTCCTTCAGCAGGTTTGTATCCAAGCATGTTTGTGACACCCTCGTACACAAAGGTCTAAGATCTCACTATGTTCCTAACACACAAAAACAATCACACTCTTCTCTATTCTCTTGAAGCTATAATGGCACTATAATTGCTTCTTATCTCTATGATTGCTACTCCTAACTAGGGTAACATAGGTGAAAGAGGTCTCCTTATATAAAAATGGATGAGGAGGATATGGGCCCTCAAATAATGGGAAAAATATTATCCTTTGGAGTAGTTCCTATTTTATAGGAACAAGAAGCCCAAAGGGGAATTCCTCGCCCATATCCTCAAAACAAACTTCCAGCTCTCTGCTTCGCGAAGCTTCTAGCCATGGAAACTTCATTTCTATTTAAAAAACTTTCCAAAAGAGGATCAACGTGGGTTAGACATTAAGAGAGAGCACCGATCGACGTAGGTCTTAGTGCAAATTTCTGTTATCAGCGCCGGTCAGACACTGAGACAAAGCACCGACCTTGAAAACTAGGTTTTTATAGGGATCTTCAGAAAAGTTGTAAAGGGATATGAATTGGCAGAAAAAGTTTGGTTCAAGGGTATGTATTCCATGCTTGGAAAGTACATAAGGGTCATTGTATGGGTCTTCTAGGATCAAGGAACAGGGAGTACAGGGACAGTGACAAATTGTTGTGTAACAGATGCCCCCTAAAGCATGAAGTCCGAACACGAGTGAGGGGTGAAATGATTTACGAGTACGTGAAAGGAACCAGACGTTGTTGTATGGAGACCTAAAAATCAAGCATAGATACATATACATAACTGGAATCTCAGATGAAAATACATGAATCAAGGTATGGACGCAGCCATCCGTAAAAGAGACCATGGTATGGTCGCAACCATCCATATGAAAGAAACATGTATCCAATCATGGACAAATCATATCACCTCGCAACCTGGACTCTAGAGAATAAAATCCAAGGTCTTGCGCTCCGTCACGACCTGATCAAGTACAATTTCAAGCATTCGAATAAATGAGCTGAAGTCGAACATGCAGGAAAATCGCCTGATTACGAGTCAATGATGTAAATTGTTAACATGCACGAGAGAAACCACCAATGATGACAATGGTCCTTAAGGTACTTCCAGCATAATCCATATAATATAAATAAGGAATTGAAGTTGAACCCCGTGAAATCACCTGATCGAAGGCCAATGATGTGAACCTGTCTTCGAATGCGAAGAACTTGCCATTAGGACATGCAAGCTCTAAGGTACCAGAAAGGAGTCTCTAGATCGACTTCCCCAATAATGAGTTGAAGTCGACGGGAAGCGATCCGTCAAAGGAAGGTCATAATTAATCCCACATCATCGACATGAAACAAAGGATGTAATATGAGTGTTAATCAAGTCTGAAACAGAGGATTGGGGAACGTACAAACTGTAGAAGAATATGAGTGTTAATCAAGTCTGAAACAGAGGATCAGGGAACGTACAAACTGCAGAAGGATTTGCTCTGAACATATCGGCGACACGACTCTGGAATTTGGCAGCATTTGACTTGAAAAAGATCAGAGGTCATGTTGACAAGAGTGGTAATTGAATGAGAGACAAACGAATTTCCCAAACCCATGGAGGCAAAGTGACAGAGTGAAGATATCCCAACCCAACACGAACTGCAGATAAGTGTCATGTTTAAGAGTGACATAATGCCGACACAATTGACAAATAACTTCCATTTCCCCGCACCATTTCTGGTGAGTACCTCTTTATTTTTCCACAAGCTTGAAGAGGATATCATATGCTTGTCATATAAGTATTTCCTTCGGAAAAATCCATCCTAGTACATTTTACGAGCCCTAGGAAGGAGGAACTCGGTGATCGTCATGATGATGGATCCAATGTCGTTAAATTTTAACGAGCCCGACAAAGGTGAAGCTCAACGAATTTGCATATTTAGAGAGTTTGAAAAGAGGCGAAAAGAAAACTCTAGATGGCCCTTTTCGTAAATAGTCCCTTATACCCGAAAAGGTAGAAAACAAAATAGGAGAGAACCTCTTAGTCGCGATTGGCTAAGGTATTCCTTTTTCGTAAATAGTTTATCCAAGCCCGAAAAAGGGGTAAACATATACTGGGTAAACGACATTTCGCAACCTTTAACGAGTTCAAAACGACAAGAGCTCGACAATATTTTCATGTTTTGAGAGTCAAAAAAGAGCGGAAAGTTGACTCCTCCTGGAGGAATGAGTGGCATTAAGGGTAGCAACTGGTTTCGGTGATGGTGGAACTGCTCAGAACAAGTAAAGGTCAAGAGGTTGGCTAACAAGACCACTCATTGCAGTTTTTCCTTGGGAATGGGTAAGACCATCAAGTGAAGGTATACAATCGGCCAAGCAGATGGTGACGATGGAGTGAGACAACCATGGTTCATATGGAAAACGAGGTAGATACGAAAGGGAAATCACAAGAGGTGAAATCCGAATGGTTTCATTTGAACACAAGCTTGAAATTTTTTAGAAAATAATGCTTGAAACTGGTTTCATGTTCACACAAGCTTGAAACGGAAACAAACTATGCTTGAAATAAGTTTGCATGCCCCTAGCATGATGACTCAATTTGAGGTACATGCCCCCCAGTTTCATGGCATTCACTTGAGTAGACTATTGGTTACTAATCGGTGGATGGAATGAAGGTTCAATTACGAGATCAGGCGAAAAACTCGACTTGGATTTTACGAGATCTAACTAAAGACTCAAATTGAATGAGAAACTTGGTTCATTTTTTTAACGACGTTGACACAGTAAAAGAACTATCCTCACAAGATCTAATTCATTTTTTAATAAGGTTGAATTAGTAAAATAATTATCCTCACAAGTTCTAATTCATTTTTTAACGAGGTTGACATAGTAAAAGAATTATCATCATGATACTGTTTTATATTTTAAAGAGCTTGACACAAGAAAAGAACTCTGATCTAAAGATCTTGTTTCATTTTTTAAGGAGCTTAACACAAGAAAATGAACTATGCTCCAACGAGCTTGTTTCATTTTTTAAGGAGCTTGACACAAGAAAACAAACTATGCTTTGAAAACCTTGTTTCATTTTTTAAGGAGCTTGACACAAGAAAACGAACTATGCTCCGAAAACCTTGTTTCATTTTTTAAGGAGCTTGACACAAGAAAACGAACTAGGCTCTGAAAGAATCTTGTTTGATTTTTTAAGGAGCTTGACACAAGAAAATGAACTATGCTCCGAAAGATGCTGATCATGACGACTAAGAAGTCATGGCTTCTAAGAGTTTCTCATCCGACGGGAGAACAACACTCTGGAAATTAGGATCCAATGCCCCTAGTACATTGTGTACTACCTAACTGACTAAATTATCAGTGGACGTGGACATGGAACAAGTGGCCACATAATTGACCTGTGGCAGGGAAGATACCACCGGTGGGTAAGAACCAGGAAGGGACGATGGTGGACCAAATATCACATCAGGACCAAAGAATGAAAGTTGATCGATGGTCATGATATGATCTTCGTGTGGAAAAAAATCGCGCGAAAGAGGGATGAGACAAGCGCTCCCATGGAATAAGCATAGTCGCGCCCAAGGAGTAAGTTAAAATCCAAGGGGCCTGAGACCACCATCACTTCTATATAGACGGTTTTCCCTCCCAAAGTAATAGGAAACTTCGGAAGGATCCCTAATGGTTGAGTTGTTCCTCTGTTAAAAGCCAACAGATTCTGAGTAACAGGAACAAGATGCGGAGAACCCAAAGATTGTTAGGCAGTTGATGACAGAATACTAACCGAGGTGCCTTCATCTATAATCGTGCCCTGCACGACCATATTATAGGCCTACGCAATGATCTCAAATGGAACGTAAGAAGGAAGACAATATCTCGTAAATCAACTCCAATTAAAGGAAGCAACCAAAATACATGGAGGGGGTGCCATAGGAATAAGAGGATTATCTCGTTGCGTTACAGGAGTGGAAATACCATCCTCCTGGAATCTAGGAATGAGAGCAGGAGGATCACTTTCTTGAACTGTGGCGACGGGAGTTGGAGGATCATCCTCCTGGATCATGGAAATTGGAGGATCACCCTCTGATCCTGGGGAATTAAAGGAAACAAAAAGAAACTAACTGGGATGAGAGCCACTCTTGACAGAGAAGACCTGACGAACTGTAGGTGGAATCAGGTCGACCTTTTTCTAAACCGATGATTGGTCGAAAATGGACTCGGGAGACTGAATTTCAGAGAGATTGGAATCGACTGGAGATGAATCTCGATTAATGACTTGATCAACTATCGAAGAACTCGAAGAAAACTTCCGGTAACCAACGGGAAGACAAGAATTAGAAGCCGAAAGGGTATCCAATACTTTAAAATCTTCATCCATATGAGGAAAAAGGTGAATGGGATGGTTCCCTTCACACAACCTACAAGGAATTTTGATCTTACCCCATTTGTTATGAGTCTTATTATATTTAGCTAAAGGCTCATCATTAGCATGATGCCCAGAGGTTGATGATGAAGGATGAATCGGGGCAACAAACCACACTTCTAGCACCTTGGGAATATCAGGGCAATCACGAAGAAGGTGGTCACCCTCACATAGCTTGCAAGGGAATTTGACTTTGCGAGACAGAGTGGGAGGTTTCTCGATATTAGTTGCATGGGTAGAAATAGTTGATGATTTTCCCCCTAGCTTACTTTCCTTCTTCTTCTTCGACCTCTTCTTCTTCTTCTTAGCCACTTAATTACTAGAATCCAGACTTTCACTAGGCGAAGAGGGAGAACAGGGTGAAGAAATAGGTGAAGGAGGTGAGGGGCCAACCTTAAGATAAACACAGGGTTGACATGGTTCAAGCAGAGGAGAACTTGGTTGAGAAACCATTTGGATGTTCGAAACCACAGGGGTCGAAAATAACCAAACCAAAAGACCAATGGTTAATCCTGGGAAGGACAATGGTTCCATATACGGGGCACCAACATTTCCAAAAGAGGGAAACGAACCAGGATTCTCATCCAAGGGGACTCCTAGGTTGATGGACTCAGGAAGTGTTGCCATTAACCTCAATCTAAGGTGAGTATGGGTAAAATGTTATCGTGGGTTGTTAATTTTAAGACATTGAAACAAGATTCTGCCTTTTCATGTTTTAAGAGTCGAGAAAGGGACAAAAGGTGACTCTAGTCACTTTCAGTTTGAACAGATCATAAGGACAAGCGCTCGATGATATTTCCAAATTTAAAGAGTCATGGAAAGATCAAAATGACTATTCAGGAACTCTAGGAAAAAGGGTGTACCAAGCTCCTGTGAACTGCAATATACACCTTGGAAAATAAATTTACCAAGGACTTACTGTACATGCAGGCATTCTCCCCGAATGCTCTATTCAGTGTATCACGGTTATAGGGCGGAAAACTTGGCTTCCTATGGATAAAGGATTTCAACCTGAAAGGGTCTCCCTTTATATACACGATGGTACGAGGAGCACAAGTCCATACTAGTGCTGTCTAATGCAATATTGCGAGCGACAACTGCTAGGTTTAATGACGCCGGAACCTGTCACTAGCCTAGACCTCTAAATGTGAGCATTAAGTTTCAATGCTTCCTTAGGTTAATTTAGTGAATTTTAACGGTTTATCTTGAATTAGGTTTCGATTCCAAGGCCCTACCACTATCATCGGAGAACTTATATATGCAACTATATGAGAAAAGAAATCTTTCAATTTGATGAACGCTATCTAGTTAAGGGAAGAGTCTCAAACAACGATGCAACAAACAATAATAATACAAATGAAAATTTTTCCTAACTAGATGACTTTCACTATCTCAAAGTATCTAAAACATTCAAATATGCAAATTATGCAATGTAATATATGCAACATTCTCTTTTTGAAAACTATGAAATTATAATCTATGCACAATTTTCTTTTTCTTTTGAATGAATAAGAATGCACTCAATGCATTTTTCGATGAAATGAGAATCTACTTAATGCATGCTTTTAATGAAAGAGAATGCACTTAAAGCAAATTTTAGTTTTCAATCATTAAACAATGTAATCTAAGTTCAACGATAAATTTCAAACATGAATTTGCAATGCAACTTGATCTAATGCATTTTAACGAAAAGCAAACTTTGAGATGAAAACTAAATGAATGCAATTTTTCTTAACGCAAAAAGGATGCAACCAATCATTAAGAATACAATCTTGTTTTGAACATTTTGTAGCGAAATTCATCAAAAGGCTACAAGACATATGAGTTCAAGCACAAAGAGGACTTCCAAAGCGTGAGCTCAAAACAAGGCATTCATTCCCTTTTACATCAAGCAATTGTATAAATAAGACTTTTCAACTAAACAATGAGCAATGTAATCTATGCTCACAAGCGAACAAGCGGACCAAATGAACTCGGACATACACTTGAGACTTGATTTCTCAATCAACCAAAAATAAAAAGGCAGTCAACTAGAGATGACTCACCAAGCAAGGAGACTGACTCAATCAATAGGGAAATGTCCCGCGAAGCATGCAACCAAGCAATTGATGCACAATCCTAGAAAAAACTTAGGGCATTAGGATGCACGTCCCAACATAAAGAACAAAAAAAAACAACCACAAACCAAGCCAACGAGCCAATCAAACCAACTTGAGTAAAGAGGATAAAATTTAAATCATATAGAGAAAAGGACTGGAAGGGCAAGACACACTGGTGAAAGACTTAGGGAAAAAACCTTAATTTTTCACACACACGAAAATTAGCGCGACTTTTGGGGCTGAAAATAGTGTTGAAAGCCAATTGGCATGACTGTATAACTGACAACTGGTGCCGATCGACGCGACTATCAGACAAATAAAAGCACAAATATCTGAAAAAGAAAAAAAAAACAAATAATTTCTCCAAAATAGGACTAGGCTCATGTTGGAAATACTGAGAGGGGGGTGAATCAATATTCCTTTCAATTAGTATTATTATTAATCTTTCGGAGCATTAGTTAATCTTCAATTATTATTAGTGTTTGTACAATGATAACAGTAAACAAAAAGAACACAACTACATAGTTTTTAAGGTGGAAACCCTCTTCGGGACAAAAAGCACTTGAATGCTTTTCTAATAATTTTTTAATATTCAACTCCAATTGAAAATAAAACTCCAACTTCCTAGAATCTAGAAAAGCATTCTTCTCTAGCTCCCACTGGATGGATGCTCCAACACCCGAGATTCTTCAATAGTCAACTGAACGGATGCCCCAACACCCAATGAGCTACAACTCACCCTAGCACGACCCCACCACCCTAAAGTTTTCATAGGCTTGATCCTGTTGGTGACTTCATGCACCAGCCTACCACCAGCCTACCACCCTATAGAAGAATAAAACAAGAATGGACTCCCATACCAGGGAAAATGGTCTACTTTACAATGATATAGAATGATGTAGAATAAGACACACTATACCATAACCCCAACTATGACACAACCACCTAATTATGATCCTAGACCTTTCGACATTACCTCTTCAACTCTTGGCAGATAGACACTTGTACAATTTTTACAATGATGCATTTACAATGACTTAGTACAATTATACCTTTACAATGACTGTATGCAATGCTGCCCACTTGAAGACTTCATGTGGTGAACTTATTGATGTTGTTTTTCACCTTGATTTCTGCTCTTGTTATGATACCCTTTGTTGCACCTTGCTTTGCTTTGCTTCCCTAGAAATTATGGTCTTTTGCAACCCTTGACAACACATGATCTAGCTTTTTCTTGCCTTCTAGGAGCTCGATATTGAATTTGGTGTATCTATGTTATTTTAGATCTCCAATATGTGATTTTTGGTCCTGTAGTAGTCCATGAGTCTTATTTCCAACGCCACAGGTCTGACCCAATTTGTATTCTTCAAGGGAGAGTTATGCCCAATCTCTCACAATTCCCTAATTATGGACTGGTTCAGTAGAGAGAACTTGTATGGTGTGCCACGTGTCATTGTTTCTTCATTCATCTCTAAAATTTATACAGCGAAAACTACAGTCTGTGTACTATCTGTCACTTCTTACAAAATTCCAATTCGATACTCAGAGAGAGAGTTATGACGATTTTCCCACGGTCACTTCTTTTAGATGAAGTTCAGGAGCCTGCAAAAACACTGACTTCCACAGATCATATCTCCAAAAATACTCCGCACCCTAATCTAAAATTTTTACAGAAGCTTCCTCAAGATTTCAAATTTGCCTCATAAAAATTTCAACTTCTGAAACTTCGTAGAAAAAAAGTTATAGCGCAAAAGCCACAATGACCTGTTTTAGGTAGCAAAATCCCTATCTAAGGAGGATATGAGGATCACAATTTATATAAATGCTTAGGTTGAGAGGGGCTTCAACAAGTGAACGTGGGAGGTATTTTAGGAGCTTAAAAATTATTAATTATTGAATTTTTAATGACCCATGCCACAACCCCATGGGGTTTTAGCCCACTAACTGGGGTTACAAACTTCAAACATGAATATCTCTCAAACCGTGAAGAATTACGTGGCGTGCCATATATCAACAGAAACATCTTGACAAGTAGAAACCATCAAAAAAATTCTTGACTCAGAATATAGTAATTTTGTAGGTCAAAATTTCCATGCAAGATCGAGGTAGCCCCTAGTGTTGCTTGGGTTGACATCAATGACAACCACTGATCAACAATATCCCCCTTTGGCATTGATGAAAACACAAGTACTCCCCCTGCGATCATGACTCCTCTTCGTACAACATTCTCTCCCCCTTTGACATCAATGGAAAAGTGTAACTTCCCCTGACACACAACCATTCTGCGGGCCTGTACACACTTCCACTCCCCCTTTATTTTATGAATAAGGAAAATCTAATGAGAAATTCAGAGAATCCCAAGCTTCTGGCGAAGATATTCAAATGCTTCACGAGTAATCTTACGATCATCAACGCTTATTTCCCAATCTGCATATGTAAAGGCTTGAATAATGAGATTGTTACCCTTGGGATACCACAAATCATATTCTATTGTTCCCTTTAGATATTGAAGAATTATTTTGGCGGCATTTCCTTGATGTACTTGGCTTGACATATAAATATTCCTTTCTCTTGCTAAGATATTTGAAGCCCTAAGAAGTATGTTAGCTCACCAAGTAAAGACATCTCGAACTCACTTTGCATCTTTGTAGAAAAGTTCTTACATAGTCGACCATCATTGCTACCAAATATTATATCATCCTCTTTAGCTACTAAACGTGCTTTAGTTGCTTCATCCAGAACATATATGTCGTTTAGAGCTCGACTTGTTGTAGCCACAATTTTACCATACTCACCTTTCCTGATTTCACATTTTGTGGATTTGAATAGTATTGTGTGTCCTTGATCACACATTTGTCCAACACTGAGCAGATTGTGATTCATGTTTTCAACCAATAGAACATTCTTGGCTAGAGCATCTTTACTTCCGAGAGTGACGATACCTTATCCTATAACATTTGAAGATCCATCATTTCCAAAGGACACGGTTCCATCCTTCTTCTCTTTTAGAGATACAAATTTATTTCTATCTCTAGTCATATGCGTTGAGCAACCGTTATCAACATACCACACATATTTGTTGTTTTGAGCCTTGAGAGCGAGAGCACAATTATCAGTCTTCTTCTTCTTCCATGTTCGTTCGTTCTATGGCTTCGAAGATTCTTCTGGAGGATTTTCAAATCTGCAATCTTTGGCTATGTGTCCAAAGTTTCGACATTTGTAACATTCAATTTTATTTCTTAAACGTTCAAATATATTGATGTTTCGTTGAGCCGTGGGAGGTTCATATTTGATAGATCTCCTAGAATTGTATTGGTTCCTAGGGTACGTGCGACATTCTACAACTTTGCGACCAAATTTTCCACATGAATAATAATAGCCATAAAAAATATGTTGGTACCTGGATGGAAATCTTCGTTGAGGAATTGTCTTCCAAGGTTGTTCATGCGAATCTTGTCTAATGAAGTCTACATGCATGTTAGATCTCATAGTTTCATTGTATTTTGTTGTAGAAGGTCCTGCTTCTTCTTCTTTGAAACTGAGGCCAGTTCTATCATTGTAAGAACGTTGATTTTTGATGAGTTCTTCCAATGCCCTTGCGCTGTTGGAATAGTTTTGGACAATTTTTCCCTTCTTCACTTCCTTACGCAGCGAGATTACTTCGGCTTCTAATTCTTCCCTTTCTTCGTTGCTTTCTTCCAACTTCTTTTGAAGTGACTCTTCAATGCATTTGTGTTCTTCAACTTAAATTTTGAGACCTTGAACTTGTTGTTCAAGAGTATTGGAACGGATCTTCTCAGCCTTGAGCTCTATTATAAGCTTGATTGCCTCCTCATAAAATTCTTCTATGGTCAACCCTTCTTCTTTGTTGTTTGATACTTCTTGTTTATTGTGCTTGGCCATAAACAATACTCTCTCATTGGATTCTTCTTCCCTGTCATTGTCTTCATCGGATGATGAGCTATCTTCATCGAAGTAGTTCCTATTTTATGGGAACAAGAAGCCCAAAGGAGTATTCCTCGGCCATATCCTCAAAACAAAATTCCAACTCTCCGCTTCACGAAGCTTCTAGTCATGGAAACTTCATTTCTATTTAAAAAAAATTCCAAAAGAGGATCGACGCGGGTCAGACATTAAGATAGAGCACCGATCGGTGAGAGTCTTAGTGTAAATATTTGCTATTGACGCGGGTCAGACACTAAGACAAAGTGTCGACCTTGAAAACAATGTTTTTATAGGGATCTTCCAGAAAAGTTGTAAAGGGAGATGAATTGGCAGACAAAGTGTGGTTCAGGGGTATGTATTCCATGCTTAGAAATTATACAAGGGTCATTGTATGGGTCCTCCAAGATCAAGGAACGGGGAGTACAGAGACAGTGAAATTTTTTTGTGTAACAATGACCAATGCAAAACAAACCTGGCTTATGTGACCAATGGAGTGTTGAGCTTAATAAAAGAATATTTGGACTGATAAGCATTGACACCATATTTTATCCTAACTGCTTGGAGATTAGAAGGCTCATTTTTCCAACAAGACCTTAAAGAGTATGAGAATGCAAAGAAATTAGATCCTTGTATATGAATTTTTATCATTAAACAACTCAAATCTGAAAATTTGTCCATTAAAAGCACAACACAGACAATCATATAACCATCACACTGATACTGTAACCATGGCTACTCAGGTCGTGGGAAAATATGAAAATCCATGAAACTATCAAGGTTGATGTTGTTGTTGATGTGCAATTTAGAGATCCATGTAGATTGTGCCTTAAAAATATAACCACTTTCATACTCAAAATAAGACTAATGACCAAATAATGAAGATAATCTGAAAATGTTGAAAAAGAAAATGAGAAACACGATACTTGTATTTTTGTATGCTTCTCCTTACTGCAATGTATTACCTGTTGCTACTGTTAATGATGTTGAAGCTACCACTAATGGTGATACTTATGCTAATGTTGATAATGATGTTGAGGCTACCACTGATGATGATATTGATGTTGAGGCTGCCACTAACGATGATACTGGTGTTGGTGCTAGCAATGATGTTGAGGTTGCAATTAATGATGATACTGGTGTTGATGTTGATGTTGCCACTAATGATGATACTGTTTCTAATGTTGATAATGATGTTGAGGCTGCCACTAATGATGATATTGGTGCTGATGTTAATAATGATGTTGAGGTTGCCACTAATGATGATACTGGTGCTAATGCTAATGATGTTGAAACTAATGATAGTGAAGATAACGATGTTGATAAAAAATAGTTGCAACATATGTTTTGCTAACTATGATAAATAAGTTGGAAGAATGTCTATTTCAAGCTCTATATTGGGGAAGTTTTTCACGGACCTACTTTGTATGAATTAATTGTTGTCAACAAATTCATACATAAAAAAACTACCCCTTTTTGAAGAAAACCACTTACCTGTCGAACAACTAACACCTTTTTTTTATTATATGGAAAATGATATTTTTTTTTATGGAATATCTGCCCCCTAGTTGCCTTGTTTTAAAGCAAATTTCCTATTCAATTGTGTCAATGATCTAGTTTTCACAATTTAACCCCCCTTTTTTTTAATATTATATTAAATAAGAGGAACATATTAAAATGAAGTTGGTGTAACTCCTTTCTTAGCACATTCAATCCAAATTGTTGCAAAATTCAATAAACAAATTACTCAGTGTTAACAAGTTGTAGATACAATCGTAAACTGTGCCCATTGACTTGAAATGAAGTTCTTTACCCATCAATGGTTTTGATATTTACAGATCCATTATCAAAGACATTCTCAACTTCACAAGGGCTCGACCATTGTGTATGGAACTTCCTCTTAAAATGCTTGAACTTGGAATCAAAGAGGATAATCCATTCACCTAGCTCGAATTGTTTCCTTCTAATGAATTTATCATGCCATCAACTACTTTTTCATTTGACAATAATGTTCTACTGGTTAGCATTTGTCTACATTTCTTGAGTTGGAGGAGTCTTTTCTATTATGCCTTAGAGAGCTTCATACCTAGGCGAGTTGCAGTCCTATATGTCTTCACTTGGAATTCAATTGGCAACAAAACCTATTTTCCATATGCCAACTCATATGAAGTATGCCCAGTTGTATTCCTCCATGAAATACTATAGGCCCAAAGGGCCTCATGAAGTAAATTTTCCTAATCCTTACGATGCAAATGCACTATTTTGGTCAGCATGGCTTCTAAGACTTTGTTGGTTGATTACACCTAACTTATTGGCCTTTAGGTCGTAAGGTCAATATTTTCGATGCAAAATTTTGTGTTGCAGTGTAATGGTTTGCACAAGCATTGAAGTGAATTGTGCTCGTTGATCTATCACAATCCCCTTTAGGACAAAAAAATGAATAAAATATCCTCATTGTACTTGTTCAACAACTGTTTGTTCAGTAGCATGAAAAATATCCCTAGCATCTACTCCCTAAGTTACATAATATGTACAAATAAATATATAAATTTTGCTTTTAGATGTTGGAATAATAGCTCCAACGTAATCCAGTGCCCATTTTTCAAATGGTTTGATAAGTACCCGGGGTTTCAAAGGCATTTCATCGAATTGTACTTGGAAACCCATTTTTTGACAACTATTACACATTCGAACACACTCTTTGGCGTCTTGAAAGAGGGTAGGTCAATAGTATCCCAAATGAAGGGAATTATAAGTTGTCCTTTTGTCAACAAAATTATCCCCGCATCGCTCATGTTGGGAGGCTCTCAATACATCTAACGTCTCATCTTCTTGTACACATTTTTTGAAGATCAAGTCATGCCTGATATGGAAGAGATCTCTTCCAATCCAAGAGTAGGAGGCACTGATTTTGATGATCCTTTGCTTCTCACTGGAAGAAATAAGTTGTGGAAACTTACATGTGGCTAAATAATTGGCTATATTTGCAAACCATAGAGAGTTAGTAGACACTACAAAATTTTTTTCGTTAGGAAAAGTATCATCTACAAACTTTACTTGTCCTTCATTATGAATTGTGGAAAGGAAATATGCTACAAGATTAATCTTGCCAAGTTTATCTATAATACACTAAACTCTCATACTAACACTAGCCACCTAGTTACCCTCACAATGGTTATAGGTTTTTTCAATAAGCATTTAATGTAAAAGGGATATATATGAATAAAGACCTCATATCCAGCGATGTAATTTCTAAATTTACTAATCATGTAAACTACGACCAATAATTCATTTTTCAGTAATTGTGTAGTTTAATTTGACGTGTGATATTTTTACTAATGTAGTAGATAACATAAGATGATTTATCATCCTATTTTCCTTCAAATTACCCAAGGGCTATGTCTGAGGAATCTGTGGAAATGTGAATGATAAGGGGCCAATTTGGTTCCCTTAAGATAGGTGTCTTGGTGAGCCTATATTTGAGCATTTTGAAAGAATTTTGACAATAATCATCCCAAGAAAAATCAACATCTTTGGTGAGTAATTTATGTAAGAGAGAAACTATCTTAGCAAAACATTCTATGAATCTCTCGTAATAAACAACATGACCTAAAAGCCTTCTTACCTCCTTTTGGGATTTTGGAGCTATAAGCTATAAGATAACCTCAATCTTTGAGGGATCAACTTGTATCGCCACATTAGAAATGAGATGGTCAGGAACAATCCTTGCATTTTGCATTATACAACATTTAATAGTACTTAGGGCAAGGTTAGATTATTAGCATCTAATTAATACCTTTTCTAATTTTTGCAAGGCTTCAGGAAATGAATCACCATACACATAAAAGTCGTCCACATAAATTTCAACACATTCTTGAGTAAGATCAGAAAAAATGTCTAAGAATACATTCTAAAAAGTAACTAGAGCATTGCATAAACCAAAGGATTATACTCTATATG
Source organism: Pinus albicaulis (assembly GCA_034641835.2). Lineage (NCBI taxonomy): Eukaryota > Viridiplantae > Streptophyta > Pinopsida > Pinales > Pinaceae > Pinus > Pinus albicaulis. The sequence continues at coordinate 30,057,902 of CM076573.1, forward strand.
TTTATTGCCCCATAAAACACGTAAAAGTTGTTTTATCTTGATATTTTGTCACTATTTGTATTTGGTTATACTCCTTGAACCCACCGAGAAAGGAAAAATATTTATTACCCGCCAGTCTGGCCAAAACATGATCAATGAAGGGGAGCAGAAAATGGTCCTTAAGGGTGGCCTTATTAAGTTCTCTATAATACATGCAAATTCACCACTATCCATTTTTATTATGGATATCACGAGGGGATATACCCACTAGCTATATGAAATCGGATAAATGAAGTTGGAATCTAAATGTTTATGCAATTCTTCCTTTACGACTTCTTTAAGGGCTAGGTTCATTCGTCTTTGGGGCTGCCTAACAAGTTGAGCACCCTCTTATATATAAATATGGTACATACAAGTTTTAGGGGAGATACCCTTCATTTCTTGGTAGCTTCGGGAAAAGGAAGTGGTGTGTTTTTGCGACATTCTATCTACCTATTCATGTTGAGATGCATCCAATTGAGAATTTATCTACAAATATTTCCCTAGACCACCTTAAACAAGAGTGGTGTGAGATCCTAGTAAATCTATTGATATAGATTTTTGTAGTTATGGCAAGGTGCTTGCCTTTCAATTTTCTTTAAAATATAGGATAAAAATGTGATCAAGTGGATCTGGATTTTGTAAAGAGTCTATATTGATAAGAAAATCATGAACTCGTGTATCTTAAGTGAATTCTTTAAATTGCATAATTTGGTCAATAGAAGCAACATTTTTTTTTTTTTGTAAGTTTTGCGGGACTACATCTTCATCATGTCCGATATATCACCTCGATCGGGGTAGGGAATTGAACCGGTGACCTCACATCAAGGAGTGCCTTAACAGAACTCCCGATCACCATCTATCCAATACCCCGTGGAGCAATATAAGCAACATATTGAGCATTCTCTTCATCCTATTAATATTTTCAAGTCACAATGTTTCTTCAAATTCCTTAAAGGATTTGGAAGGGGGATGAAATATCACTTTCTTTGTTGATTCCCTGTGTGAAATGGAATATATTTGGAGTGAAAACCAATGTAAGCATAAATGATAGCTAGCCATGGTCGTCCTAAGATTAAGGGGTGCTCTCCTGAGTGTATTTTAGGTTGTAACACCATGAAGTCTACAAGATACCCCCAATAATCTAACAATATGATTACATTGTCTAATACACCCTTAGACTTTATTTTGGATCAATTAATTAATTATAAAACTTTAGGTCCAGGATGAAGGTTAGACATATGCAAGTGATCCATGGTTTATCTTGTCATTACATTGATTGCGGCTCTTAGATCTATCAAAATGTTTGGAACAAGGGTGTTTTTAATGTGTACCGAAACAAATGGATTACCAGGATCTATATATTTTCCATAAAGGCTCATCCTGACATTAAATCAACTATTTTCCCAATAAACTGAATGATTTGTGGCTCTATATTCTTCCTTTTTAGTTTCTTGAGGCAAAGCTCCCTAATAGTTTTAGCATAAATCATAATATCCTTAATAGCTTGTAACAAGTGGACTTTGATGATCAGATTTCTTAATTCTGAAACTAGATGAAATTAAGGGTATTCGACAATGTGTAGGGAGATGTACTATATGATGGTGAAGACTCTAAATTTTGAGAAGTTATTATTGAATAATTATCTATTTGGTCGAGAGTTCCCTCCCTCAATTATTCTTCAATGATGATAAGGGAGTCTTTGTTTTTATTAAGAACCTTCTATGAACTTAGCTGGATATCTTACAAAGCATCAAGTGTGATCAAATATGTGGGGAAGGGAGGCAATTTAGCATTAAAAACTTATCGAGTTGTCTTATGATTATTGGGGTTAGTAATCGACTGAGTAGGTAACTGTGTAGGTTGGACAAATGGTGGTTGTGGTAATTGTAATTGTTGTGGTGGTGCAATTATTTAAGGATATTGAGTTTGAGGATATGTTGGATACGACTATTGGAGTGGTGCAAAATATTTTTGTTGTGGTGGAAAGGTATAGGAAAAAACACGCATATTATTATAATGGGCTCTTGCCATCCCTGATGTGAGGGATGTCTTTGGACTTGTTGTGGAACTTATATTTTCCAGGGCATATGAGGACTCATAAACTAAGATAAATTTTGTTGTCTAGAAAATTAATCAAAAGGAAGAGGTGTATGGTCTAAAATTGTGCCTAAAGGTCCTGTTTTCTAAGGTTTCATTGGTGCTAGTGCATTCAACTATGCTACTACTTGATTTTCTCCTTGGTAAATTGCCTTGAGACTAAGTAAAGATGGTAAATTTTCCATTGTATGGTCACCTGCATAGATAGCACATACATTAATAGCATTTAAAGGGAATTCTCGCAAAGAGTGCTTTTGTCTACACTTAGGACAAAATATAGAAATTGTTGCTCTTTCCTCTTCTTGCTTATTCTTAAGTTGTAAAGTATCTAATTGAATATTAAGATTTTCAAGAATATCACTTTTGAAACTTTCCAATAAATGTTCGAACTCAATTTTAGTAACGTCACTTGATTTAGATTTGGTATATCCCTAATCCCTCTACCATATCTTTCCTGGCTACGAGAATACATCCCGCACAAGTCAATTTTTTTTTTCAAAATGCAACTATGAAACATTTCCAATTCCCATTAAGTTTAAAACATTTATGGACACATCTATAACACCCCTTAATAAAATGGTTCTAATGGTGTCATGATCAAGTTTATGTTGTTTATTTTTTTGGAGATTATATAAGAATCGTTTGAGGTAGTCTTCGATGCTCTCATCCTGACTTTGTGTAATTTTGAAAATTTCCTCCCTTAACTCTCTAGCTTTGCAAAACTCCTAGTTTTTTTAAGAAAATTTGTATGCATTATGTCCCAAATTCTAATGGTGTTTCCCCCTAGCCCCATGAACCAACACAAGGATACATCCTTAAGGGTGGTGGGGAACAACTTGAGTTTTTGGGCAATGGTTGAATAGTCATAGCTTCTACATAATATATCAAACTCACATAAAAAGGCATCGATATATTCGTTGCTCTTATTATAAAACTTTGTAGTTGCAGAATTGAAGGGGAATATTATTAATCTGGACCACTAAATTATGATCCACAATGGGAATTTGAAGGTTACTTCTTCCTCTGCCTCTAGTCTTTCCACGAACACTTCTCCCCCTCCATATGCCACCTTTCTACCTCCAAGTAGACTAAACTCAGTTGCTATAGTTAGTTTGGTCTCTTGATCATGGTGTGACTAGATTTTGACTTTGTTTTTTGTTATGATCTCCCAACTAAATTAGCTTCTTCTATAAAATTAGTGTGGTGACCCATGGAATTTATGTCCTTGTTCACTTGGGTCTTCGATTTTCCTATTATAGTTTTGTCTGCTCGATCCTTCTTGGAAGATCCACCTGCTAGTGGTTTAATGTTAGAAGGAGGGATCTTAGAAGTATTATGCCTAGCTTTACCTTTAAATTTAAGCTTGCCTCTACTAATTCAACTCCTGAAAAAGAAGAAAAGAAAATTCAAAGCATCAAATATAAATCAAACCACACTTATGAGCTCCTCGTGCTATTTGGATCATGTCATCAACAAGTTATCTCTTCACTCCATTGGCTTAAAAACCATTCTTGCAAATTCAAAAAAAGAAAGAAACATGCTTTTACCAACATGACAAGGGCTTGTGGGACTCACCAAAGTGGTCATGCACGTTCTTACCTCTCGTCTTACATTCCCACTTCTCCAAGTCTTAAATGTTGGGGAATTAATGAGAAAAATAAAACCACCAATGTTCTTATCTCTCGAGTGCCTCCTCGACAAAGACACCAAAATGTTGGGTGAATTTATTGACATTAAATTTAGAACATAAATTTGTCAATCCAAGAGCATAAGACGAGAGGCACTATAATGCATGTGCAAAGGTATAAACACTAATAGTTTTGTTGTATTACTATTACAATGGGAACCTTGTCTTCACTATAATGTATAATAGGTTTAATCATTGGGTGATATAATTAAGAACACTTTGCTTCTATAAGGATGAAAAGATTCCTACAAGACGTCTCTAAGTCTCGTCTTCAACATACCTTACCTCTACACCTAACAACAATATAACAAAAATGGATAACCTAGAGAAGTTGTACTCAACTCGGTGCCTATTGAAGAGTATTCACATGTCATGTCCCTTTCAACTTCTCATCTTCAAACATCAAATATTGCATGCAAAGTTATAATTCACTTCGGTCTCCTTTAGTGGAAAAGCTTATTAGTCTACTAATGCAACCAAAATCCTAAAATAAATGACCATTGAGCACTCAATGCAAGGCCCTTCCCTTATTGACTACAACCTTTCATACTCAGGAAATGAGTCTGTTTACATAGTCACCAAAGTTTGCAATGCGTCAATATTAACATTCAATGATCAATTTCACTCTTGCAAACTTGAAGGCAATATGGAACAGAGCATAAAGAATCAAACTATCAGAAGAGCATAAATCTACCATACCATGCACAACGCTACCAACACTAGAACAATAAACTATCATCCTATAGCACAACTATGTAGCTATTGGAGGCAATTCAACCCCATATTCATAAACTAATGACTGTTGTATATATTAAAATTGTCATATGTCAACCAAATATTCATTATGAAAAAGAGAGTAGATCAATGTATTATACATTAAAAATCATCACGAAGAAGTGGATATATGTATCATATATGAAATACAGACATTGCAAAATAGATCCTTGGAATATATGTTAAATACGATATCAAGGAGTTGGTATCACAATGAAAAACCATGCATTTGCTGCCAAAACCACAAAATTTCTACAAAATCGGAATGAATGAAGTAGTAACAGAAACCATTACTTGAAAAACATATATGACACACCAAATTTGCATAAGAAACACAATAATATAGAGAGGGAACACACTAGGTTGGTGGACCCTTGCTAACCAACAATGTTCCCCTAAGAGAAACTTAAATCACACTAATATTGACCACGCAATGCACAAAAAGATCATCGACAACAATTATATATATGTATGTGTGTGGAACGAAAGATAAGCACTCATTGTTGACTATTGGTTTGATCTTACAAGTGAGAGAACATCTTGAGAATGTTACCAAGAGAACCCATGTGTTTGTTTCAATTATGAGGGTGCACACCTATGCCAACCTTGGAGTGTGGTTGCAGGAACCCACATAGGTTATAAGCGCTGCCTCATAACCTTCATTAGTGGCCTTAATCAAGATTTAAGTCCTTCAAATGCATCTAAAACTACAATACATTTAACAAGAAATAATGATTTACCTTTAAATCCTTTTTTAACATAATTTTCCTTCAATATGTACAAAAGATGAATGTATATGGGAAAAAATGAGGGTTTAAGGGGGGTCCAAAATAGTCAACTGGAAACAAGGATATCGTCCATTTTGAGCCTCAACATCTCCCCCAACCCTAAGATATTGTGTGTCCTCGCACAAAAAAACTGTAACTGATATAGCCGAACTAGTAGTCCGTGCTCCCTTTAACAAAATTGGTCAAAATTGTAGTGGCCCTGTGGTGTCATTGATTACCAATGTTGATGTTGACCCTAGCTCTACCTGTCATTTTTGCAGCTTTGAGATTATTTCGTAAATTCTTATTTTGTATTTTCATGTAGAATTTCTCTTTGGACGATTTCTTGTCCAATTTAAGATACTTCTTATTCTACTTAGACAACTTTTCAACTTCCTCTCACAACTCTTCATTCTTGGTTTTTAAGATATAATTTTCATTCTTAATATATATATCGAGAACCTTGAAACTCTTTGACCTTAATTTTGAGCTTCCTAATATTCTTATCCTGCCTTCTCAACTCCCAAGTTGTGGGTACATTTGACACAATAGAGGACACAATAAGATTAGTGGGTTCGCAGAAATTTGTAGCATGTTCAAAATCTTGAATTGGTGGATTCACATAATCATTATGGTTAGTGGTATTAAGCATTGTCACTTTTTTCTTGGCATTTTATCCAGAGAGGCCATTGATAACTTTCATTTAATAGGATTATAGACAGTAGTTTTAACAAAATAGAAAATTTTCTTAGAAGTCTATTGGTTCATCAAGGTAGTGAGGGGAGGGGGAGGCACAAGGCTCATATGAAGGAAAAGAGGTTGATTTATTCAAATAATGACAATGGGATAATATGGAAAGTTCATAAGGAGATAAAGGGGTTGAGTTATTAGGAAAATATAGAAGTGATATGAAAGGGACATGAGAGGATGAGGGAGCGACCTGTATTTGTGTAGGAACCCTCCTTTTTACCATACTTATAGTCACTCTCCTTGAGAGGGTGAAAGGTTGTTGATTCAATTCCTTTTCCTTCTTGAAATCCTTAGTGTAAGGGTCAAAGTATTCATCTCCTATAGAACTACCTCCTCCATCATTATCACCATCCTTTGGATTCTCTTTACCTTTGTCACAAATTTCCCAAGATACCTTTTTATTAAATCCTTCTGGTGCCGCTTGTTAGCCCCCCTATAAATTGTTTGACAAGCAAAGTAGGGGGCTAAATTGTTTCTAGCCTTCAACGAATGCATCTCCCCTGAAGACACATCATCCTTGAAGTCTCTTGTGCTTTTGCCTTTGATTAAAATTTCCTCTGCTGACTACCTTTATAAGGTCTCATTGATTGCAAAGGCCTGTGCTCCAAAGTCCACATTTGCCCCTTGTTCCCTGTAGAATGCCCATTTTAACCTTTGTTTTACCCCTTGTCCAATTCCCCTCTAATCCCCTAAATCTTCCCAAAATCCCCTTTACATCCTACATTTCCTCCTTATTTGGCCCAATTTCCCTTTCTTTCCCCTATCGTTACCCTTTTTTGGCCCGAAAATGCACTAAAAATGGGCCAAAAACCATATTTTCCACAAAGTCTGGGTCTCAGCCCTTTTCAGCATAGCCTCCTCAGCCTTTCCTCCACGTGACCTGGCCGCTGGAATCGAGCGCTAGCACAGAAAGCGCTTATCTCATTTGGTTATCGAGAGCGTTTACAGCCGTTGATCTCAACAGAATGGACGACGATCACCGCCCTCGCCCCATCCTTCGCGCCCGCTGTTCATCGTCGTTCATCGCATCTTAACCATTCGTTTATTTGCAGATCTGACGGTTCGGATTTTACCCGCCCCGGTGGTCCCCGCGCAATATTCAAAAACCATCCGGTTTCTTTTGCACCACCTTTGGGAGGAGGGCGTTATTCTCCGATGAGCCAGCGATTCCACTCATCGCGCGACGCGTGGCAGTGACACTGTTTCAAAACTGCCTGCTCATCGCGCGTTAACGTTCGGCACAGGATACAGAGCGATATGCATATCAACCATCCGATCTGGGGTGCCTAATCCAACGATTGTCGCTCCACGAAGCTGCGCGGAGGTTAATCCATGGCCACTGTACCCCTAGCCCACTGTCCACTGCCCTCCGACGTGTTTTCCACCGTCGATCTCCATTGAGATCGGACGGTCCAGATCTGACCTCACGCCCGCCGTCACCCCCATATCGCCACGTCATCATCCCACGTGTGTTCATATATTTTTCGTCGCATTTTCATTAGTTCCTTATACATTTCGTGCAAGGGTCAAAGTCCAATGTTTACATTCAAACCTTTGCCACAGTTCGCCACCTTTCACCATGAAAATCTTTCGCTTTTTGTTGCATTTTTCTCCGCCATCCTGCATGATTCAAACATCTCACTAGTCTGCATGACCTTTCACGTCATCCCCGCTGCATCCACCACCTCCGTACATGGTTTTCTTAATTTGTTTGCGTATTTTGCAGGGTTATAGGGAAAATGGAAAACCGCCATGATTCATATACACTGTGTTGGTGACACATACTACAAAGAGGCTGCATTCAGAGCCTGGTGTTACAGGAAATGCTCGGAAAGGTAGCAGCGACATAAATATTATCCAAGGACAGATTTCAAACTCTACAAGCCCTCTCCGGCGCCATTAGAGCTCAGATTTCTTAAACAAAGACGGTACGGGAGTAGCAGAGAGCTCGAGGCAAGAAATAGAAGATTTTTTGGGCTTTGTAAGGGATTTTAGAAAGTAAAGGTACCGGTTCAAAGACATCGCGGATTGCATGAAAGGTCCAGTGCGCAGAAAACAATGCTATTAGATTTTCAAATCAACAGAACGTTTCTTCCTGAGCACGGACACAGTACACATTATGGTTTCAGTATACATTGTGTCCAAGAGAAGTTTTTCCCCTCCTACAGCAGTCCTAGGCTATCAGAAGCATTTGTTGCACAGTATGGCAGATCTTAGCGTCTCCATTCTATGTTTTTGTTCAATTCACCAGAAGTACTATAGAGTACTGCAGCCAAGTACATCAGAGACATACCGAAGAAAATGGAAGCCTGGAGAAGACCACTCTTTCACCCAAAAGAGTGTCAGAGATAAATACACAGAATTTATACAAAGAGGGCTTCGACCTTTCTTCTTCTTCTGAGTTTTTAATGTTGCATTTAGTTTTTCACCTACCTTCTCTGCTCCACTGGAGCTATAAATTCATAAAGAAACTCATTGTAAAGGTTGTTGAACAGTTATCAGAGAATTTCAAGTAGTTTATTTTGAGACACAGTCTCTATGTAAAGTTGTAGGATAGGCTGAGGAATATGATTTCAGACTGAGTATTCAGCTATTGGCAATGTTGTACTTGACTGGTATTGCTATTTAATATGACAAGCACATTTCTTTGGATCCTGATCTAAAGCGGCGGTGATGTTTTCCTATCTCTGAGTTTTAATTCATTTCATTTCGTTTCTATTGGCTTGCATCAAAATATTGGCATAGGATTTACCCTTGTTAGGTACCCTATGTTTCTGCTCTCCTAGCCATTAATGTTTTTCTTCTGAATGTGTGATCTAAGAATTGATTTCAGTTAATTTAACCAATGTAGTGGATGTTGTTGCCTGCTCTCTGATGTATGAATTAAATGAATGTATTTTTAGATGTTTCTTGTTAAGGATTTAGCTGGACGATTTTGGAACACTGGGGATTAGAGTTAGCCCTGTCCACTAGGATCCTTGTGCGACCAACTGATATTTAACTGTGCGTCCTGAATCTGTATTGACTCCTCCTCTCCTACCATTCCATATCATACAATCATCTTTAAGATCCAACGTTTTAGATGACTAGCCCAATTGAAAGCATGCCTATTGACTAGCAAGTAAATCCTTTCCTGACTCCATTGCCCAATGGTCTTGAATGCTTCCTGGAATACTTCACCTCTGCCTTATTCCTATTTTCTCATATTGTCTTACATCGAACCCTTCTTTCCTAATAACCAACAAACAAACAAACAAACCTTGAGCCTTATAACTAGCCTAACATCTTAACACTGAGCTTCAAAGTCACATATCTTTGATAATTATAGAGAGATCCCTCTCTGGACCCAGGAGGGCTAGATCCTGAGGTCTGAAAGTGGTTTGATGTTGTCTCATCTTTTGGTATTTCCAACCTTGCCAAAACATGGGAACCCCAAAATAATGGTGACTCCGCTGGGGAAAGTCTGAGTACCTTCCATCTTACTACATCACAAGAACCTCAGAAACCTAGAAACTCTGGTTAGGTTGGCAGTTAAACATTCCTATCCACAAATCAACCTCTACACCATTTTTTGTGCTCTCCCACTCTTAGATAGAGTCTGGAAAGGGCCAGGTAGCCTCCATATCTCACACTCTTTCAGAGGTGACATATCTGGTAAATGGCCTCCCAGTCAATATCTAGTTAGAGTTTGCTGTGATTGGAAGATATCCCTGAAAGGGGACATCTCATAAGCACTGTGGTGGACAGTGTACCCTCCAAAAACATCCTAAACCTTCCACCTGGCGACTCCAAGCTTCCTAAACGATTTAAAGACTCCACTGGTGATCAGTAGGCCTGCTGATTATCTTGGTTTCACATAAGACTCCACTAGGAGACTAGCCTCCATTACAACATCAACCACAGTAGAAGTAACAAGTAGGGTTAAGCTGCTTATTTAGGAACAACACTCTGGCTTACAGAACCATTCACACAAGAGCTTACCCTAACCCAGACCCACCTGAAATAGTTGACAATCCTGAGAGCATCCTCAAGGGATCTCCTGCACATAAGAGGTCGACTATTTCCAGCCACATCCATAGAGCTAACTCTACACCAGAAAACTTTACAGCTCTATCAGACCCACTTTTTGACCTAGGCACTCAAAACAGTTTGCCAAGAATTAGGTCATTCAGTGTTCTAGACTAGCCGGACCTTGAGTTTCCTATTTCACCACCTCAAAGTGGTAAGCACCTTGGGAATAAACAGACCCCTCCATCTAGACCCCTTGATATTCACTTCATCCAAAACTTGGGGCTCAGTCACCCTAGATCCGCTCATCAGTCTTCTGCTGGTCATAATATCCTTGTCATCCATATACCAGCTGCCCAAGTCAACCCTTTACCTCATCAAAACATCATCGTGGTAGCCTGGTATGCACCTTTGGTTTTACCCCAGCCTCTAGTACCCTTACCCAACGATTATCAATCAAAGATCCCACACTTCACTGCAAAAGAGTCTACCACAACCCAACACCATGTAGATAGGATGGAAGATTCTTTTGACTACATGGAGATAGATGATGATACAGTCAAAATGAGAATCTTTTCCCAGAGCTTAGGGGGTGAGGTGAAGAAATGGTTTAAAGGCCTACCTTTGGGCAGCATTAATGATCTTCCATATCTATATCATACTTTCATAAACAAATGGGAGGTTAACGCCAACCCTCGCCAACTCCTAGCAGAATATATGAACCTTAAAAGAAACATAGGAGAGAGTGTCCATGATTACACAACGAGATTTAACAGCATTTACAACGCTCTTCCTCCACACATGAAACCTCCCCAAGGTATAGCTCTAGCGAAATACCCCGAAGGATTTGATGCTAACATGGCCTACCAGCTTAAGGAAAGATATTACAACACGTTGGAAGACATGCAAAAAGGAGCAGTGAGTGTTGAGGCTACTCTGATTGAGAAAAGAGCGAGATTGAGAGCTGAGAAAAGGGTAACATATAGAGATGACAGTGTAGCTTCCACATCTGATCCAAATTATGACCGTTTATCTAAAAATGTGGAAAGGCTACAACAAATGATGGAAAAAATGGTTGTCTCAGTCAGTAACCAAAACAGAAACCAAAACCATAACCAGGACCAAAACTTTAGAAGACACAATGCCACTCCCAACAGACAAAGAGAATCAGATCAACAAATTATTCCCCCATTCCAAGAGAACTTTCTTGATGAAGATGAGGGAATCATAGAAGAGTCTAAGGGGAATGCAATAAATATGTTTGAAACAGGAGATTCAATCCATAACTGTTACACAGAAGAAGATCACTCCTCACCAGCTTATTAGGATGAGGAATGGTTAGAAACTGAGGATTACAGGTTAGGATTTGAAAACGCCATGATGCAGGTTAGAGAACAATATGAACTTAGAAGCAAAAAGAGCCAAGAAACTCCCAAACCCAAAGCTTCTGAGGTCACCATCAAGAAAATACCTGAGAAAACTTCTAAAGTGACTGCTGAAAGTAACAAATAAACAACTGAGAGTTCTGGAAAGGGCAAAGAAAAAGACAACCAAAACACTGATACACAAGGTAAACCAACTAGCAGCACTGAAACTGCAGTTGGTGCTCCTAATAAAACTGTCAAAAACACTGTACATAATGAGAATCAGCACACTGATTCAACCACTAAGGCAGTGGCCAACCAAACAGAGTTGAACATTCCAAAGAGTCAGTCCACTTTTAATTTGGAGAGTGAGATTGCAAAAATTAAAATCTTTGTACCACTCTCTGAGCTTGCCACTCAGGATGTATATAAAGGCCAAATTTTGAAAGCATTAAATTTAGGCGAGAACAATGACACTGTAAATTTGAGTGATGATCAACCTGCCCTTCTGTTTGGTCCAAAGATAGAAGGAAAGTTTCAGGAAGGGGTAGTGCCACCTTTCTATACCAGTCTCAATGTCCATGATAAGATTCTCCACAATGCAATGCATGATTCTGGGGCATCACACAACCTGATGCCTAAAGTAGTGATGGAAAGGTTAGGCCTAGAGATAACCCATCCCTACAAAGACCTATATTCATTTGACTCTAGCAGAGTAAAGTGTCGTGGCCTAATCAAAGATCTATGTGTGAGCCTTGCCCAGATTCCAGCAAAGTGTATGGTCATGGATGTTGTCATGGCAGATGTGCCACCCAAGTATGGCATGTTATTGTCAAGATCATGGGGAGCCAAGCTGCAAGGCACAATGCAGACGGATGGGGCTTATGCCATAATCCCAATCTTTGGCCAACTTAGGAGACTGTACAAAGAGTCATAAATGAAATTTCTGGTCAGTAGCCCTAAGAAGCCTGAAAAATCACCTTTATACTCTATACATACAGACCTTGACTCCTTCATCCTCTGTAATGATGAATCCCCAGAAGGGTCAGAGTCCCAAAACAGAGATACCAACAAGGAAACAGAACCCATGGACCTTAACATAATGGATACCCTAGACTCAGAGGAGGATGATGTAGAAAACTCAGAACAATGCACTGAAACAAGCACTCAAAATGAACCAGAAACAGAATGCAATCAGCCAACTAGTCACCCCTCTGATTTCCACACCCATGAGGAAAAACAAAACAACCCACAGCCTAGTGCAACCCCTATAATGCAACATAATGGCGAACCCAGCTGTAGGGAAGTAAACAATGACAAACCCGAGAATGAAAACTTATGGGAAATGAATTTCAATGGGTCATGCACCAAGAGAACTACTGGGGCAGGAGTGTGGATACGTAACACCGAGAGTGGTTATGCAGAGAGCCATGCATGTAATTTGCATTTCAAATGTACAAACAACATTACAGAATATGAGGCTCTTATCCTAGGCTTAAACCTGTTAAGAAAATTAGGAGCCCGTAGGATAACTGTGCGTGGAGACTCTGAGCTGATTGTTAAACAGGTGAATGGTGAATACAAAGCGAAACATCCTAGGTTGAGAGCTTACAGGAATGACACTATGGATTTAATGAAAACATTTGTTGAATACAAATTAGTGTTTGTTCCTAGGAGTCAGAATGTCATTGCAAACAGATTAGCTTGCCTAGCTAGTTCATACCCTAAGACTCCAAGCGACCAACAGATCATCATCCATACCAAATTCAGACCTGCAGTGCCAGACAATGAAAAATATTGGCAGGTCTTTGAGGGCGATAAACAGATTGAAGATTTCTTGCTAGGCAGAAATGAGTTTGAATTCGCTAATTCAGACTCCAAATCTGACAGTGGCTGCCTAAGTGAAGAGTCCTCAGATGAGGAAGAGACACCCTGTAACATAGAAATAAACACTTTAAACGAACAAATTGGAAATCCAGACGAGAAATGTGAAAACACAGATAGTGAATAAGTAGAGGTGCTACAGACCAAAGATAAGAACATTCCTCGAGGTCTGACGCCTTAAGAAGACCTTTTTGACTTCGATGATGTAGCAAAAAAGCCCACCATAGAGCATGCAGACTCTGATGTTGAGGAATGAAACATAGGCACTGAAGATAAACCCAAGATGATCAAATTGGCTAAGTCCCTTCTTGCAAACATGAAAAGGAAATCCATTGACCTGTTCAAGGAATTCATTGATGTGTTTGCTTGGAGTTATGAGGACTTAAGGGCCTATGACACAAACATCATACATCATAAAATACCCTTGAAAGAAAATCAGAAGCCCTTTAGACAAAAACTTCGCAGAATAAACCCAAAACAATTACCTGCAGTGGAAAAAGAGATTAAGAAGATGTATGAGGCAGGTATAATTGTGCCTGTGAGGTTCTCTGATTAGGTATCCAACCTAGTGGCTGTGAGAAAGAAAACAGGGGAGATCAGATTGTGCATAGACTTCATAAATTTTAATAGAGGCTCACTCAAAGACAATTACCCTTTGCCAAAAATGGAACATATTCTTCAGAGGGTAGTAGGTTCTAAAAGGATCTCCCTGCTAGATGGTTTTTCAGGTTACAACCAAGTCCTAGTAATCCCAGAAGATCAACTCAAGATGGCTTTTACCACTCCATGGGGTACCTTTATGTATGTAAAGATGCCTTTTGGATTGATGAACGCTGGTGCAACCTTCCAAAGAGAAATGGACATAGATTTCTCAGATGAAATAGGAGACTTCATTGTCATCTACCCGGATGACATAACAGTCTACTCCAAGGCTGAGGAGGAACACCTAGAACACCTGAGTAGAGTGTTTGAAAAATGCAGGAGGTTTGGTCTGTCACTGAATCCTAAAAAGACTGTATTTGGGCTGCAAGAAGGTAAGATTCTTGGCCACATTATATCTGAGAAAGGGATTAGGATAGACCCATAAAGAGTTGAGGGAATACTGCAAATCACACACCCAAGAAACATCAAAGAGTTATAGTCCTTCATTGGGAAAATCAACTTCCTAAGGATATTTATTCCCAACTTAGCTGAACACCTTAGAAATATGACTAACATGCCGAAGAAAGGTGTAGGAGTTAAGTGGACTGTTGAAGCCAAGAAATCTTTTGAATCAGTAAAACTTGCACTTACCCAGGCTCATGTCCTAATCAGCTCAGATTTCTCAAAATATTTCCTGATTTTTTCATTTGCCTCCAAGCATACAATTGCTGCAGTTCTACTACAGAAGAATCCTGAGGGAATGGAACAACCCATTTCTTTCTTCAGCAAAGCGCTCAGGAATGCACCCTTGAAATACAACATTATGGAAAAACAGGCCTACGCTCTGATTAATGCCTTGAAAGACTTTAGGGTGTACATAATGCATTCCCACATCATAGCCTATGTGCCGAATATAATGGTTAAAGACATATTGTCCCAAGACCCAGATGGGAAAAGGGGAAAATGGATTGTTGTGATTTTAGAGTACGACCTTGAGATAAAACCCACCAAACTGATCAAAGGTCAGGGCCTAGCTCAACTGATGGCTGAATCAAATCTACAAGTCCTAGACATTAACATGGTGAATGCCTTGGATGAGCAGCAGGGATTGCCTGATCCCACTGTTGAGGAAAAGTTTCAGAGCTCCCCTTGGTATTCTGACATTCTGTATGTGCTTACACACCTCAATGCCCCTCTTGAACTATCAAAGACCAAGGCCAGATTCTTAAAGCTGAAAGCCAGGAGCTATTGCATATTGAATAACTGTTCATACTGGAAAAATCCAAATGGCCTATTGCTTAAATGTTTGCCTGAAAATGAAGCAGAAAGGATTAAACAAGAATTCCATGCAGGAGAGTGTGGAGGCCACCTGAGCTGGAAGGCCATTGCAAACAAAATACTTAGGTCTGGCTACTATTGGCCTACTCTTTTCAATGATATCCATAAGATGATAGTTGCCTGCCACAAATGCCAGATTTTTGAAGGCAAAAGAAAACTCCTCCCCTTACCCCTACAACCCATCACTGTTGAAGGTCCCTTTCTGCAATGGGGCCTAGATTTCATAGGGGAGATTCACCCTGCTTCTTCTGCACAACACAAATGGATCCTAACAGCCACAGACTACTTCACTAAGTGGATAGAGGCCATACCTACTAGGAATGCCACAGATTCACTCATCATTAGTTTCCTAGAAGGTCATATCCTCTCTCGGTTTGGCTGTCCAAGGAAAATAATCACTGATAATGCTGCTGTTTTCAGATCCAAGAAAATGGTTGATTTTTTTCATAGGTACCAAATAACACTCAGTCATTCAACTGCCTATTACCCTCAGGGTAATGGTTTAACTGAATCATCAAACAAGAGCCTGGTGATCATCATCAAGAAGCTGTTGGAAGAGAGAAAAAAGTCGTGGCATAACAAGTTAGTTCATGCTTTGTGGGCTGACAGGCTTACCACAAAGAAATCCATTGGCATGTCACCATACCAGCTTGTCTATGGAACAGAAGCAGTGTTTCCCACCAGCCTTGGAATACGAGTGATCAAACTTGTTCAAGAGATATAGACAGAAGAAGACAGCATGGTGAGGAGAATAAACCAAACAATTCATCTCCAAAAAACAAGGGAAGAGGTCTATAACAGAGCTATCAAGGTTCAGGAAAATATAAATAATTTATTTGACAAGAGAACCAAAGCTGCTGATTTTAAGATTGGCGATAAAGTTTTGAAGTGGGACTCAAGGAGAGAGGACAAAAAAAAGCACGACAAGTTCGACAGTTTGTGGCAAGGTCCATACATCATCCAGGCCACTGTGGGTCCAAATGCCTTCTTCCTACAAGAATTAGATGGTACAGAGCTGTTTGGGGGTCCTGTCAATGGTAGGATGCTCAAACATTACTTCTGCTGATTTCCATTTTCTAGTTTCCATTTCCATTATATATACCATTGCAGTGTTTTCTTTTCAAAAAAAAAAAAAAGGAGAGGTTCAGACATGCTCAAAACATGAACCTCTGTAGTGCAAAGGATTGGCTCTAATATGATCAAAATCTGAGCCAAGGAAAGTAAATATAGCTGGTTCAAACATGCTCAAAACCTGGACCGGCAGAGAAGAAAGAAGAATCAACTCTAACAAGCCCAAAACCAGAGTTGAAATGAAGAAAAGAAAGTGACTCTAACAAGCCCAAAACTTGAGTCACAAAAAAGAAAGAAGGATGCTTCAAGATTTCAGATTTCAAGCCTTCAAAGTTTTCTGCAAATTTTTGTCCATGCGCAACTATCTTTATGCCTTGGATCAACAACAAACTAGACTGTCTAATCCAGTTTGACTGTTTTTAAATTTATGTTGTAGAATGTAGAGAAGAAATCTGCTGGACAGTTTAATCCCAGCAGATACTAGATTAGGTAGAGAAACATATGAGACCAACAGTCTAATATGGTCTCATGGAGTAATAAGGGTAGATTTAGAATAGGTTTGTTTTCTATTATAAAAATAAATGATGTAAAAGGTCTGCTAGTTCAAATGCACCCTGGAAGAAAAAATGCTAGGATTGTAGGATGGGTAGGTAGGTTGTTCAGAAGTGTTTCTGCTGATCTATCATATTTGTGGCAGTTAAGAATCAAAGAAGAAAGGTGGCTCAAGCAGCAGGCATCTGGCCTACACCAAAGATCTATTCTCTGAATTCTTGACTCCTTCAAGAAGAAGCCATCCCCATGTGGAGCCACTGTTAGCCCCGTATAAATTGTTTCACAAGCAAAGTAGGGGGCTAAATTGTTTCTAGCCTTCAACGAATGCATCTCCCCTGAAGACACATCATCCTTGAAGTCTATTGTGCTTTTGCCTTTGATTAAAATTCCCTCTGCTGACTACCTTTATAAGGTCTTGTTGATTGCAAAGGCCTATGCTCCAAAGTCCACATTTGCACCTTGTTCCCTGCAGAATGCCCATTTTAACCTTTGTTTTCCCCCTTGTCCAATTCCCCTCTAATCCCCTAAATCTTCCCAAAATCCCCTTTACATCCTACATTTCCTCCTTATTTGGCCCAATTTCCCTTTCTTTCCCCTATCTTTACCCTTTGTTGGCCCAAAAATGCACTAAAAATGGGCCAAAAACCATATTTTCCACAAAGTCTGGGTCTCAGCCCTTTTCGGCATAGCTCCCTCAGCCTTTCCTCCACGTGACCTGGCTGCTGGAACCGAGCGTTAGCACAGAAAGCGCTTATCTCATTTGGTTATCGGGAGTGTTTACAGCCATTGATCTCAACAGAATGGACGGCGATTGCCGCCCTCTCTCCATCCTTCGCGCCCGCTGTTCATCGCCGTTCATCGCATCTTAACCGTTCGTTTATCTGCAGATCCGACGGTTCGGATTTTACCTGCCCCAATGGTCCCCGTGCACTATTCAAAAACCATCTGGTTTCTATCGCACCGCCTTTCAGAGGAGGGCGGTATTCTCCGATGAGCCAGCGATTCAACTCATCGCGCGACGCGTGGCAGCGACACTGTTTCAAAACCGCCTGCTCATCGTGCGTTAACGTTCGGCATAGGATACAGAGCGATATGCATATCAGCCATCCGATCTGGGGCGCCTCATCCAACGGTTGTCGCTCCACGAAGCTGTGCGCAGGTTAATCCATGGCCACCGTACCCCTGGCCCAGTGTCCATTGCCCTCCGACATGTTTTCCACCGTCGATCTCCATTGAGATCGGACGGTCCAGATCTGACCACACGCCCACCGTCACCCCCATATCACCACGTCATCATCCCATGTGTGTTCATATATTTTTCGTCACATTTTCATCAGTTCCTTATACATTTCGTGCAAGGGTCAAAGTCCAATGTTTACATTCAAACCTTTGCCACAGTTCGCCACCTTTAACCATGAAAATCTTTCGTTGTTCGCTGCATTTTTCTCCGCCATCCTGCATGATTCAAACATCTTACCAGTCTGCATGACCTTTCACATCATCCCCGCTGCATCCACCACCTCCGTACATGGTTTTCTTAATTTTTTTTGCGTATTTTGCAGGGTCACAGCGAAAATGGAAAACCGTCATGATTCTTATACACTGTGTTGGTGACATAGACTACAAAGAGGCTACATTCAGAGCCTGGTGTTACAGGAAATTCCCAGAAAGGTAGCGGCGGCATAAATATTATCCAAGGATAGAGTTCAAACTCTACAAGCCCTCTCCGGTGCCATTAAAGCTCATATTGCTTAAAAAAAGACGGTACGGGAGCAGCAGAGAGCTCGAGGCAAGAAATAAAAGATTTTTTGGGATTTGTCAGGGATTTTAGAAAGTAAAGGTACCGGTTCAAAGACATCGCGGATTGCATGAAAGGTCCAGCTCGCAGAAAACAATGCTATTAAATTTTCAAATCAGCAGAACGTTTCTTCCTGAGCACGGACATAGTACACATAATGGTTTCAGTATACATTGTGTCCAAGAGAAGTTTTTCCCCTCCTACAGCAGTCCTAGGCTATCAGAAGCATTTGTTGCACAGTATGGCAGATCTTAGCGTCTCCATTCTACGTTTTTGTTCAATTCACCAGAAGTACTACAAAGTATTGCAGCCAAGTGCATCAGAGACATACCGAAGAAAATGGAAGCCTGGAGAAGACCATTCTTTCACCCAAAAGAGTGCCAGAGATAAATACACAGAATTTATACAGAGAGGGCTTCAGCCTTTCTTCTTCTTCTGAGTTTTTAATGTTGCATTTAGTTTTTCACCTACCTTCTCTGCTCCACTGGAGCTATAAATTCATGAAGAAACTCATTGTAAAGGTTGTTGATCAGTTATCAGAGAATTGCAAGTAGTTTCTTTTGAGACATTGTCTCTGTGTAAAGTTGTAGGATAAGCTGAGGAATATGATTTCAGGCTGAGTATTCAGCTATTGGCAATGTTTTACTTGACTGGTATTGCTATTTAATATGACAAGCACATTTCTTTGGATCCTGATCTAAAGCAGCGGTGATGTTTTCCTATCTCTGTGTTTTAATTCATTTCATTTCATTTCTACTGGCTTGCATCAGAATATTGGCATAGGATTTACCCTTGTTAGGTACCCTATGTTTCTGCTCTCCTTGCCATTAATGTTTTTCTTCTGAATGTGTCTAAGAATTGATTTTAGTTAATTTAACCAGTGTAGTGGATGTTGTTGCCTGCTCTCTGATGTATGAATTAAATGAATATGTTTTTAGATGTTTCTTGTTAAGGATTTAGCTGGAAGATTTGGGAACACTGGGGATTGGAGTTAGCCCTGTCCACTAGGATCCTTGTGCGACCAGCTGATCTTTAACTGTGCGTCTTGAATCTGTATTGTCTCCTCCTCTCCTACCATTCCATATCATACAATCATCTTTAAGATCCAACGTTTTAGATGACTAGCCCAATTGAAAGCCTGCCTATTGACTAGCAAGCAAATCCTTTCCTGACTCCATTTCCCAATGGTCTTGAATGCTTCCTGGAATACTTCGCCTCTGCCTTATTCCTCTTTGCTCATCTTGTCTTACATCGAACCCTTCTTTCCTTATAACCAGCAACCAAACAAACAATCAAACAAACAAACCCTGAGCCTTATAACTAGCCTAACATCTTAACACTGAGCTTCAAAGTCACATATCTTTGATAATTATAGAGAGATCCCTCTCTGGACCCAGGAGGGCTAGATCCTGAGGTCTGAAAGTGGTTTGATGTTGTCTCATATTTTGGTATTTCCAACCTTGCCAAAACATGGGAACCCCAACACCACTTATGGCATTATTTGCCAAACTGATTTCTAGTTACGAAGACATACCAATTATCCTATTCCTCAATTAATCCACAGTTAAAATCTTAATGAGGTTGTGGTGATACAGGATATGCTTGGCATTCTTAGGGTTTCGATGGATTCCCTTTTCTATGCGTACCAAGCCCTTAGAAGTAAAATAGGTAAAATTGATACATTCACTACATTCGATATACAAAAGTAAACATATATGGTAAAGAAGGCAGTGGCATATATATATTCGCAGGTCACAACTTTTTGTACGGCAAAGAGTAAATTTCTCTATTTTTCCACAATGTAAGAGCATTTCACTCCTTGCTTCCAATCTGGCTCTAAATTCGAATAATTAAGGAATCAACTCCAAGTTCCTTTATCCACCTATTTATTTTTAAATGAGTGCTCATTTTGCAGAGGGGGGTATGTGGTTTGAGCCACTAAATCCTCTGTCACCGCCACTACCAAATCAAGTATTTGAGCTATATCGCCATCAAATCCATAGGAGAATGCCATTTTTATGGCATCGTCATACACTTTAAACTTATGAGAAATGGAAACCATCTTGTGGCTTGAAGAATTGGCTTACTGACATTATACTTAGGGAAACCTTCTAGGGCCGTCAACCATGAAGGTTCCCTTTTTACTAGCTCAAGTGTTACTGTCCCGTAAATTCAGTGTCAAGGGCTCAGTCTATGTGGAATCTACTCTCAGTCGGGTTGAAGGTGAAATAGGGGAAACAAAAATTTCTAAATAGGGGGGAAAGAAAATATATCAAACAGGGAAGAAGGCAACATGGTAGTCAAATTATGTTGAGGCATGATAAATATAGTGTGCATGAAAAATAATGATGATCCATGCCAGCGAAACAATGATGAAAGAAGGGTGTCATAATATACAAAGATAAAACAACATAATCAAGTGATTGTATAAGGTGGTAAAGGAAAATTGTGTGTATAGAAATGGGACCAAAGATGATATTGTCAAATTGTCTAAGTTTCAAACACATCGAAGAAAATTATAAAATTATTAGCTCACCTAGAGTTACTTTCATAGCACAACGTCCTTGTAATGACCATGTGAAAGAAACCTGGTTTATGTGACCAATGGATTGTTGATATGAACTGTGGAAGAATCTATAGACTGAGAAGCATTGATGCCATCTTTGGTCCAAACTGCTTAGAGATTAGAAGGCTCATTGTGCCAAAAAGACCTCGAAGAATATGAAAAGACAAATAAATTGTATCCTTGAGTATGACCTTTTATTATTAAACAACTCAAATATGCAAATTTTTCCATTAAAAAAATAAAATAGATTGTACTGTAACCATCATACTAATCCTGTAACCAAGATTACAAGGCTGTGTTCAAATATGAAAATCCATGAAATTGTTAAGGCTCATGTTGTTGTCATTATGCAACTTAAAGATCCATGCAATTTGTGCCTTAAGATTTCAACCAATGTCAGGCATAAAAGAATACTAAGGACCAAATAATAAATATTATCTCAAAATGCCGAAAAACAGAATAAGAAACATGGTACTTGTACTTTGGTATGCTTTTCCTTACTGTAATGTACTATATGTTGCTATTGATAATGATGTTGAGGCTTCCATTGATGATGATAATGACGTTCATGTTGATAATGATGTTGAGGCTGCGACTTATGATGATACTAGTGTTGATGCTGATAATGATGCAAAGGTTGCCATTAAGGATGATACTAGCGTTAATGTTGATAAAGATGCTAAGGTTGCCAAAAATGATGATATTGGTGTTGATGTTGAGATTGCCACAGATGACGTTACTGGTGTTGATGTTGAGACTTCCATTTATGATGATACTAGTGATGATTCTTGATGAGTCCCATCAATAGCTATATTATGAGGGTCATGTTGCCATCCACCAGCCTTAAAACTAGCTTTTTTCTCACATTTATTCACATTTTTTATTTATTTATATTATGCTTAGTGAGAAGAGTAAAAGGTGTTTGTCATAGTATGTGGCCTAATGTGGTTTAATTGCAGGAAAATAAAGCATTTTTGAGATACTTACTATGCAGGGGCTTGAAGGAGACAACAATGAGAGAATCTAGGGGGTTTGTCCACCTCCATAACTCCCTAAATTAGCTTGGGATCACAGTGCTCTCTCTCATCAATTCGAATCCATTGGCAACCAAGCCACTGCAAGTGCAAGTGAATCTAAAGAAGGACATGATCCACCATTTTCGAGATGAAGGAGGATATCACTTCTATTTTCAAGGGAGATACTAGCAGCTACCATTTTGTATAAATAAACAAGAAAAAGAGCTCACTAGGATTCAAAGTTTGTTTTTGTAACACCCTCTTCCCACATCTACCCAAGTAATCGACAAAATGGGGTAAACATGTGACGAGAGGCTACTAATGTGATATTAATCCTCCTAGCTGACCTTAAGGGAGTGGAATCGATGGAAACAAGACAAACACACCTTACACAACATCAAAAACATCCTCAGGAGGTAACCCAACCTTCCACGGCCATGAAACTTGGGGGAGACTGAATTTTTGACCAATTTGAGCCTTAGTCGTAGGCATGCCAATGCAAGGTAGCGACTAAAATCATATAGCCGCAGACATGCCAAGGCAAGGTAGCGTCCAGGGCCTGGTTTGGTCAGTTCTGTGCTTGCAACTCTGGGACTTTTTCCACCTTTTTAGCCCCAAAGCCTAGGTCCTTTTTAGCCCCAAAGCCCAGGTCACGCCCAGGTCACTACCCAAAACTTCATGAAACTGTAGGGGATGGTGAATAACATTAAAACAAAGGTACATAAGCAATCACATCATCAGGAACACATCTGGACCCCTCCTAGCCATGACATACATTTCATCAAACATGTCACAAACATTGCAACTATAGCTATAAACAAAAGATTTAAACATGGGGGTCTCTTACTTATCTGAGAATTGCTCAGAAGCATTGATTCCCTACATCATAAGCTACAATACAGTCTATTTTACCATAAATACATCGTGTCTTCATTTCCAGGTAAAAACATGGATAAAACCATACATCATCACTGATCGAAAACATGCTTCTAACCAACACAATAACAATATAAATACAATTTATACAATAGCAATAAAATCCATACATAAACTAGTACATTTGCATACAGAATAATTGAGGAATGAGATCTTCATTACTAAATGTAAAAACCAACCAGAGATTGGACTTCCACATTCCACATGACCATAGATTAGCTGAGCCAAGTTTCACTTCAACCAATCACTTCGGTGCCATATTCAAAGCATGAATGTGGGTTCTCATCAAACAAATCAATCATAATCAATCCCAGGCTTCTAGAGGCCAAACCACCTCAACCCTCAACAAGTGACACCACCTCACAGTCGGACATCATAACCATCACCGATTGGTCTCTATCCAAGCTATTCCAAGGCTCTAGAGTATTTATTCCAACCAGGGCTTCCAGGACTAGTAACTCAACCAAAACTATCATAGGACTTCTAGAGAGTTTGTCCAACCAGGGCTTCTAGGACTAGTAATTCAACCCACCTAGGGCTTCCAAAGAATTTTTTAAACCAAGGCTTCTAGGACTAGTAACTCAACCCACAATTATCCATCAAACTTCCAAGAACTAATAACTCAACCCATAGCTAAGGGATCCATGAGAGCCAACCAGAAAACAATCAATGGAAATAAACCAATGACACCATGGCTATGAAATGGAAAGGCTAGGAAAATCCAAATGCATACACCATGCAGGCCAAAACTAGTGAGGAAAACATACATGCAACTCGGTCCCTGCAATTAAATCCCGTTGTAGCTGTTGATCCCGATGTCCACTTGTGCTTTCTAGCTCTTCCTTTGCCTTCTTGCTCAAAATCTCCAAGTATCCACACTCTCAAAGAGTGCTCCAAGAAAACTCTAAGTATCCAAGAGTATGAGAGAGAGAGATATAATAATGAGACAACTCCAAAAATGTATTGACCAAAGGTACCAACTGATCCTTAGAAGCATTTTGATAGAAGAGGCCATTATTTTCTTCATTTTCCATTATTTTCCCTTCATTTTCTTCCTCACAAGCAACTTATGACCTTTTACATCCCTTTTCCCCTATTTTCCATTATTTTCATAAATAAATGTACCAAAAATACTTTTTTCCTCTTGAATGCCTCAACCATATCCTTTGCTAGTTTCCTTAGCCATAATAAACCATGTGAACACCCACACTGAGATGTTTTTCCAAATATTCAACTTGGAATACATGTCCCAACAACCGTGGTTATTATTTTAACTTTATTACATGGAATTTTCACCAGGCCCGTTTTAAAACCCTCCCCCTTGTGGGACACCATCTTCGGTGTTGAATCACACATATACCTCAACAACAAAGATGAAAAGCAAAAAAACTGCCCATGGAGCTTTATAACATAGCTCGATGCAGTATTTATAATGATCACTCTACTAAAAAGAAAAACAACATGACAACTTTAATGACATGACACCTTACCACTTATTTGAGCTTTATAACATAGTTCACGGTAGTATTTACATCCATATACATATGTACATGCATCCAACCATCACATCAAAACATATACCAAAACATCGAGAAAACATATGCTAAACAAACACCAACATCACACCAAAACTGCTTTGCCTCAACCGACAAACAATGAAGGATACATGGCCCACATCTGATCTGTCATCTCCAATGTAGCTTCATCGAGCCCAAAGTGCTTCCACTTCAATTTAACTTGATTGATTTCTTGATTTCGGAGCATGAGCATATTTTTATGCATAATGTACTGCAGTTCCGACATGAACTCTCCTTCTGGCTCCACTTGCAATAAAAACCAGTCAATAACATGATCAACATATTTAACATATTTATTAAGCAATGATATATGAAAAACATCATGGAGTTTTAGTGTCGAAGGCAGTGCAAGTCGATAGGACACTGGCCCAATCCTTTCAATGATCCTGAAGGGTCCACAAAACCTTGGTGCCAAATTGGCACACGATTCAATATGAAAGGAGATCTTCTTGGGATTGATACACAAGTAAACCTCATCCCCAACATAAAACTACTTTAAAAACGTGTTCCTATCTGCATAACTCTTCTGCCTATCTCACGCTACTTTCAAGTTATGATTGATCACTTGCATTTCCTATTCCGCTTCTGCCAACATATATGGCCCAATCAATACCATGTTAACTAGATCACTCCAACTAATAGGAGTATTGAAACTCTACCCATATAATGCCTCAAATGGACTCATCCTCAATGACTCTCGATACTCGTTGTTGTAAGCGAACTCTACCAGTGGAAGGTACTCTTCCCACTTGCATTGATGATGCATCACATACATCCTCACCATATCCTCCAATATCCCAATGACCCTCTCAGTCTGTCCATCTATCTGCGGATGATAAGCTTTGTTGAAGGCAAACTCGGTGCCCAAACCTACAAACAACTCCTTCCAAAACTTAGAAGTGAACTTTGCATCTGTGTCAGACACAATCTTCTTTGGAACACCATGCAATCTAACTATGTCTCAGATAAACACCTGTGCTACATCACTATATGAGTATGTAGTCTTCACTGGAATAAAAATGTGCAACTTTTTTCAACCTATCCACCACAACCACAATGGAATCATGTTATCTAATTGTCCTGGGCAAACGTGTGATGAAGTCTATGGAAATGACCTCCCATTTCCACTCTAGAATCACAATTAGTTGTAGTAGTCCACCTATATTTTTACACTTTGCCTTAACCATATGACAATCCAAACATCTGGCCAAAAACTCTCCCACATCCCTCTTCATATTCGGCCAATAACAGAATCTCTTCACCGCAATCAATGTCTTCTGGTAGCCTGGGTGACCCGAATATGGTTTTGCATGAAGCTCTCTCAAGAACACCTTATTGAGCTCACTAATGTCCGATACATATATCCTGTCTCTAAATCTAACCAACCCATATGCTGTGAGATGGTAGTCCAAATCTTGTACACTTACACCTGTACTGGTACCTATAACTGTACCACTACCTATACCTGTATGTAATGTCCCAATTTTTTCATGAATAATTTGGGACATTAATTTTTGCTCATATTGTATAGTAGGTGAATAAAAAGGAAGAGGAAGCCTTTTTAATATGAATAAAACCCCTCCTCATGTAAAAGGGGGCCTTTTTAGCAGCTTGATTTACACCTCCTAGTGTGAAAAGGGCCAAGTGTATGAGGACAAGGTCAGGTTGACCAAGTCAACCAGCGCAGCCTAAGGAGGAGTAGCTTGCCTAAGAAGACATCACAGTTTTGGAGGGAAGAGATTCAAATGAAGATGGAAACCCTAAGAGGTGGGACCCAAGGTGAAGGAGCTCACAAATTTACAAGGAGGAGAAGGGCAACATTGTGATCTTAACTTGTGTATTTCGATTTCATGTCTGCTTAGACATTTTCTGCAAACTCCTGCTGCTTAGCAGAATTTGGAGGAATTCCTCTCCTTCATTGAGTGATCGCTTGAAGGGGTTGTGCTTCATTTCTCCCACATCTGGATTGTAGGCCAAGCATTTCCCACACCTACAATGTTATTTCTGTAGTAGAGGACGCAGTGTTGTTGGGCAGTGTAGTGGGAGGGTTGTTTCATCTTCTCTTGTGCATTTCTATTCAGTGGAGGGAGTCTCTCTTGCATTGAGGGAGCTACATAGGAGATTTCAGAGCTCATTTCAGATATTGGCATGTGGCCAACTTATGTTCCATCCATGATAGCGCAGTTCACTGGGTAAACTGCGTTATTTTTGTGAGAGCAGCAGCTGCGGGGTTTGATCTCTTGCTTGAGGGCTTATTCTTTGGAGAAAGGGCCAACCCTTCACCCAGAAAGCTCTATATTCCATTCCTCTTCTGTATTTTCATATTTCATACATATTTATGTTTAGTTTTGCAGTTACTGCATTTTATAGCTACATATATTTGCAGATCTGCACTTGTACACTTTGTATTCCCATGAACCCCCTTGTGGGTGATATTTATTGTGTATAAAGAAGAAAGGAATCACATTTTCTTAGCCATTGGATGCTTTCTCATTTCAGATCTGATATGTCACTTATTTACTGCAGAAAACCTAGTAGGAATAACGCTGTTCTTGTTTTAGTCCTTCCTGCATGAGCTAGACTATGGGGTTTTGAGCTAGATTGAGGCATATTGTTTTGGGAGATTTGTTTATATGAGTTAGATTCATTTGTTTTACCTCTGATTCTATAAGTGAGGCATATATTGAGTCATATAAGGGACCTCATTCCCATTTCTCACTCATACAACGTTATTTTTTGGAGACAACTATTTTGTTCTTACATGTTGCTGCAATTTTCAGCTAGTTCACTGTGGGAGATCTGAATAACCTGCTTAAGGTTATTTCTTTGAGCTGAAATACAAGGAGGTCGAAATAAATATGTTCTAAGGTATTCCAGCAGTGGGAGGCCTTATTTTCACATCTGCTTCCTTATACAACATCCCTAAGGAGCTTGTTGCAGCAATTCATGAATAGGAATAATTACATATCTGTAGACACAGACTGAAAAGGGCTAGGTAGCCTATGGTTCTCTCCCTTCTCTGGAAGGAGACATAACCAGTATATGCCTCAGCAGTCCATCTCTGGCACAGACTTGTGATTTTTCTGAAAACGGGACATTACAGTGGTATCAAAGCATGATCTCTGGCACTGCCTGTGAGATCAAGCTTTCAGAAAACTAAAGAGAAGAGCAAGGAGCAGCTATCTTGGCTCAGCCTGTGGATTTTAGATCCACCCAGAGAATACAAAGAAGAGGAGAACAAAGATGGAGAGGATGAGGTTACTCTCATCCATTTTTCAAATCAGAAAGGAGCCTCTCCAATGGGGTTCAACCAATGGGAAAGAAAAGTGTTGTGAAACTCCAAGAGGGTTTCAAGATAAGAAAAGCTGTAGAGAAACCTCTAGAGGGTTTCAAGAGGTAGGAGAAGATGAAAGCACTTCCTATGCTCATGAAGGAAGTGAAGAATATTGAGGGCCACAAGAGGAAGTGGATAGATGGCCAGATGAGGAGGAGCATCCTTCTCCACTTGAGGAGGCTTCTACCAGCGCTATCCAGTTCATAGAGGAGCAGCCCATCATATCAACAGTTGGATCAGCCAAAAAATCAGAGAGAGAGACTCTTGCAGCCATACAAGATGTCTCAAAGATCCACAAAGGTATGCAAAAATTTCCATGCAGTGATATTTTAGAAAAGGTCATAGGAGGCTTGGGAAATTTGCATTCACATGGCCCAGGATTGAAACTTCATGCTGATAAAGAGGAGCAAGTTTATACAGCACTGTACAAGAGGGGTTTGATCCAAGAAGGGATCAACACTCATTCCTTTGCACCCTTATTGAGTTGCATGCAACATGAGGAGTTATGATGCAAGGATTTGGAGAGCATCATGCATGATGTGCCATCTCCTAAGGATGTCTTGTCCTTAGCACTCTTGGATTCTTGTGGACTCAAGGGTTTGGATGATGAGAGGCCTTTCCTGGAAATTCTTCAAGGGGTTACATCTCAACATCCCATGAGGTGTAAGGAGGGACACTTGCTTTGAGATAATGGCAGTCTTCATTGGGAAGATGCCAAAGGAGAGAAGGATTGGGGACATCCATATCTTGATAGAGGAGAGTGGATGGAGAGCAAGAGGCTTGTGAGCCACTTGCATATCTATGACATAGGGCAGCAAGAGGCAAAGCTGCACTGGCTACTAAGGAGAGAGTTTGGCCCTCATGAGACATGTCCTTTCCTCAAGGGTATGTGGATGGAAGGAGCTGGGCAGGATACTTTCATCATGGGACATCAAGGAGTGTGGATGCATTGTGATGGTAGGATCATTTTGTTTCCACCACATGTGATGAGTGATGGAAGTATGGAGAGGCAACAAGGACATTTGTTGCTTTGGAGGATTGGGAGAGAGCAAGGGAAAAATTACTCTCCCACTTGGCATAGTGTTGCAAGGGTGAAGTATGGCACTATCATGGTGCAATAGTTTTTTTCTTCATGGAGGAGACCCCTCATATATGGCAGCATTATGGAGAATATCTTTGACAAACTACATGTCAAAGAATGGAACTTGATATGGATGAGAGCCCATGTGTATAGTCTAACAACGTTATCTCTCGAGAGCAGTAACCAATGGATGAAGTGTGCCTAGCGGAAGTGTGGTGAATTCATAACCCACAGGTTCCAGGATCATTTCATATTGGTTGCACTTGATGAAAAGAGAGGAGGTGAGAAGGATGAGGTAGAAGATGGAGTCATCTATTACTATGCTACATTCTTCTTGACTTGGATTCCCAAGTATGAGAAGAAGGATCTTCTTGCAGCACCTAGCTCATTCCTCTTCATGGGAGCATGCCAAACAACTATGAAGGGTTCATTCATGGATCCATACATCATTTTACTCCCGGCATATGGTAAGAATTCTATTTTTACATTGGCTGATTTGTACACTCTTACCATTATCTTACAGTGCATGGCTCTACAAGAGGGCAAGCTGAATAGATTTCTCCCCAGGAAAAGTTGGGCCAAATTATATGATGGAGGCAGCCATATTTCACATGGCCTATGGCATATGTTTTTCCATGGCATACATGTTCAGATAATTTATATTATCAGCCATGATTCACAAAGCATTTTTCCATGTAAATTTTTGAAGCAACAACTTGGAAAACTGCGCTGCCACTATTGGGGAAACTGTTGGTACTTCCTTGCATCACATGAAACCTACAGAATTTTCCTCATTTTGTTGCTGATAATGACTCCCCTTGCTGATGTGGGTCTGATTTACATTGGGTGCATGATTGGAGGGATGATACATGAGTGGGGAGTGTCCTTGAAGGGGAAGGATTCCAACATTTTCTGCATTGCATGTTCTAAAGGGAACATGAGAAAAACTATGGCCACTATAGCTAAGTATTTGTTTTCTTTTGATGTGAGCCATGAGTATGATTATAATCATGGGCAAGTGACCAAATATGACTTGTATGTTCAGCTGATCCATTCAGCCATTTACTTTCTACTAGTGGATGTGAGAATTCTCACCTCTAGTCATTTAGCAACATACTACTTGCCATGCCATTTTCTGAAGGAGCAATGGATGAAATTAAGTTGTGTCCTTTTGAGACATTGTTTGTATCATACAACAACATTCAAAGCCTACAACAAGCATCTCATTTTGACATTCTATGATGATCATGTCCTCTTCATCATGGAAGAAATGTTTTGGGGCAGCTTTTCTTCAATGTTGGAGGAGGAATCCTTGGTGGATTACTCTACATTTTTCCACTTGAGGGAAATACATTTGCAGCCCATGAAAATCACATACTCTGCACTATTCGTAAGTGGAGAGGAGGACAACGTGGTATAGGCCTCCTTGCCTATCATGTTCGGTTATTCAGCCCACCTACATTTCTGGAGCCAAAGGTGGAGGGAACTTTTCATGAGTTACCATGCAGGAGGGTGGCTCATTACATATGGATGATAGCTTGGGGTAGAGGTTTCACATTAGGGAAGAGAAATTCCCATGCATTTTTCACTCCATGCTTTGAGAAGACCTCTAGTTCACACATGGTTGTCTCTTTGAGCACTTTCATTCTCATGATCTTAGTCATTTGAGGTGCTTCACCAAATGTTAGTCTATATGCTTGGGAGAGGCACTATGGAGTTTCATGGATGAGATGACATCATACTCTTTAGAGGATCCCATCATATGCTGATGCTACCAGAGGAGGTGAAGAGATTCACTCATTTCTATCCTTGCAGTTGCTTGAGGACAAGCAACATTTGGGAGGGGAGGACTGTAATGTCCCAAAAATTTCATGATTAAATTGGGACATTAATTTTTGCTCATATTGTATAGTAGGTGAATAAAAAGGACGAGGAAGCCTTTTTAATATGAATAAAACCCCTCCTAATGTAAAAGGGGGCCTTTTTAGCAGCTTAATTTACACCTCCTAGTGTGAAAAGGGCCAAGTGTATGAGGACAAGGTCAGGTTGACCAAGTCAACCAGCGCAACCTAAGGAGGAGTAGCTTGCCTAAGAAGACAACACAGTTTTGGAGGGAAGAGATTCAAATGAAGATGGAAACCCTAAGAGGTGGGAACCAAGGTGAAGGAGCTCACAACTTCATAAGTAGGAGAAGGGAAACATTGTGATCTTAGCTTGTGTATTTCGATTTCATGTCTGCTTAGACATTTTCTGCAAACTCTTGCTGCTTAGCAGAGTTTGGAGGAATTCTTGTTCAGGAATTCCTCTCCTTCATTGAGTGATCTATTGAAGGGTTTGTGCTTCATTTCTCCCACATATGGATTGCAGGCCAAGCATTTCCCACACCTACAACGTTATTTCTGTAGCAGAGGACGCAGTGTTGCTGGGCAGTGCAGTGGGAGGGTTGTTTCATCTTCTCTTATGCATATCTATTAAGTGAAGGGAGTCTCTATTGCATTGAGGGAGCTGCATAGGAGATTTCAGAGCTCATTTCAGATCTTGGCATGTGGCCAAATTATGTTCCATCCATGATAGCACAGTTCACTAGGTAAACTGCGTTATTTTTGTGAGAGCAGCAGCTGCGGGGTTTGATCCCTTTCTTGAGGGCTTATTCTTTAAAGAAAGGGCCAACCCTTCTCCCGGAAAGCTCTATATTCCATTCCTCTTCTGTATTTTCATATTTCAGACATATTTATGTTCAGTGTTGCAGTTACTACATTTTCCAGCTACATATATTTGCAGATCTGCACTTGTACACTTTGTATTCCCATGAACCCCCTTGTGGGTGATCTTTATTGTGTATAAAGAGGAAAGGAATCACATTTTATTAGCCATTGGATGCTTGTTCATTTCAGATCTTATATGTCACTTATTTACTACAGAAACCCTAGTAGGAATAACGTTGTTCTTGTTTCAGTCCTTCCTGCATGAGCTAGACTATGGGGTTTTGAGCTAGATTGAGGCATATTATTTTGGGAGATCTTTTTATATGAGTTAGATTCATTTGTTTTACCTCTGATTCTATAAGTGAGTCATATATTGATTCATCTAAGGGACCTCAGTCCCATTTCTCACTCATACAACGTTATTTTCTGGAGACAACTATTTTGTGCTTACATGTTGCTGCCATTTTCAGCTAGTTCATTGTGGGAGATCTGAATGACCTGCTTAAGGTTATTTCTTTGAGCTGAAATTCTTCAAGGAGGTCAAAATACATATGTTCTAAGGTATTCTAGCAGTGTGAGGCCTTATTTTCACATCTACTTCCTTATATAGCGTCCCTAAGGAGCTTGCTACAACAATTCCTGAATAAGAATAATTACATATATGTAGACATAGACTACAAAGGGCCAGGTAGCCTCTGGTTCTCTCCCTTCTTTGGAAGGAGACATAACCAGTAAATTCCTCAGCAATCCATCTCTGGCACAGACTTGTGATTTTTCTGAAAACGAGACATTACACTGTACCTGCACCTGTACTGCCACATGTACCTGTACTTATACTACCACTTGTACCTAGACCTGTGCCAACACCTATACGTTTACTAATACCTGTACCTGTAACAACACCTGTACATGTGCTCTGCTGCAACTTGTGCACAATCTCCATATACATGTGATCTAGCTGACCTGCCTACAATATCCTATCATGTAAGTTTGTCCCATAAGAGCTCATATCTACTATGTGACTTACCAGTACCTTCCTACTAAGAGCATATGTGACCATGTTTTACTTTCCCTCGATGTACCTTATCTCAAAGTCAAACTCACTAATTGTTTCCAACCGTCTAGCCAACCTAGCGTTCAAATTTGACTGGTCAAACAAGTACCTCAAACCAATGTGATCACTCATCAAGACAAACCACTTGCTAAGAATATAGTGCCTCCACATATTCAGTGCATGAATGATCGCTTCTAAATCAAGATCATGTGTTAGGTAGTTCTGCTCGTGCTCATTCAATTTTCATGACTCATAACATACCACCTGTCCATCCTGCATAAGGAATCCACCAAGCCATCTCTAGAAAACATTTGTACACACTATAAAATTCTTCTCCGGATATGCAATATTTAACACTAGAGCATATGTCAACAACTAGTTAAGCTGCTCAAAACTAGCCTAATGCTCCTCTCTCCAATCAAACTTCTTACCCTTCCTCTAGAATGATGTAAGCATATAAGTAATATGTGAGAAGTTGCTGATGAACTTCCTGTAATAACCTGCTAATCCCATGAATCATATCACCTCATATACACTCTTAGGAGCTATCCACTCCATGATGGCCCTTATCTTTTCTGGATCTACTGCAATGCCCTCCTTGAGGAAAACATATCCTAAGCAGTGTACCTCAGTCTCCAAGAAACTGCATTTTCTAAGCTTAACATACAACTGAAGCTCTCTCAACAACCTCAACACTGCTACCAAATTCCCGACATGCTCTTCCTCATTTTTAGAATATACCAATATGTCATCAATAAACACAATCACACACTTTTCCAAATAAGGACGCAACACATTGTTCATCAAATACATAAATGCAGTTAGGGCATTAGTCAAAGTGAATAGAACTACAAAAAACTCATAATGCCCGTACTTGGTCTTGAATGTGGTCTTGTAGATGTCTTGCTGTTTGATGCGTACCTGATGATAGCCCGATCTCAAGTCAATCTTAGATAACACTGCTTTTCCATTCAGCCAATCGAATAAATCATCAATCCTCAGTAATTGGTACCTGTTCTTGATGGTCACTTTGTTCAAATACTTGTAGTCAATGCATAGTCTAAGAGTGCCACATTTCTTCTTCAAGAAAAACACTGGTGCACCCCATGGTGATACGCTTGCCCTAATGTACCATTTTTCAAGCATCTCTTTCAGCTGCAATTTTAATTCTACTAAATCAAGTGTGCTCATCTTGTAAGGTGCCTTTGATGTTGGAGCTGCCCCTGGCATCAACTCGATAGAAAATTCTACTTCCTGGTGCAGAGGAAACTCTAAAATATCTGCCTGAAACACATCCTGAAACTGCTACAAAACTGGATACTTGTTCATCACACGCATCCTCAACTTCCTTACCTTTGTCACTAGAGATATGAACTATAAATAGTACACACCCTTTCCTATGACTGCACTTGGCCTGCGTAGTTGTCACCATCATAACTTATGTGGCCTTCTTCTTTCCCTGTAAAACTCTTTGTTCCCCATTGTCATCCAAGCATTCCATAGCTTTTTCATAGCAATCTACCTTGGTCAAGTGAATATATAACCAATTGATACCTAATGGCATATTGTAGGAACCCAATGACAATATGTTCAAGTGCGTTGCTGTAGGCATACCATTTAAGTCAAATGCACAAGCTCTTACCTAATGGTGAACTCTTTTTTTTCGTAATTTTAGCCAACTGTACTAATCAAGATTTTTCATGCATTTCCTTACTCAAACCACACTTATCCACCAGGCCAAGATTGATATAACTATAGTTAGATGCATGGCCAATAAAAATATAAACAACTTGATCACAAAGCTTACCATCCATCTGAATAATAAAATCCTAATGATTTGCCTGCATGTTGTCCACAACTACATAAATTCAAGGAATGTTATGCCCAACATCTCCCAATTTTTGTGTCTCCTGTGCATTGTATACTTATGGCCTACCACCTTGATGTTTTGGACAATCTCTCCTACGATGATCTTTGCCACAAGTCCAACACTATATAGGCTTCCAACCCTCATCCTTATTCTGCTCCTGAGATTGAAAACCTTGTCCTCTACCAGATGTATTGAATTTTTTAGTGGGGAAACATTCTCCTTGTTACCTATGTCTTGAGGCCTTGCTCGCTTCTTATACCATTTTCCTTTATTCTTATCATTACCTCTCTAATCTGGCTTAGTTTTCGATTTTCTCTTTGATTGTTTATAACAATTCTTGAGTTTTTGGATGGCCTCCTCCAATGATCTAGGCTCGTCGAACTCAATCCTATCTTTGAATGCAATCGGTAGCCCAATAATAAATATCTGAATATTGGCATTCTCCTCCTTGAGGTAAGGCACATATATCAATAATTCCAAGAACCTACTAGTATATTCCTCATCTATCATAGAACCCATCTTCAACTCATAAAGCTCCTTTTCCCTTTCATCATAGTATCTCTATGATATATACTTCTTCCGTAATAGCCTTTCGAACTCACTCCAAGCCAACTCCTCCTCAGAAATATCTCTGATGTTCTTCACATATTCCCACTAAATTTCTGGTCTATCTTTGAGGCTGAATGTAGCTACCCTAGCTTTCATATTTTCCGAGTAATCATGAAATCTGAAAAAATTTCTCATGCCAAGAAACCGTTCCTCTGCATCCTATGGTTTCTTCATATCTCCATCAAATGTAGGTGGTTTTTCCTTTTAAAATTCATCTGGAAAATAGCCCATGTCACTCATCCTGTAAGGATGATAGCGATGATGATCATGATGCCTGCCAGAACCAAAGCTAAAGTGATACTTGTGTCTGTCACCTTTCCTATCCAGGGTTTCCAACAATCTGACATCTTTAACCGTGTCATCCCAATCCAACCTGTAAAAACTGGGAGACCTACTTCCGTATGCTCCATTAGTCCCATCCTCTTGCCCATAGTAGATCCTATGTGGCCCCTGTTTATGCAACTATGAAAAACTTTGAAGGATGTTTGCATTAACCTCTGTTTTCTTTTCCTGTGCCTGTATAAGTCTATCATTATTTTCCTTACAACTCCTTATTTCTTCCTTTATAATTCTCAGTGTATCTGCCAAATCAGATGAATTTCCAACACCATGCTCCTCATATGACTCACAGGGAGATTCTCTGTAGTCTACCATTCTGCTATTCATCTTTGATTTCTTCCTACAATGTATAATATGTCAGCTAAACCTATTCATAAATAAACCAATGTACCTTTGTGTAATTTGGGGAGGATACATTCTGCAAGTTCAACCAATCAACGAGATACATGTATATACATAATCATAATCAACATATAAACTTGTAACACAAGGTATACTAGCACATAAACATCACTCTAGTTGGAGTCTAGTCATAGATGCATAACTATACCAAATACACAACATGACCTAATGCATAACCATACCAATACAACTTGACCACACACCATCACAAGCATAGACCATACACAAGCATAAGAGAAATGTAACCAAATATGAATGACCAATACATGTTCAACATATAACATCACACAAGCAAGCATAGATAGATACTACACAATCATCACCAATATGTGACCTACCATACACAAGCAATGCATATACAAAATGGAACAATATGTAAGCTAATGTGCATGCACAATACACAAACATAAACAACACAGAATCAATCATACACTCATGACAACATGTTTACAACAACATCATTATTTCTCCCATGGAGACACCACTGCCACCATGACAACCATCATGAATTGGTCTTTATCCAAGATATTCCAGGGCTCCAGAGTGTTTGTTCCAACCAGGGATTCCAGTACTAGTAACTCAACCCAAACTGTTATAGGGCTTCCAGGACTAGTAACTCAACCCACCTAGGGCTTCTAGAGTGTTTGTCCAACCAAGGCTTCCAAGACTAGTAACTCAACCCATAGTTTTCCGCCGGGCTTCGAGAGCATTTGTCCAACCAAGGCTTACAGGAACTATTAACTCAACCCACAACTAAAGGAATCATGAGAACTAACAAAAAAACAATAAATGGAAATAAACGCACAACAACATGGTTATCCAAGAAATGGAAAGGTTTGGAAAATCCACATGCATACACCATGCATGCCAAAACCAGCGAGGAAAACATACATGCAACTTAATACCTGCAATCAAATCTCGTTGTAGCTTCTGATCCGAATGTCCACTTACACTTTCCTGCTCTTCCTTTTCCTTCTTGCTCCAAATCACCAAGTATCCACACTCTCCAAGAGTTCTCTAATAAAACTCTAAGTATACAAGAGTATGAGAGAGAAAGATAGAATAATGAGAGAGCTCCAAAAATGCACTGGCCAAAGGTACCAACTGATCCTCAGAAGACTTTTTATAGAAGAGGCCTTTGTTTTATTCATTTTCCATTATTTTTCCTTCATTTTCCTCCTCACATGCAACCTGTGACCTTTTACCTCCCTTTTCTTCTAATTTCCATTATTTTCATAAATAAATATGCCAAAAATACTTTTTGCCTCTTTAATGCATTAACCATAGCCTTTTCCAATTTCCTTAGCCATAATAAAGGATGTGAACACCCACACTAGGATATTTTTCCCAACATTTAGCTTGGAATACATGTGCCATCAATCATGGTTATTATTTTAACTTTATTACATGGAATTTTCACCAGGGTTTAAAACTCTCCCACTTGGGGGACATCGTCCTCGGGGTTCAATCACACATATACCATAACAACATCGTTGAAAAGCAAAAATACTGCACATGGAGCTTGATAACATAGCTTGATGCAGTATTTACAATGATCACCTTGCTGAAAAAAAAACTAACATGACACCATAACAACATGAAAACTATAATGACATGACACCATACTTCTTAATGGAGCTTTATAACATAGCTCATGGTGGTATTTACATACATATACATATATACATACATCCAAGCATTACATCAAAACATATACTAAAAAAAAACCAACATTACACCAAAACTGCTTTGCTCAACCGACAAACAAGGAAGGATACACGACCCGCACTTGATCTGCCATCTCCCATGTAGCTTAATCGGCCCTAAAGTGCTTCAATTGCACTTAAAATTGCTCAATTTCTCAATTCTAGAGCATGAGCATATTTTTCTGCAAAATGCACTGTGGTTTTGGCTGGAACTCTCCTTCTTGCTCCACCTACAATACAGACCAGTCAATAACAAGATAGACATATTTAACATATTTCTTAAGCAACAATATATGGAAAACATCATGGAATTTCACTGTGGAAGGCAGTTCAAGTTGATAGGACACTGGCCCAATCCTCTCAATGATCCTGAAGGGTCCAAAAAACCTCCGTGCCAGCTTGGCACATGATCTAATCTACAAGAATATCTTCTTGGGATTGATACACAAGTACACTTGAAACTCCTTGAACAACCTATTCCTATCTGCATAACTCTTGTGCCTATCTTGTGTTGCTTTCAAGTTCTGCTTGATCACCTTAATTTACTGTTCCATTTCTGCCAACATATCTGGTCCAATCATTACCTTGTTAACCAGAATAATCCAACTGATAGGAGTGTTGCAACTCTGCCCATACCATGCCTCAAATGGAATCATCCTCAACGACACCTGATACCCGTTGTTATAAGCAAATTCTACCAGTGGAAGATACTCTTCCCACTTGTGCTGCTGATGCATCACATACATCCTCAACATATCCTCTAATATCTTGTTGACCTTCTCAGTCTGTTTATCTGTCTACGGATGATAAGATATGCTGAAGGAAAACTCGGTGCCCAAACCTGCAAACAAATCCTTCTAAAACTTGGAAGTGAACTTTCCATCCCTGTCGGAGACAATCTTCTTTGGAGCACTTGCAATTTGACTATGTCTCATATAAACACCTGTGCTACATCACTAGCTAAGTATGTAATCTTCATTGGAATGAAATGTGCAACCTTTGTCAACTTGTCCACCACAACCATAATGGAATCGTGTTGTCTAACTTTCCTGGAAAACTTGTGATGAAGTCAATGGAAATGACCTCACATTTCTAATACGGAATCGCAATTAGCTGTAGTAGTCCACTTGGATGTTCACACTCTGCCTTAACTATATGACAATCCAAACTTCTGGCTACAAACTTTACCACATACCTCTTCAGATTCGACCAATAATAGAATCTCTTCACTGTAGTAAATGTCTTCTGGTAGCCTAGTGATCTGAAATGACTGTATTATTTTTGCTGTGCTAAGTGTCTTTCAGTTTTTAAAAACTTGTGCATAATTGACTCATTAGTTTGCATAAGGATTAAGGAGTTTTTCCATGATTTGTAGATGATTTTTAGAGAATTAGAAACATAAAAAAAGCATAAATAACACTGAACAACAGTGTAAAATAGAGAAATAAGTCACCACATGAAATTTACACAACATGCATGATGAAGTAGTTCACCCCTCCTGGGCTACATCTGCTAGTCCAGCTCCCAATGGCTTGTCCATCTTTCATTATGCTCAATTTTTTTCTATTATATGTAGTTAAAGTGCTCTAATAGCCGTCTTCTCTACACCAATGGCTTCATAATGCTCCAATTAGTGAAAAATGACTCTTCATTCACTCAGAATGGTCGAAAATTGGGCCTCCTACACTTTTTCCTAGTATCTCCTAGGAAAACTCCACTAAAAGTGGAGAACTCTAGTTAATTGGAGCTAAATCTGGGCAGGCCGCCAATTTAGGCGCGCCCCTAATTTCTCCGCCGAAATATACTGCACATTTAATGTTTGTGGTTGGGTGTTGGCCACATTCGCACCTCAAAACCGCTACATAACTGTGGTGGTTAGCGGAACTCCCACCGAAACTCAAGTTAAAAGGTTTGAACCATGGTGTATTGTTGTCGGTTAGCGCTTATCCATGCAATGGGTTGGCGTTAAACGATTTCATGTGACATAAATATTGTAGGGACCACCGGCGATTCCCGACCCCATTTGCAATTGCCATACAACATAAATTAAACCTGAAACCTCTTAAGTGACTTCTATAGCGTGGATGGTAAACGGTTATGCGTGCCTGGAGGGAGGTTAGTGGGTCAAGC
This sequence comes from Pinus albicaulis, assembly GCA_034641835.2. Classification (NCBI taxonomy): domain Eukaryota; kingdom Viridiplantae; phylum Streptophyta; class Pinopsida; order Pinales; family Pinaceae; genus Pinus; species Pinus albicaulis. The sequence goes on from CM076573.1 coordinate 30,097,980, forward strand.
CTTACTGCCTCACACAAAATTTTACCATGCAGTTTCAGGGCCACGTGGCAGCCTCAAGGCTGGCCACGTGGCACCCTATAATTGTCTCATCCAACCCCGTACCACAAATATAAAATCGACACTTGTCATCCAGTGATTGGTCCGGTGGAAAGGTATATTCCAAGGAATATTCCCCTTCTTTTTTGTTTTTTGTTTTTGGTTTTTTTGTTTTTTGTTTTTTTGTTTTTTGTTTTTTGTTTTTTGTTTTTTGTTTTGTTTTGCCACAAATAGAAAATCGATACTTGTCATCCAGTGATTGGTCTGGTGGAAAGGTATATTCCAAGGAATATATATATATATATAATCTGATGACTGTGCATCCACTTTGTTGATTGTGCATCCCAGTCAAACCTGGTCAAACTGTCGTAATTTTACTTGTTTGCCATTTTAGTCAGAATGCAATATATTCCTCATACGAAATCGATTTTTCAAACCGTTCACGGCGCCAGAATTAGGAGGACGAGACCTACACAACCATCCTGGTTTCAACCCAATCCTGTAACTTTTAATTTTGAGCAAAATTTATGAACTCCTGATCATTCCTCCCCATTGGGAAGATTTTGGACCCCAAAAGGCTTGAATACCTGTTCAGTATATGAGGGTACAACTCCCTCACGTTTCCAATCTCCATCCATTTTTCCTTGCTTGGTTTAGTGCCTTTTAGCCCAACTCGAAGGTAGTCAACACTTCCCCTCTTTGATGTTCTTGTCCTCCTGTCAAGAATTGTATCTTCTTTGAGCTCATCCAGAAATTCTAGCGAGAAATATTCAATAGAAGGTAGCTAAAAATCACTTCCATGATCATCGATCAAAGGAGGCTCATACAAGCATAAGTTTTCAACATTTAAAACTTAATACATTTGCATGTAAGAAGGCAAATCAAGTTGGAATGCATTATTACCATTTTTTTTATGATCTTGAAAGGACCATAGCGTATGGGTTTGAGATTTTTACCTTCCCCTTGCATCCTTTCTTTGCTAATGTGAAACCATACCTCATCTCCCTCTTGAAACTTGTGATCAACCTAGTGTTTGTCATGCCTCTCTTTGTATTTTCTTTGACTTTTATTATTCTATTCTTGAACTTGTTGATGTATCATCTGAATTTGCTCAATGAATTTTCGAGCCTTATCAATATCACTATGGCCATCAATTACAACATCCTTCCCAAAGATGAAGTCTAATGGCGATTTTGGCAAATACCCAAAGCATGCTTCAAAAGGTGAGGTTTGTGTTGAAGAGTGCTTTGTCTAGTTGTAAGCGTGTTGAATATAATGCAGTTGTTCATCCCACACTTAGGATGTTTGATGCAATATCCTCTTAATAGATGCACAACTATTTTGTTCACCACTTCGGTTTGTCCATCTGTTTGTGGATGAAAAGCAATACTCTTTTTCAATTTTGTGTCCATCATTGTCCATATATTTGACCAAAAATTCCGAGTGAACTTGGAATCCTTGTCATTAACAATAGAAGTGGGCAATCCAAAATGAACCCAAAAAATTTGAAAAAAAATTTCAAGAGTTTGTCCAACAGTAATGGTTTTCTTACATGGCATAAGTATACACATTTTACTGAATCTATCCACAACTACAAAAAGATAATCATGTTGCTTTATTGACATAGGTATACCTCCAAAAAATTCCATGGAGACGCTCTCCCATGGCCTTTATGGTACTGGTAGTGGCGTGTACAATCCAAGCTTCCTATTACTAGGCTTACTTGTTGCACACATAGAACAACCTCTTATAAAACGTGACACATTATATATCATGCGAGGCCAATAACAATACCTTTGTAGATGCGCCACTATTTTTCTTACGCCAAAGTGTCCAGCAATAAGAGAAGAATGAGCTTCTCTCATGACACTTAGCCTCTCTCCTTGTGGAATACATAGCTTTCCCAAATGAAACAACAAATTGTTATGCATGTGATAATATTTTTATTCAACTTGATTCCCTTCACTCAAACTAGCATACAAATATTGGAAATCAATGTCATGTGCATATTGTTTTACATAAATCTCATGTACAACAGTGTTATCACTCATTAAGTTGTGAAATATTTCTTGATAGAGTCATACAGGTCACTCACAAAATGGATAAGGTATCCTAAGCCATTTCAAGATGGTATAGGAATTTTTTTTGCATTTTCTAAGCCTATCCTAAGTTTTATGATCACCTTCATTTATGCCATTTCAGTCAAATCAATCCCGTATCATGTCAGTTGTCATTTCCCATGCATTCAAACTCAAAAGGGTGCATTTGTCAAATTTTCAAATTTTCATAGCGTTTTACACAGGAAAACAACAGATTTCACTATGAAACTACCTAATAGTTTTATAACAAATCTGTCAGAAGCTTAAGTAATTTCGCTACGAAAATTCGTTTTCTAACCTAGCTTGTCAGAGTTGTATGAGGTGTCATTTTATGATTAGAGCAGTAAAGGTGGAGGTCATTCAAGGTTGTTATGGTAAAATTGAAATGTACATAGCTATCCTTGATGTCATCATTACCCTTTTTGCTTGCATGTGTTATGATTGAAGCTCGAATTGTCAGTTAAATTATTAAACCTCACCTCAATTAGCCTTTTGTCATATTGTGCTTTATCCTTGCATGTGAGTCGATCCCTGGAGAGCTGCTTCATCGAGCAATGCAGGTTGCTGGAAAATTCAAACTCTGCAGGTGTCATCAGCAGGTGAGGCAGTGAAGACTATAAATCATCAATGGCTGTAAGAAAGAAACAAATAAGGGTGGCCATTGTCACAGGTATGAGCCCATGGATATGAAATTACTCAATGAAGACCCTACTACCATGGAGGTTTTCAGAAGGACTGGCTGCTTGCAATTCTGTCAGAGGTTGCAGGGCTTTCATTTATAGGTTTCAAAGGATTTTGCCACCATCTTCACAGGAACAACATCAAAGGTTGGAATTTTGAACCTTACAGTGACACCAGAGAGCATATCATTATCTACAGGGATCCCCAGAGGTGGTGAACAATGGTTTAAAGGTATCAAATTCAAAATGCAGGATTGCAAAGAGTTTATCAAGTAAGAACACAGTGAAGTTGACTTGACAAATGCTATCCCTAGGAGCTTCATGAAGGAGAATTATGCAAAACTGTTGATGTTCATTCAAAAATATTTTACCTGTGAAGAATATTTCACATGGTCTACTCATATCATCTCAGAATTTTGCATTTTGTAGGTAAGAGGTCACTTGATTTACCTTTCTATTTATACAGAAGTCTAGGGAAAATGTCAGATAAGGTTCAAATTAATCCTGAGGGCATTGAGACATCTCTTTTTCATCATGGTCTAATTAAGCTGTTAGTGTTGGAAGAATTGAGAAGGTTAGTCAGAGATTGGATTTCTTTATTGTTCATGAGTGGTTATGAAATTGAAGTGTTTACTCCTAAGAAAGCCTCAAAACCTAGAACTACTTCATCACCAGTTGTGGCAGAAGAATTTCAAGAAGAAAATAGATCATCTCTTGCATAACCAATGAACATGGGAACAAAATCTTTGCAAGAGACTGACACACCTGAAGCAACACTTGCAAAACAGAAGCACACAGTCAGCAAATAAGGCAGCAAGAGAGTCACTAGAAGCTAGACATTGGCTAAAGGAAATTTGGAGGATATCCTTCATGCAATTGACATTTAATAATCACCCATTGTGCAAGCTAAAGACATTGACGATGGAGGAAGAAAGCTGAAGAAAGATAAGACTGCTAAAAGACTAGATTTTGCAGGTGATGATGCTTGTTTTATATTTCAACCAAGGAAGCCAATGACCAGACATGAAATGAAGGTCATGGAAAGCAAAGAGACTGAGAAAATCAATGAATTTTCCCAGCCAACAAACATCATATATTTTTCTCCATCAGTAAAGGAGGAACTGGTTATCAGGGAAAGAAAGGGCAAAGAGAAAATGATTGAAAAATAAAAAATAGAAACCCTCAAAGAGCAGTTGAAGGAAGCAGGTAAAGAGATATCAGTTTTAAAGCTAGAGACAAATAAGCACAGAGTTGAGAAGGTTCAATTTGAACAGATGAGGAAAATATGGGAAGAGCAAGTCACAAGTGTTTCAAAAATTTTGGACAATACAGAAATGTTGCTGAAGTGGACTCAGCCATTAAGAAGGGAGGTGAAATGTTAGGAGGATGAAATTACATATACAATCAAAGAATAGAGCATTAAAATATCAAGTGGAAGATCTTCAGGAGCAGCTAGACTTGATTCAAGTGGAGTTAGAAAAGAAAGGGCTGAAGATGAGAGTGGTAGAAGAACCCATCATCCAATTGATTGTAAATGAAGATGAAACACCACAAGAGTAAAAAATCGAGTTGGAATATGTTTGATGAGGTTCATGACTTACAAATAACCTAAATTTTACCTCTGAGATCAATTTTTGAAGATAGTCTTGAGCTCAGCAAATTCTGGTTTTTTAGACAGTTTCGAAGTGTACTTCAGGCTTGAGGCCAGAAAAATGCTACGAAAATTTCTATAGGTGCATTTTTTCCTTGGAATCTAGTTTTGTCAAGTATTATGGAGTGAGATTGATTGTTTGCAAGGTGTCTTGGCATAGTAAAGGTGTTTGAACAACAAAGTTGTCAAGGAAATAGGTGGAAAAGCAAGTTGTCATACGCTACAAAAACTCGCTTCAAAACTGCCTAAACTGCCCTGTTTCGTAGCGAGGAACTTTTTGAAGATTTTTGAGCATTCCAACAACACATTAGCTAGCTGGATACCTCCAGCATGTCAGTGGGCCATATCAGCAGAGACTTATTGCTCAAAAGGAATGTCACATAACCAACTTATCAGTTAGAACATTGATTAAAGTGAAGGTTATCCATCCCTAAAAAGTAGGATTGTGTTCCACAGATCTAGGGGTGTTTTAAATATGTAAAGTGATGGTGAATTATCCCTCAAACATGTGATATCTATTATGTAACTGTTTCACTGTTAGGAGAACCAAATGTAATAAATAGGATATAGAGTCCTATTAGGAGTTTGATTTATTAAAAGATAACTGTCATTTTTCTGTTTTAAGTTTGTAGTTTCAGTTATGATAGGTGTCAGAGTAGAATTTGAAGATTTAGCGATTTAGCCATTTGGGCAGATCATCTACATTGTAAAGAATTTCTATTTATAGAATAAACATCGAAGAGGAAAGGGTTGGAGAATATTGCACCAAATTGCTGCTTGTATGTTTTTGTCCAATATCAGTAATGTATAGTGACATCCTACTTCCAAACCTGAGATTCTCATGAGGTGTTTAATGTGTTGTTGCTATGTATCTTTATGTTTATTCAATTGCAGTGGATTTTATCTTCAATTACTCAGAATTCATACTATTATGCTCTGACTTCCTTTAGGGGTGAAATTACCGTGTTTTCCTTATATTGTGTGTGTGAATAATCTTAATTAAAGACCTCTATCTGCCTCAGCCTCCATGTGAATAAATACTGTCATTGAGAGTATTGATGTTGACTCCATAGCCCAATGGAAGAAAGTCTTCATTTTTCAACCTGAAATCATACAAAAACCAAGTCACAATTCATAGAGTTAGCCATCTAGTATTATTCTTATTCAAAATCATAATCCCCTTTGAGAGAGCCCTCTCAAACTGAAGAGGCAAATCTTTATTTAGAACTGGTTTGAAAGAGTTACATTGAGTTGATTGATGAGCAGCCAATCAAGATCAATTTGGTGATAACATTGTGGTGCGTCTTCCAGGAGTCTGAAGACATATTTATCGAAGTTTTGTGCAAACAGTGAAGTTGAAATCTTGGAGGTAGCATGTTGGAACAGGGTCCCCTAAAAACTGCGAATTTTGTACAATTTTGTATATTTTTGGTATTAATTAGTCTAACTCAGGGGTTTTTGGGGTGGGTCAAAGCCATGAATGCATTGTAATGGGTCAAGGGTAGACCAAGAGTCCGCAAACCATGGTTGAGTCTTAAAGTAGGAAAGAATTAAGTCTGATGCTAAGTGCGAATTGTTAGATCTGTGGTTGGGTCATTTGAGTAAGGACTCCTGCTGGCTGTGTGCGCGGAGATCCTCAGTCCTGCTGTGTGCGCAGGCTGTGTTTGGATTGTACTGGGTTTTGATAGTAATATATGCAGATATAGTTAAAGTAGCTCTGTGTTATTGGATCTGATGTGTTACTGTTGATGAGAACCTTTGGGTTATGTTAGAATTGAGAATACAATTGTGTTATCTGTTATTTATTATGCTGCGAATTTGTCTATGTTATGGTATATCTGTAATCTGTTAATGATGCGTTACGATAACTGCTGATGTGCACGTGGATGTAAAGATATTGACTAAATATGTATCTTTGTTATATTGTGGATTACATTGTTAACAAATCTGCGAACAGAATTGTCTTATGCAAACCCGATAAGTTGCAAACATAGATTTTCTTGACTTACCTACTCTCTCTCAGGGTGCGGAAACCTGGTTCCAGCACCCTCCCATACTGCTTTGGGTGATACTTTGGCATGCGCAAGTGGGTCACTGCCAAAAGGGCCAGTAGTATAGGGGTTTGTTGGCAAAACTTAACCTCCGAACCTGGGTCGGGACCCCTCGAGCCAACAAATGGTTCCATTGTTGGGACCGGGAGAATTTTGAGAGAGGGATCGGGTAATTCCAAGGGAACATTAGAGACCTGAGAAGAAAGAAATTGAAGAGTGGTTTGAAAAACAGGTTCAGGAATTTGCGATAAAAGAGAATCACAACATAAGGTTGACGACAGAGAAGTGGAAGAATTAGTACATTTTCACAGAGGGGTACGAAATTTTCTTTATGAAATTTGCGACCGAGCTTCAAGAGTGGCTAGCAAGGCTCGTAGATTTCCAGAAGTGTTGGAAGGACGAACGGGTCATGCAGTGGACTCCAGAGTTGATCCAGCAGTTAGAAAAGACTGATAACACCATCACTCGGATGGTATATCACTAGGTAGATAGTGTGCTGGGAGGATTTGTGACGAAGTTTGCAATAGATCAATTCATATCATATTCTAAGGCAGAGAAGAGGTTCTTCAAGGGTTTCTGGGGTAAGTTTCTGAAAACCTTGCCATTATTGATTAAGATTATTGTGTGAAAAGTGCATTATGTGCATCCATACAGAGTGAATGAGCTCCGATCAGAGTGAGGGTACAACATGGAGTGGAAAATACTACAAAACTAATCAAGAAGGAGATAGATCTGTCTACATTCTAGTAAGGGATTCGGCTGCACATAGCCCTTCAACTACAACACCTTCAAATTAGCATAGGGGTAAGAACTCACCCGTACCTCCACCACTAGAAGACGAGATGGCCTCGCACATGAAGCTACCTACCTTTAAAGGTGTAGGGGATGAAGATATGGATCGGTTCTGGTTTGTCACAGAGTCGGTATGGACTGCGCAGAATGTGGCCAACGATGCTATGAAAAGGGCGCAACTATCCCTTGCCTTTGAAGGAAGGGCCCTGGAATGGTATATGGGATACATAGCTCAGCATGCGAATGCGACCATTCAAGAGGTTAAGAATTCCCTAAAAAAACAGTTTCGGAAGCCTAAATCCTACTCTCAGATAGTGAATGATATAAAATATTTCAAGCAAGGACCCTCTGAGTCTGTATGGGAAGCTAAACAACGGCTGAAAAAGGTAATCAGACAAGGGGAATTTCTGTATGAAGACATACAACACAAGAAATGGTTCATTGCTATGTTACTGCCTCACCTGCGCATACCTATGGGTCAACAAGGCAATGAATCGCAGGAAAAATCCTTGGAGATTGCTATGAAGTTGGAAGCTGCGCCGAGAGATGATACCCATTTGGGAGTATAAAAAATCCAAGAGCATCTGGGGGCGATGCACATGGAGATACAGAACTTGTGAAAGGACCGAGGGAAAGAAGCTAGTCCAGACATATGGTGCATACGATGTAGGGTATTTGGGCATACCAAGGATCAGTGCCCACTGCTAGCAGACTAAATACAGGTGGGGGGACCCAGTCCGTTGCGCCTGGGACCAAGCGGACTAGCGTTGTGGTGTGATGATTGTCGCATAGCTGACCTACATTATATTAACCACTGCCCTCGTCTAGGTGCGTATGTCCCAGAACTGAAGCAACAATGGTGCAGGTTTTGCCGATCAGTAGGACGTGATGACTAGAACTGTCAAACTTCTGATCTAATGATAGACTGGGGAAACCTATATAGGGTACAATCAAACCCTTCTTCACCACGATCCCCCTCAGGCATAGGTGGCTTGCCAACTAGGGGTAGGGGATGGGGCCAAGGTGGAACCACAGGTAGGGTAAGAGGACAACTGATCTGCTATAACTACGGAGAGGTAGGGCACTTTGCGAGGGACTGCCCGAACCTTGCAAGACAATCCTACAGATATTGTAGACAACTATACCATGTGATTGGCGGCTGCCCAATTTTGATAGCCAAGATGCAGGAAAAGCAACAGATACCTATGCAAAATGTACAGATGGTTAAGGCAAAACCTCGAGATGAAGGACCAAGCGTTAAAGTCATAACACGCAGCAGTAAGGCCACCGGGGGAGCTGAGGTGGAGCCTCTTATCCGAAAAGCAGCCATCAAACAAGAAGGTTTGGGATTACAGAAGGAAAAGGAAACCTTTGTCGCAGCTCGCCAATACTTTTCTAAGGATGAGGCATCTACTTCTTAAGGCCCACGAACCTCAAAGCATATGACGAGGTCAAACCATTTCTACAGGCATGTATGAAGCTACTACGCAACCAAAGGGCCGTAGAAAACCTCCAAGCTTTGATAGATAGTTGTGTAGAAAGAACAACCCCACCCATGAATGTTAAGGATGTGCAAAAACTGTACAAGCATAACAAACGCACTGGTAGGGAAATGCGGCTAACCGCGCAAATTGGTGATTATGAGATGGATCAGGTTATTTTGGACCTAGATTCAGATGCGAACGTACTGCCTAAACAAACTTGGCAGCGAATGGGGGAACCAAAGTTGGAATGGTCCACTATGCAGCTGTGCATGGACAATCAGTAGAAGATCATACCATCGGGGAGACTATCAAAGATCGTGGTAGATATCGCAAGATTTAAGGTCCGGGCTGACTTTGAGGTCATTCGGATTGTAGAGGGTGCAGACCCCTATCCCGTGCTCCTAGGTGTTAGGGTCCTATAATAATATGATTCATAATTTTTGAATTGACTTTGGTAAGTCTTGTAAATATGTACATACCTTGCTTTCTGCAAGTTGTTTTCCCATATTTTGAAAATAATAAAAAACGAAAAAAGAGAGAGGGTAAAAATCCTAAAAGAAATATCAAAGGACATAGAAAAGAAAAGATAAAAAAATAATAAAAAATAGACCCCAAAAGAGAAAAAAGAGATAAAATAAGACCTGAAAGTGAGCAAGTCAAAATTCCACTACTATTTACTTTTATTGCAAGAAAAATGATTATGTGTAGATTGTCAATAAATGCTATAATCCATGACTAGTTAAATAGTTCAATCTTAACTTTTCATGCTTTGAATTTCATGTTTTAGATAGATAATAATGATATGTCAAACAGTTTAAACTTGAAAAATCAGTAGATAGTTAGAGAATAAATGAGGAGCTCAACAGTTTAATCTGAGCCATCGTATGAAATAAGGTTATAATTAGATAGATTTATTGCTTTAAAATAAAAATGGATTTAGGGTTGCAAGCTTAAACGCACCCATGAAAATGAAATGAAAAATTGTTAGAATAATGATGGGTAGGTAGAAAGCAGTTGTGCGAGACATGTAATAAAGCATCATCGGGAAAAAATAACTAATTTCCCCTCCCCCACAATGATCCAGTATTCTAAACCTTCAGTTAAAGAGGCTCAGAGAATTTCTCTGACTTCTGTTGGGACCGAACCCAAGGCTTAATAAATGATTGGTTAAAAATATTGGATTCCCTACATAAAACCCATTTCATCAACATATTCACCGTTTTCCAAAACTATGATCCCTTTTCCTAAGTAAAACACCTTTTTTTCTTAGTGAAAATTAAAACCCACTCTTGATTAATTTCATTTTCATTCAAAAACACTCAAAAAACCTACAAAATTCATTTTATCCTAAGTTCATGTGTAAAAAATCAAAATGGGACAAAACTATGCTTAAATGCCTATTTTACACTTTTAACTTGGTTTAAATATTATGTATTTTAATATATTTCATTCATTACATTCTCCATTTCATATTAATTTCTAACCTAAGTATTAAATCCTTATATAATAAACCCTCCTGTATATATTAATACCCCCAAAAAACCTGCTTATTTTAAGTTAAAACCTATGTTTATATTTTCCCATGTGTCGAAATATAAACCCTGCCCTTTCCCCATAGGTTTCAATATATCTTATTGTTATAATCCCGCCCCTATGGTTTTAAAACACATAAAAATGTTTTATTTACCATATACTATTATATTACCATATAATACATCCCGAAACCATTAGTTATAAAGACATTGGTTAATGTTTTCATACACTAGATAACATTACCCCACCATATCAATAAAATAAAACATTAAGTTTATGCATTTTAAACTTTGTATAAATGCATTTTCATTAAACCCGCCGCATAATACGAGCTTGAACCCATCTATTACCACTGAGCAACTCCAAGATGTAATCTTAGCCGGTCGCATTGGCCCTCCCAAATCCGACGATCCAAATGCCGTATCGCAATTTAAGTTGTGCGACTATAATACACTTCCTAACCACGCGAAATAGGTGTTTTCCCCTTTTCCTCTCTCCTCCATGTGGCCGAGCTTTATTGGATCGCATCCGATCAAACTAATACCACTTACCACCTATTTCGTGCGCGATAACCACTTGCGGTTTTCGCCTTTGAAAGCCTAAAACCACCAGTTTGATTGACGTGACCACCATTAATTTCAAGTTATTTTAGACCTAAAATGCCAAATAAACTTTTGAATTGCATTATTCAAAACCTTTCCTGCACTTATCGACTGTATTCGTCCTCCTGACTGAAGAAAACGAAGCCTGTGCTTTGTTTCCAAGCCCAGAACTTGCAAAAAACCGTGCTTGCTGCCAAAAGACTTCATAAAGTTACCATAAACCTTCAAAAGATACTAGGGACCTGTCAAAGCAATTTAGGACTGTTACAAAGACCTATACATGCGCAAACAGGTATTTTCCAAGAAAAACGAGCATGTTATCATTTAGAAAGACATTGCTAAAGGAACTGAATACAATAAAAGCCCATTTGCCCTAAGAAAGCTTCTATTTGCCTGAAAAGAGTCAAATTCATGTCAAAATTTGATTAAAAACCCCTGTTTTAATACTGCATTCAGTTTTAAAAGGAGAACATCGAGTTTATTTAGCTTTTGCAGATTTAAAAGAATCCTAAATTGCCCATAAATCCTCTGCAGTTAACCCGAACCCTCTGTGCCCAATTTGAAATGATTTTTAGACCAATATCCACTGAAAAGGTACAAGAAACCTATGTTTCTTATTTTATAAATTTGTGAGAGTCTGTAATACAATTTAAAAGTAAAATTGAAGATTAAAAATCCAAGGAAAGAATCAAGTTATACCCATTTTCATCCAAGAACCTCTGTTAAAAGAAAAAATACTTCTGTAAAACGTTTAATCTTACAAAAGAATTCTGAAAGTCCTAAAAATAGAGTTTCAATTATCCAAGCCTAAAAAAATGTCAAAATCCAATCCAACTATGTCATACAAGACTGCAATCGTTATGAATCCTCTACAACCTCCTGTTGTAGACATTGAACACACACCATTAGCAGATGTGGACTATAAAATAGCAGATGCAGTAGTTGAATTTAATCTGTTAGACCTCCACTGCTGGAGCTATGAAAAGTCCTTAGATCAGGTTGAAGATGTCAAAATTTGGGAATCAAACCTACCCAAATATGTTGTTCCAGTCACTCATCAATGCCTAGAGGTTATTAGGTTGTGTCAGAGTTATTATTCACTTGAAAATAGAGCAATGATGAATGCAAACAAAGAGGTGTTGTTTACAACTACTACTGAGTCCAAAAACCAGATGTTACAACTCAAACATGATCCCAAAGCTGTTCCATTGTCAATAGAAGCACTAACAAAGTTGTACATCAATCTTGATTTTCCCAAAAGGTTTCAGATTTTTCAAGTGTTCATGCCTTTACATGTTGAAATTCCACAAATCAACTCTCCATATTCTACTTAAAAATTTCCAGAAGGGTCTAGACATGTCATTTCCATGTTGTCATTCATCCTAGGATACTTTACAGATGAGCATACTGATGAGTCCATCCTAGGGTTTCTGTCTACTTTTGCACCAGGACAATCTCCTTCTGTCATTTTTTATTATGCTGAGTATATAGCTGACAATATCCATGATCAACTAGTCAAAGTGCCAACTGAAGGAGTATTTAGATATACGTCCTTTCTCTTCCATATGTTCTTGTATTTTCAAGCAAACAAGTTTCCTATAACCCTCAAGAAGCTTGATATAGAATTAAATCCACTTTCAGTCATCTTTTGGACTTCTTTGATCAGAAAAGAGTCCACAAATTTCACTTTTGCAGAGTTTACAGATAATTTTTTCCACCCATTGATAAATATGTTGACCAACACAGAATAACCAAGGATCAGTGATGAAATGAAGAAAATTCTACAACTATCAGAGCACACTAGAACTGGTGATTGATACTTATATGAGAAACATACTGCAATTAGAGTTTTTGGGTCTAATCTGTTGCCCTACAAACTACCTAAATTTGTACCAATGAGAGTCTTTGCCTTGGAGTATATCAGGAAAATATTAAATTCTGATTCTATCAACTTCTTAACAGCCAAGAAGCAGACCCAGTTATAGTTAAAGAATAAGGTGGGGCCATTTATTTGTACACAAAGATGTAGAACAAGAAGCAACAAAGAAATTACTTGAGTACAGATTTGAAGAAATATTTTCATGGAACTATGATCCACAAGGAATATTAAGCAAAATGAGGGCTAAGTGTAAAATAACACCCTATATTCATGAGAAAAAACCAAAGATTGAACAGTATGTCAATCAAACTGAGTGGCTAGAAAACACTTTGGTAGATTCAGTTAGACAAAGTGATACTAGTCACACCTCGCAAACTGCAATTCAAGGAGAAAAAGCTACTAAGAGAGTTAGAGAAGAAGGAACATACACTGCTGAAACCACAACTGAAACAAGGTTTAAAATTAGATACAATAAAAAGCCTAAAGTCAATTTAGTTGATAATGGAAAAGTGACAATAGAAGTAGAAGAAACAGATGCTCCAATGACAAATAAGGATGCTACTATAGTCAATACAAATGAGCCAACAACAGAAATTATAAATGCAAGACAACTTGATAATTCCAATACACATGTCATAGAGAAACAATAGAATTTGGAGGCATCTTCCTCACAGACAGCAGAAGAAAAAGATATTGATATGAGGGAAAAATATAAGCGGATTAAGACAAAAAATGAAGAAATGAAGAATGAGATATATTCTCAATATTTGAAGCAAACACCAGGCATTCAGAATAGACTTTTATCAGCTTTGACTATTCAAATAAAAATTTGATTATGTCAGTGCTACAACCAACAGTCAATATTCCTAAGACAGTTGCAAACTACAAGAAAATTGATCTAGAAGTGCCAACATAAAGCATTCATGCACTAGATAAGATTGAGTTTCATAGGCAAAATTTCAGAAATGTTATATTTTACTATAACCACCAAGGTTATGAGTATCAACAAGCTTCAAAATACAATTATAAACATGAGAGATCAAATGAAGGTTGACAATGCCTCATCATATGCCAAAGATCTTAGAATTAAGTCTCTAGAAGAGTTGGTTATCCAAGTAGGATATGATCGTGCAAATGTTAAAGCAACATAACAATTAGTGAAGAAAAAGAATGAAGACAGTGCAACATTGAGGAAATAGTTCAAACTGCCATCAAATGAACATCCTCAAGCCAAAGAAATTGTACAAGAACAGACTCAAAAGGATGACATGATGAATTTGATTTTTTAATTAATAGGACATATAAAAGAGATGGAGACTCAAATGGACAAGTTTGTCCATGAAAGAGAAACTAAAAAAGCTTAGGAAACTCCTATAGTAATTCCCATGGTTACTACTGCTGTGCCTTCAACTCTGGCAGAAGAGTTAGCACCAAAAGAAGCACTGGATATTGCAGTGCCAGTGACATCATCCACAACTTTAGCCACAAAGTCTTCTACATCAACAATGCAACCAACAGATGAGGCTATTAAATTAGTAAAAGCCATGAAAGAAATGTCACTTCAAGCAAATGAGATTAACATATTGAAGAAGATGATTGATAATCTTGAAGACACCAAAAAGCTAGCTCAAATAAATGCTAAAACTCATGAGCAAAGGGATAACAGGTTAAATACTGAGTTAAAAAATCTACAAAAATATTTGACATTGAAAGAGCCAATTTCTTATGTAAAGAATCACTTATGGAGTAAAACCATTCAAGCCATAAATGATGTTTGGCCATCTATCCAGGTAATATATGAGTAGAGGGATTTACTGAAGGCAGCATAGGCAGAGATTTAGAAAACAAAAGATGAGCTAGGTGACAAACCTGAGCAAGCAATAGAATTGATAAAGTTTCTCAACAGTAAAAACATGCAAGAGTTGGAAGAAATACAAATCACTGATAGGACAGAGACAATCCTTGAAATAAGGAAAGTCATTTCAAAGAAGAATCTTATGAAACAACTTGAAGAGAAATGTGAAAATATGAACATAGCCATAACCAAGTTCATGGTTAAATTTGAAAATTTGAGGCAAAGAAGTTTGCCTAATATTTTGGTCATTAATGATAAACTCATGCCACAGGAAGGCTACAATAAGAAAATTAGAGAGTATGCAAAAGAGCAAGTGGACAAGACAAATGGACAAGGTATTTCTATAGGGAAGGTCTTACTCAAAAGTTTTGAAGACTTGTTTTATCTTCAGCATGAGATAAAACACTTATTTGTCATTAAACCAACATTTGCTAGATATACCGAGGCAGATGAAGACTTCAGGAGGCTTAAAAAGATACAAATTCCTAGTGATGAAGCTTGGAAGTCATTCACTGACTTACTGTAAAAGTCAAAGTGCAGAGAGAAAGACAAAAAATGGTTTGCTGATTTTTTTAGTCAAAATAGAGTTCATTACAGCAGTAAGGCAATTTTTACAGAGATTAAAGAATATCCGAGTTAAAGAGTATCAAAGGATAAAGAGAATCAGAGTTAAAGAGTATAAGATAATATTTCAAAACAAATTTGAAATATCTATGCCAGCAAAGAGGACAGCAAGGCAGCCAGCTGCACCTAATTCACAAACAATTTTCTATTTTATTTGGATAAATAGGACAACTTGCTGATTTGTTAAGCAACTGTAACTATTTTGTTGTAAATATATTTTATTTTCTCCTTAGATAATTCCTAGAAGCAGTCTAGGATATTTTGTAAACAATTTTGTATAAATACTTCACCCTTTGAAGTATTAGTATGGAATAAATTGCTGAATATTTCTATAGTCATTTTTGTTGGACTTGGAAGCTTTTTGTTGCAAAATTCAAGTAGTAGACTGGATCAAATCAACTAGCATCAAATTTCAGGATTCATGTGATGAGCCATTGAAGTGAAGTACTTTCTACTTGTCATTGTTTATCTTCTCTGTTTTCATGCATCCATTATGTATTCTAATTTTGAATGAATAAACAGGAGTATTATTTCAGGATTTGTTAAAAGCACCCTGTCTTTACTGTTTATCATTTCTATGTTTTCTGCTGATTTCCAAAGTATGGAACCCTTAATTGCTTCCTCTTTCGTTTGACCTCCATCTACTCCTTATTTTTTCTGGATCAAGGAACCCTTCATTGCTCTTTATCCCGATTAAACCACTTCACCAAAACAACCTTCCAAGATCTTCAAAGACTTATCTATCTTGCCCTAAAAACATTTGAATTTTTGACTTTGATCCTAGTTCTGTCTGCTTGAATTTTGACTCCTTAGCCTAATGGACAAACAAATTTCCCACTATCCATCTCATTAAGTGATTTTTCCCACCAAACCAAACCAAATCAAAACCATATTTCACAATCATAACTAGCCTTAATATCTTATAATCAAAACAAAGTTAAATCTTACAGAGAGAGCCCTCTTTGAACCCTAGGAAGGCTAGATCCTAGAGTTTAAAAGTAGGTTTGTGGTTACCTCTAGTATTCTTAGACTTTAAAGCAAAATCTCACAACTTTAGAATTACTAGAGTGATAAGATACTGGTGACCATACTGGGGACTAACCAATCCTTAGTCTTAAAATAGGTCTTAAGGAAATATTTTTCATTATCTTTTTGCCTTTAAGACTGTTTTAAAAGTTGTGAGTATCATTTTATAAAAAACTGTAATTTTGGCTTCTAGAAAAATTTACTATACGAGGTCTAACCCGAATCCTAAACCTACTGTTATAGTAGACAATCCGGACAAAATTAGAAAAAACAATAAACAGATAGAAGATTTAGATGCCAAAGTTTCATTAATTAGAGCCAATTCATTACCACAAGAATTAGTAAGTTTACAAGATATACAGTTTGATTTGAAATTTGAACATTCTTTATTCAAGAGAAAATTTGAAAGTAATTTAAGTACTGTTGTTATAGACATTGTTTTTATTTCATTTTTGGAAACAAAACAGGAAAATATTGCAGTAGATTCTGAATTAAAGAAATTTAAAAATCAGGATAAAATTGAAGAGATAAATGCTACTATTCTCAAAGAAATAGATGAGGCTATTGAATTAGCCCAATTGTTAGCTTACACATCTAAACCTTCTATTTCTCATTTAGTACCACTACATCATCTATAGTTTCAGCTACCATCCAATCTACAGATCCATTTATCCCTAGAAAACCCTTACAACCTAGAATATTATTTCCATCATCCACTATTTTACCTTCTACTATTTCAAACACATAATTCTCATTTCCTACTAGTTCCTTATATATTCCAGTTTCATTTCCTAGTACCTCCACTTCATATTTTAGTTCATCTACTACGTTTTCTAGTTCACCATCCTATATTCTAGTTTCATCAGTTACTTCTATTACTACATCAGCTAGTACTACTAGTTCAACCCCATGCACTTCCAATATACCTCCTAGCCAAGCTAAAATTCAAGCTATGGATGCTAGGTATGTTCCGCTAGTTCTTCCAGGACAGTTACATGACATGCCTCAGGATTACCAAAGTAAGATACCACAATTTGATGCTACTACATAGTACACTGCCTAGCAGCACATAAATAAAATGACATATTACTTTGAACTCCATGAAATAGATGATTCTGATTTACAAATGAGACTGTTTGCACAAACATTAACAGGGGAAGTCAAAAAATGGTTTAAAGGTCTTACTGCTGGTAGTATAATTGACTTAGCAATTTTTCATAGAGTATTTTTAAATAAATGGGAAAAGAAGAAAAATCCACTCCAAATACTTTCTGAATTTGATGCAATGAAAAGAGCTCTAAATGAATCAGTCCAAGACTACTGCACTAGATATAACAGTGTTTACAACTCAATCCCAGTCAATATTAAACCCACTCCTGACTCTGTCCTACTCAAATTCCTTGATGGATTTGACACAAACATGGTTTATCAGTTGAGGAAAAGAAATGCTGAAACCTTAGAAATAATGCAAACATATGCTGTAGGTGTAGAAGTAAATATTTTAGCTAGAAAAGCTAGATTGAGGAATGAGAGGAGAGTAACTATGAAAGAAGAAGCTTCTAATTCAGATGGAAAAATAAATCAATTAGCTAAGAATTTAGAGAGAATGATGGATAGATTAGACAACATAGAAAGGAGACCTCAATGGGATAATCAACAACAAATCATAAATCCCAATTTTAAGAAAAATATAAATTCAGGAAAATCAAAAGAATCAGCTCCAGATCAGACAATAAGACCCCCATTTCAGGAGAACTATGCTGAAAGTTCTCAAAACAATGTAGATGATGAAGATACCATAAATCTAATGGGTATAAATGAAGATAACACTATCTTCCTCACTCAGGAAGACCAAGAGTTATTTGAAATGCAACAACTTCAATTAGATTCAGGTGAATCATTTGATTACACACAAGGTTATGATTTTGTTATAAATGAAGTACATAAGCAATATAACCTTAGAAGTAAGAAAAATATTGAACCTTCTACTAAGAAATTTTCTCAAACTGAAAATAAGAAAACAGTAGAAGCCCCAACAACAAAATTTCTGCAAATTCTCCCTAGGGAAAATAAGCAAAACTCTAGTTCTTCCCAAAAAGTTTCCAGCTCTAAAATTTCACCAAGGCCAAAAATTGTTGACATAACAGATGAAGTTGATCAAATAACAAAAGATTCACAAAAATATGCTGTTGTTAAAACAACTAATTTTGCTAAAACAACAAACTTAGAGTCCAAAACATCCACTGCTAATCCAAAATCGGCAAGATCCAAAAGCTGCCACTAAAAAACAGTTTCTGACAGCCCAAAATCTGAAAAAACATCTACTGCTTCTCAAACCATTCTTGAAAAGAAAACTAGGAGCAGTAAGACACAAGAAACTCAAACAGAAAATGAAAACATAACTGTAGAAAAACAAGATAAACCCACTCAAACCACAGTTACTAAGGAAGAGTTAATTCAAATAAGTAAATCACAACCTTCATTCAATATACAAACTAAAATTGCAAAGTTAAAAATACCAATTCCTTTGACAGATTTGGTAAAACATGATTTATATAAAACAACAATCACTGAAACGTTAAACATGAATGATGGAGAAGGATCTGTAAACTTAAATGATGATCAACCAGACTTGATTTTTGGCCCTGATGTGAATCGAAAGCATCAAGATGGAGTAGTTCCTCCATTTTACATCAGTTTAACTGTAGATGACCAAATTTTACACAATGCAATGTTAGATTCAGGAGCTTCAAACAATCTAATGCCCAAAGCAATAATGGAAACTCTGAATTTAGACATTACAAGGCCTTACAAAGATTTATTTTCATTTGATTCAAGCAAAGTTAAATGCTTAGGTTTAATTAAAGGTTTGTGTGTTACATTAGTTTAATATCCAGGTAAAAGTATACTCATGGACATTGTAGTATCTGATATCCCACCCAAATATCGAATGTTACTATCTCGCTCATGGGGAGAAAAATTACAGGGATCTCTACAATTGGACATGTCATATGCTACTATATCAGTCTTTGGTCAACCAAAGAAGCTTTATAGGGAAACATTGATGAAATATATGGTAAGTAATGCAGTGTTAGGTCCCTATATTACTAGTATAGTCCCTTATTGTTGTTAGTGTAACCCCCTTATTGTTATTATTGTACCCTTGTAACCCCCATTTTGTTATTATTGTGCCCTTAAATTATTATTGTTAGGTCGGCTAGGATTTCATTGTGGCCCACTAGGATTACATTATGGCCACATGGACTCCTATATATAGAAAGGAGGTTTTGTAAATTGTATCATCCAAGAATTGTTCATTTATGTATCATTGAGGTCTTCCTTCTGCGGCTGTATATTTTAAGGTGTTATTATCTTTCTATTTTTGTTTGTTGCACAATATTTGGTATCGATAGTTTTGATTCTAGGTTTCGCCGCTCCAAATAGGTCATCGTGGTATTTTTCGCTATAAATTTTTTCACAAGTTTGGTTGAAATTTTAGGTGGTTTTGAAATCCCAGAGAATATCGTCAAAAAATTTGAGTTTGGTTCATACGTATTTTTAGATACTTCAAGTGGAAGTTTGGTCTTTTTTCAAGCTCTCAGCCCAGTCATTGTAACATCTATGCCAAGTAATCTTCTTCTTCTACAAAGGTTCAGAACCTAAAATTTTTAGGTGCGAAGCCTAAAATCTTGAGGAAACTCGTCAAAAATTTCAGATCTTGCCTGCTAATATTATCAAAGAGGATTCAGAATGGTAGTGTTTTTCAGTTCAATTTCATCCTCAGAGGACTAAAATATTCATAACTATCTCTCTGAGCATCAGATTGGAGTGCCGTAAAAATTGGTCGCAAGTACACAGACTTTAGTTTCTTGGATATCAATTTCAGAGTTAAGACAAAAAAGGATGATGTATGTCTGGATAAGTTCACCATACCCGTGTCAAGTCGTACTAGGTCATTGTGGGAGATTGGACACAATGTTGTCTTGGAGAATCCAAATCAGGTCATACCTGTGGCATTAAAAAGATAATTCATAGGGCCACATTAGTATCGAAATTCAAATATTGAAGTTCTGCAATCATAGAGATAATCTAATTTCAATATCGAGCTCCTTAAAAGCAAGAAAAAGGTGTGTATTTATTTATTTTTATTTTTATTATATATATATATATATATATATATATATATTTTTTTTTTTTTTGGAATTGCATAAGTCTTGTTTGAAGAATCAATTGAATTGACTTGTACACACAGAATAGATATTAGTATTGGGTTCAAGAGATGCCTCGTAAAACAATTAATAATTACGTGTTTCTTAAGGTCACTATGACTCAGAAGAATGGTGAATTGCAAACACATGTATCAAAATTTATAAAGATAGTAAGGTAACAAATTTACCTGGAAGGAGTAAAAAAAATTAAATGAAGTTTAATAAGGTATGAAGCTATATTGATAAAGTAATGGCATGGAAGCTAAGAGATGAAATGAAAGACAACATGGAGGCACAGAAAGAAAAGAAATGATCAAAAGGCAGCAGGATTTATGTTTCTTTGGGTGGTGTTGATGTTATAAGAAAGGTTTCCTAATGGTGAAAAGATAGTAGAAGAACCTCATGATGAGAACAAAATAAATGTTAACTGTGATTTCATAAACTCTAATGTTGGCGGGAAGAACCACCATATTCCAAAGATGGATATGAGGAAGTTTGATGGAAAGGATCCTGTAACATGGATACTACATATGGAGTAATATTTTGATCTCCATAACGTGCAAAACACACAAAAGGTACGCATTGCAACTTTAAATTTAGAACAAAATACATGTGTATGGTATCGATGGCTTTGCTCCCGTAAAAAAATTGTCACTTGGTCAATTTTTACGGAGGAAATGATAGCACATTATGAGGATACAAAGAGCAACACCTTCTTTAACCAATTGATAAATCTCAAACAAAAGGGTTTAGTGGGGCAGCACATTGAGGACTTCCAAAAATTGAATATAAGGGTAACTGATATTCCAGAGGAACACAGGATTGATCTCTTCATAGGCACTTTAAAGGATAACATGCAACATGAAGTTCGCGTTATGGAACCTAATTCATTGGAGAAGGCATTCAGGTTGGCAAGAAAAGTTGAATGTAAAATTATGGCGACAAGGAAGCCTACCACTCAATTCTATAAAGATGGAAGTGTTGCTACGCCTAGATTTCCACAACCTACAAGGTTGACACCACAACAATTGGAAGAAAAAAGAGCAAAAGGGCTTTGCTACAGTTGTGATAGAAAATACACTAAAGGTCATAAGTGTGCTGAGAAGAAATTATTTTACATAGATTGTGAAGAGGAAGAAGAAATGAACAAGAAGAGGATATACACCAGGAACCAGCCCTAGAAGAGGAAGAAATGAATCCGACCATATCGTGTAATGCACTGGCAGGAATTACCACTCCTCAAACTCTCAAGATAGCAGGACAAATCAAGAAGAAAAGGTAATAGTGTTGATTGATTCAGGTAGCACCCATAATTTTATTCATTGTAAGGTAGCCAAGGAATTAAATTGTTTCCTATACCCAGCACCAGAATGTCAAGTGATGGTTGCTAATGGAGGAACTATAAATTGCTCCGGAAAATGCCATAATATTAAGCTAACCATGGGGGAATATGTATTGACTAGTCCAATGCTTTCCATTCCTATGGGAGGTGCTGATGTTGTACTAGGAGTACAATGGTTACAATCTTTGGGGATGGTAGCTTTTAATTTTCAAGAACTTTTCTTGAAATTTTTTTTAGAAGGAAAGGAAGTTGAATTACGGGGTATTGAAGGGAAGCCGGGAAGGATAATAAGCTCTAATGTCATGAAAAAGCTTCTAAAGAAAGAACAACGAGGCGTAATTGCACAATTATGCTCACTAGAAGTTCCGACATCAAAATCATCTATTTCTGCAGATCTCCAACAAGTCTTTGACAATCATTCCAAGGTGTTTGAAACTCCTAAAGGACTCCCACCTATTCGTGATCATGATCATGCTATTCATTTGATTCCAGGAAGTGTTCCTCCAAACATCAGGCCTTATAGATATCCTTACTTCCAAAAGAGCGAAATTGAACGTATGATTGCGGAAATGTTAGAGGCGGGTATAATTCAACCTAGTCAAAGTTCTTTCTCTGCTCCTGTAGTATTGGTACACAAGAAGGATGGATCATGGCGAATGTGTCAAGATTATAGGGAGCTCAATAAGCTCACCATTAAAGATAAATTTCCCATTCCTGTGATTGATGAATTATTGGATGAATTACATGGAGCAATTTATTTTACCAAGTTGGATCTTCGTTCAGATATCATCAAATTAGAATGAAGACTGAAGATATTCTAAAAACAGCATTTCGAACTCATGAGCATCATTATGAATTTTTGGTCATGCCTTTTGGCCTTACCAATGCACCTTCTACATTTCAAGGGTTGATGAATTCCATTTTCAAACCCTTCCTTAGAAAATTTGTGCTAGTATTTTTTGATGATATACTAATCTACAAGAGGTCTTGGAAGGATCATGTTGAACATGTTGACAGGGTGCTCAAACTATTGCAGGAGAAACAATTATATGCAAAAAAATCCAAATGTTTCTTTGGAGTACAAGAGGTGGAAAATCTGGGTCATATTGTATCTCACGAGGGTGTTAAAGTAGACCCTAACAAAATTAAAGCCATTAAGGAATGGAAAGTTCCCACAACCATAAAGCAGTTGCGAGGATTTCTCGGGTTAACAGGGTATTATCGCAAGTTTGTTAAGAATTATGGGAGAATAGCAGCACCGCTAACAACATTATTGAAGAAAGATGCATTTTCATGGACTCCTGAAGCAACTAAGGCCTTTGAACATCTTAAAGAGGCAATGTGCCTAGCACCGGCCTTAGCTACGCCAGACTTCACAAAAACCTTTATTGTGGAATGTGATGCCTCAGGAAATGGAATTGGTGCAGTTTTAATGCAGGAAGGAAGACCCATTGCTTTTGAAAGTCGTCCAATCAAAGGAAAGTATTTACAGAAACCTATTTATGAGAAGGAAATGTTAGCAATACTACATGCACTAAAGAAATGGCGAACTTACCTAATGGGGAGACACTTCAAGGTAAAAACTGATCATGATAGTCTTAAACACTTTTTGGAACAAAGACTATCTTCAGAAGAGCAGCAAAAATGGGTCACAAAGATGTTGGGTTATGACTTTGAAATAATATACAAAAAGGAAAGCTTAATGTTGTTGCAGATGCACTCTCAAGAAAGAATGAAGAGGTGGAAGCATTGCTTTGTGCCATTTCTATTATCCAACCAGATTGGATAACCGAAGCAAGAGATGAATGGAAGAAGGACAAAGATGTTTGGACACTCATTCAAAAGTTGCAGCAAGATCCTAATACATCTGATACATTTAGTTGGAAAAATGATTCCTTGTGGTACAAAGATCGCTTATATCTTTGTAAGAATTCCCAACTAAAACAAAAGATTCTTCTGGAATTGCACACTTCTCCTTTAGGAGGACACTCAGGATTTTTAAAAACTTACCACAGGGTGAAGAAAGAATTTTTTTGGGATGGCCTTAAATTTGATATTCAAAAGTTTGTGGCAAAATGTTTGGTTTGCCAGCAGAATAAAGTGGAAACAATTAAGACCCCGAGACTTCTACAACCTTTATCCATTCCAAGTGAATGTTGGGAGGAGATTTCAATGGATTTTATCACGGGTTTACCTAAGTCCGAAGGAAAGAGTGTCATCATGGTGGTAGTTGATAGACTTACCAAGTATGCACACTTTTGTGCATTATCTCATCCATTTAAAGCAAGCACAGTTGCTACTACATTTATGGACAAAATTCAAAAGCTACATGGAAGCCCAAGGGTCATTGTGAGCGACAGAGATCCCATTTTTACTGGAAATTTTTGGACGGAGTTATTTTCTTGTTTGGGTACTCAATTAGCTCATAGCTCATCTTATCATCCTCAATCCGATGGTCAAACCGAGATAGTAAATAAATGTTTGGAAGGATATCTTCGTTGTTTTGTATCTGATAAACAAACACAATGGGTCAAGTGGTTACCTCTCGCTGAATGGTGGTATAACACTTCCTTCCATACCGCAGCAAAAATGACCCCATTTATGGCACTTTATGGATATCATCCACCATCCATCACATCATCTTTAAGGGAAAATTCGAAGGTTCAAGCAGTGGAAGATCACATCGAGCATCAACAAGAAGCTCTCCAACTCTTAAAGGATAACCTGAATTTGGCACAAAATCGAATGAAACAACAGGCAGATCAACATCGTAGCGAGAGAAGTTTTGATGTAGGAGATTGGGTATTTTTACGGCCACAACCATACAAACAAATGTCCCTCAAGCAAGCAAAGAAGGATAATAAATTATCGCCAAAGTACTATGGTCCTTACAAGGTGTTGCAAAAGATTGGTACTATGGCATACAAATCGGAGCTTCCTGCTTCTTCGCGAGTACATCCAGTTTTCCATGTTTCATGCTTAAAGAAGGTTATAGGTGAAAATCTTCCAGTTCAAACAATATTGCCAGAACTTGATGAGGAAGGAAAAATCATATTGGAACCTGAAGCAGTCACGGAAATAAGAACTCGACAACTACGTAATCGATCAATTTCAGAGTATCTCATCAAGTGGAAGAACTTACCCACTGAAGATTCTACATGGGAGGATGAGAATTTTATACAGAAGCACCCAGAGCTACTCAAGCATCGAGGACAACACTTTTTTGAAGGAGAGGGGCATGTTAGGTCCCTATATTACTAGTATAGTCCCTTATTGTTGTTAGTGTAACCCCCTTATTGTTATTATTGTACCCTCGTAACCCCCATTTTGTTATTATTGTGCCCTTAAATTATTATTGTTAGGTTGGCTAGGATTACATTGTGGCCCACTAGGATTACATTATGGCCCCATGGACTACTATATATAGAAAGGAGGTTTTGTAAATTGTATCATCCAAGAATTGTTCATTTATGTAATGTATTGGAGGTTGCCCCCTTGAAGTGGCTTATTTCTAAGGTGCTGATATCTCTTTTCTTCTATTTTTGGAGCTGGTTACACAACATGCAGCAAGATCAATAAATTACCCAATTTATGCTACACGTACTGATCTAAATTCCTTCATCTTATGTAACTTTGAAACTGATAATGAAATCAAAACTGAACTAAAGGACAAAAAAATACAAAACAATGACAATATCTTTCATGAATCTTTGTGGCATTTAGATTTTGATGGCTCATTAAACAAGTAAGTAGCAGGAGCAGGAGTTTGGATAACTAATATTGAGAAGAATCATGCAGAAGAACATGTTTTCAGGCTGAATTTTAAATGCACCAACAATATGGTTGAGTATGGAGCCCTCATTTTAGGACTCCAGATTATAAAAAACTTAGGAGGAAAAATAATAGAAGTAATGGGAAACTCAGAATTGATTGTAAAACAAATGAACGGTGAATATTCTGTTTACAATCCTAGACTAGGCCAATATAGAGAGACTGTATGAGATTTGATTGATGATTTGTTGGAATGTAATTTCTTTGCAATACATAGAAAGCAAAATTTACAAGCACACTCCTTAGCAACTTTTGCTAGTACTTGTAATTTACCGTTTCAACCCAATGATAAATATATACTGCAGAAGTAAAACACAGACCAATAATTCCAGATAACCTTAAATATTGGCAGATTTTTTCACAAGACCAACACATTTACCATTTTATGAATAATGAAGGTGAATTTCAGAACTGTAAAATAGACACTGATTGTACCATAGATCAAGATTTAGATAGTGAAATTGATTTAAATAATATAGATGTAAATAAAGTAAATTTTTCTATACCAACTAAGTTTAGTCAATCAGATATAGATAACTTAGAGAGAGTAGAAATTGATGAGATAATTGATGATGAATCTGAAATATTAAATCTCAAAGATAATTTCTTACCAAAAGGTTTAACTCATTTAGAAGATTTATTTGACTCAAATGATGTTGCTAGAAAACCCAAAATGGAGCCACTTAGATTTGAAATTGAGGCATGCAACATAGGCACAGAGTTAAAACCTAAAATGATAAAAATTTCCAAAGCCTTACCTCAACAAGAAAAAGAAAAATATATTGTTATTTTTAAGGAATTTCAAGATGTTTTTTCTTGTAGTTATGAGGAACTAAAATCCTATTACACTATCATAGTTCAACATAAAATACCTATAAAAGAAGATCAAAAGTCTTTTAAACAAAAGTTAAGAAGGATCAACCCTGTGTTGATGCCTTTGATTGAAAAAGAGGTAAAAAGAATGTACGATGCATAGATACTTGCACCAATCAGATATTTTGATTCGGTTTCTAACCTAGTTCCAACTAGAAAAAAGACAGGAGAGATTAGATTATGTGTTGATTTTAGGAATTTAAACAAAGTATTCTTAAAAGATAATTATCCTTTACCAAATATGGATCACATTTTACAAAGGGTAGTTGTTTCTTCTAGGATTTCTCTTTTAGATGGATTTTCAGGATACAACCAAATTTTAGTCCAACCAGAGGATCAAGCCAAAACAACTTTTACTACTCCTTGGGGCACTTTTATGTATGTAAAAATGCCTTTTGGTTTAATGAATGCAGGGGCTACCTTTCAAAGAGCTATGAATATAGCCTTTGCAAAGGAAATTCATGAATTTTTAGTGATTTACTTAGATGACATAACTGTATTTTTTAAGACTGACTATGAACATTTAGATCATCTTAGACAAGACTTTATTAAATGCAAAAAGTTTGGCATCTCATTAAACCCTAAGAAAACATTATTTGGACTAGAAGAAGGCAAGTTACTAGGACACATAATATCTAAGGAAGGAATTAGAATAGACCTTTCTAGAATAGAAGCAATTCTTAACATTAGTCCTCCAAGAAACATAAAAGAGTTACAAGATTTTCTAGGAAAAATTAACTTTTTAAGAAGATTCATTTCCAATTTAGCTGAGATAACTAGAGAATTAAGCAACATCCTTAAAAAAGATTCAGTTCTTAAATGGACTATTGAGGCCAAACAATCATTTGAATCTATCAAACAGGCCTTAACCAAAACCTCAGTCCTTATAAGTACTGACTTTAAAAAGGATTTCATCTTTTTTTCATTTTCTTCAGAACACACCATTGCTATAGTTTTACTGTAGAAAAATGACCAGGGTTATGAACAACCCATAGCTTTCTTTAGCGGAACACTTAGAGATGCAACTTTTAAATACAATATCATGGAAAAACATGCTCTAGCTTTGGTAAATGCCATTAAATATTTCAGAGTGTACATTCTCTATTCTCACATCATTGCCTATGTCCCAAATGCAGTAGTAAAAGAAATTATAACTCAGGATGGTCCTGATGGTAGAAGAGGTAAGTGGATTGCCACAATTTTAGAATATGACATAGAGATAAAACCCACTAAATTGATAAAAGGTCAAGGTTTAGCCAAACTTATGGCTGAATCAAATTGTCATGCCTTAGACATAAATTTTATTGCCCAAGTAGATGATCAGGAAGAGATGGCGACTCCAAAGATCAATGAAGCCTTTTCAGACTCACCATGGTATGCAGATATCATATTTGTATTACTAAAATTACAAGCTCCTCCTGGATTATCAAGAAAAAAAGTTAGATTCTTAAAGCTTAAGGTAGTAAGATTTTGTATATTAGACAATGTACTTTTTTGGAAAGATCATAGTGGGATTTTGTTAAATAATTTGTTAGAAGAAGAAGCTGACAAAGTATTACAATAATTTCATGCAGGTGATTGTGGAGGACATCTCTACTGGAAGACTACGGCAGATAAAATCCTTAGAGCTGGTTTTTATTGGCCTACTTTATTTGCAGATGTTAAAAACTATGTGACCTCCTGTCACAAGTGTCAAATATTTGAGGGTAAGAAAAAGCTGTTACCCCTGCCCTTAAAGCCCATTTCAACAATGGGGTCTTGACTTCATTGGAGAAATTCACCGCCCATCATCAGCCCAACATAAGTGGATTCTGACAGCCACTGACTATTTTACCAAGTGGATTGAAACCATACCCTCTAGGCAAGCCACATACACTATAATTATCTCCTTTTTAGAAAGAAACATACTTTCAAGATTTGGAAGTCCTCAAAAGATAATTACTGACAATGTAGCTGCATTCAAATATAAATATATGATTGAATTTTGTCCATAAATATCACATTACCCTAGGCCATTCTTTTGCATATTACCCACAAGGTAATGGTCTAGCTGAATCTTCAAATAAGAGCCTTGTAAACATCATAAAAAAGTTACTTGAAGATAACAAAAAGACTTGGAACAAGAAATTAGTCAATGCCTTATGGGCAGATAGACTTACAACCAAAAAATATATTGGTACATCTCCTTACCAGCTTGTATATGGAATGGATGTTGTTTTTATATCTTCCTTAGGAGTACCAGTAATGAAAATTATCAAAGAATTACAAGTTGAACCAAATGACATTCAAAGAAGGATAAATCAAACCATTCACTTGAAAAAAACAAGAGAAGAGTTTTACATTAAGTCTCAAGTTATCCAGGATAAGATAAAGAATTTTTTTGACAAAAAGAGTAAAGAAGATGATTTCTACATTGGAGACAAAGTGTTAAAATGGGATTCAAGAAGAGAAGACAAAGGTAAACATGGAAAATTTTATTTTCTATGGAAACGACCTTATCTTATTTATGGTTACAGAGGTAACAATGCTTTCTATCTGAAAGAAATGGATGGATCAGATATGTTAGATGGACCAGTAAATGGAAAAATGCTGAAGCACTACTACTCCTCAGAGATAACAAATAGTTAGTTTCATTTACTTTGACCATTGTACATATACATTGAAGATTTTAGATTGGATTGGATGTTTTCCAAACAAAGTTGAAGCCCGGAGAGAAGGCCCTAAGCTTTGAGAGGTAAAATATCATAAAGTATGAATAATTGCAGATATCAAAAGACACTTACAGGGTCATCATAGTCAAAATTCAAAGGCTACTAGTCTTAAAAGTTCTTGACATTTCACTAAGAAATGCCATCCCCATGTGGAGCCACTGTTAGGGTCCTATAATAATAGGATTCATAATTTTTGAATTGAATTTGATAAGTCTTGTAAATATGTACATACCTTGATTTCTGCAAATTGTTTTCCCATATTTTGAAAATAATAAAAAATGAAAAAAAATAGGGTAAAAAGTCCTAAAATAAATATCAAAGGAATTAGAAAAGAAAAGATAAAAAAAGAATAAAAAATAGACCCCAAAAGAGAAAACAAAGATAAAATAATACCTGAAAGTGACCAAGTCAAAATGCCACTACTATTTACTTTTATTGCAAGAAAAATGATTATGTGCAGATTGTCAATAAATGTTATAATGCATGATCAATTAAATAGTTCAATCTTAACTTTTCATGCTTTGAATTTCATGTTTTAGATAGAGAATAAAGATATGTCAAACAATTTAAACTTGACAAATCAGTAGATAGTTAGAGAATAAATAAGGAGCTCAACAATTTAATCTGAGCCCTAGGATTAAATAAGGTTAGAATTAGATAGATTTATTGCTTTAAAAGAAAAATGGATTTAGGGTTGCAAGCTCAAATGCACCCATGAAAATGAAATAAAAAATGTTGATGGGTAGGTAGAAAGCAATTGTGAAAGACATGTAATAAAGCATCATCGGGCAAAAATAACTAAAATCCCCTCCCCCACAATGATCCAATATTCTAAACCTTCATTTAAAGAGGCTTAGAGCATTTCTTTGACTTCTGTTGGGACCGAACCCAAGGCTTAATAACTGATTGGTTAAAAATATTGGATTCCCTACATAAAACCCATTTCATCAGCATATTCACCCTTTTCCAAAACTATGATCCATTTTCCTAAGTAAAACACCTTTTTTTCTTAGTGAAAAGTAAAACCCCCCTTGATTAATTTCATTTTCATTCAAAAACACTCAAAAAACCTACAAAATGCATTTTATCCTAATTTCATGTGTAAAAAATCAAAATGGGACAAAACTATGCTTAAATGCCTATTTTACACTTTTAACTTGGTTTAAATACTATGTATTTTAATATATTTCATTCATTTCATTCTCCATTTCATATTAATTTCTAACCTAAAGTATTAAATACTTATATAATAAACCCTCCTGTATATATCAATTTCTTTATATATTAATACCCCCAAAAAACCTACTTATTTTAAGTTAAAACCTATGTTTATATTTTCCCATGTGTCGAAATATAAACCCCACCCTTTCCCTATAGGTTTTAATATATCTTATTGTTATAATCCCGCCCCTATGGTTTTAAAACACATAAAAACATTTTATTTACCATATACTATTATATTACCATATAATACAT
Organism: Pinus albicaulis; assembly: GCA_034641835.2. NCBI lineage: Eukaryota > Viridiplantae > Streptophyta > Pinopsida > Pinales > Pinaceae > Pinus > Pinus albicaulis. The sequence continues at coordinate 30,128,733 of CM076573.1, forward strand.
CTCGAAACCACTAGTTATAAAGACATTGGTTAATGTTTTTATACACTAGATAACATTACCCCGCCATATCAATAAAATAAAACATTAAGTTTATGCATTTTAAACTTTGTTTAAATGCATTTTCATTAACCCCACTGCATAATACGAGCCTGACCCCACCTATTACCACTGAGCAACTCCAAGATTTAACCTTAGCCGTTCGCATTGGCCCTCCCAAATCTGACGATCCAAAGGCCATATCGCAATTTAAGTTGCGTGACTATAATACACTTACTAACCATGCGAAATAGGTGGTTTCCCATTTTCCTCTCTCCTCCATGTGGCCGAGCTTTATTGGATCGCATCTGATCCAACTAATACCATTTACCACCTATTTCCTATGCGATAACCACTTGCAGTTTTCGCCTTTGAAAGCCCAAAACCATGACTGATGTGACCGCCATTAATTGCAAGTTCTTTTAGACCTAAAATGCCAAATAAACTTTTGAATTGCATTATTCAAAACCTTTCCTGCACTTATCGACTGTATTAATCCTCCCGATTGAAGAAAACGAAGCCTGTGCTTTGTTTCCAAGCCCAGAACCTGCAAAAAATCGTGGTTGTTGCCAAAAGACTTCATAAAGTTACCAGAAACCTTCAAAAGATACTAGGGACTTGTCAAAACAATTTAGGACTGTTACAAAGACCTATACCTGCGCAAACAGGTATTTTCCAAGAAAAATGAGCTTGTTATCATTTAAAAAGACATTGCTAAAGGAATTGAATACAATAAAAGCCTATTTTCCCTAAGAAATCTTCTATTTCCTCGAAAATAGTCAATTTCATGTCAAAATTTGATTAAAAACCCTTGTTTTAATACTGCATTCAATTTTAAAAGGATAACATCGAGTTTATTTAGCTTTTGCAGACTTAAAAGAATCCTAAATTGCCTAGAAATCCTCTACAGGTAACCCCAACCCTCTGCGCCCAATTTGAAACGATTTTTAACCCAATATCCACTGAAAAGTTACAAGAAACCCCTGTTTCTTAATTTATAAATATGTGAGAGTCTGTAATACAATTTAAAAGTAAAATTGAAGGTTAAAAATCCCGGGAAAGAATCAAGTTATACCCATTTTCATCCAAGAACCTCTGTTAAAAAAAAAAAACTTCTGTAAACCATTTAATCTTACAGAAGAATTCAGAAAATCCTAAAAATGGAGTTTCAGTTATCCAAGCCTAAAAAAATGTCAAAATCCAATCCAACTATGTCATCCAAGACTGTAATCATTATGAATCCTCTACAACCTCCTGTTGTAGACATTGAACACACACCATTAGTAGATGTGGACTATAAAATAGCAGATCCAGTAGTTAAATTTAATCTGTTAGACCTCCACTGCTGGAGCTATGAAAAGTCCTTAGATCATGTTGAAGATGTCAAAATTTGGGAATCAAACCTACCCAAATATGTTGTTCCAGTCACTCATCAATGCCCAGAGGTTATTAGGTTGTGTCAGAGTTATTATTCACCTGAAAATAGAGCAATGATGAATGCAAACAAAGAGGTGATGTTTACAATTACTGCTGAGTCCATAAACTAGATGTTACAACTCAAACATGATCCCAAAGCTGTTCCTTTGTCAATAGAAGCACTAACAAAGTTGTACATTGGTCTTGATTTTCCCAAAATGTTTCAGATTTTTCAAGTGTTCATGCCTTTACATGTTGAAATTCCACAAATCAACTCTCCGTACTCTACTTCAAAGAAGAATCTTATGGAACAACTTGAGAAATGTGAAAATATGAACATAGCCATAACCAAGTTCATGGTTAAATTTGAAAATTTGAGACAAAGAAGTTTACCTAATATTTTGGTCATTAATGATAAAATCATGCCACAAGAAGACTACAATAATAAAATCAGAGTGTATGCAAAAGAGCAAGTGGACAAGGTATTCCTACAGGGAAGGTCTTACTCAGAAGTTTTGAAGACTTGTTTTATCTTCAGCATGAGATGAAGAAGATAAAACACTTATTTGTCATTAAACCAACATTTGTTAGATATAATGAGGCAGATGAAAACTTCAGGAGGCTTAAAAAGATACAAATTCCTAGTGATGAAGCTTGGAAGTCACTCACTGACTTACTGTAAAAGTCAAAGTGCAGAGAGAAAGACAAAAAATGGTTTGCTGATTTTTTCAGTCAAAACAGAATTCATTACATCTGTAAGCCAGTTTTTATAGAGATTAAAGAGTATCCGAGTTAAAGAGTATCAGAGGATAAAGAGAGTAAGAGTTAAAGAGTATAAGATAATGAAGATAATATTTCAAAACAGATTTGAAATATCTATGCCAGCAAAGAGGACAACAAGGTAGCCAACTGCAGCTAATTCACAAACAATTTTCTATTTTATTTGGATAAATAGGACAACTTGCTAATTTGTTAAGCGACTGTCACTATTTTGTTGTAAAGATATTTTATTTTTTCCTTAGATAATTCCTAGAAGCGTTCTAGGATATTTTGTAAACAATTTTGTATAAATACTTCACTCTTTGAAGTATTATTGTGGAATAAATTGCTGAAGATTTCTATAGTCATTTTTGCTGGACTTGAAAGCTTTTTGTTGCAAACTTTGAGTAGCAGACTGGATCAAATCAACTAGCATCATATTTTAGAATTCATGTGATGAGCCATTGAAGTGAAGTACTTTCTTCTTGTCATTGTTTATCTTCTCATGTTTTCATGCATCCATTATGTATTCTAAATTTGAATGAATAAACAAGAGTATTATTTCAGGATTTGCTAAAAGCACCATGTCTTTACTGTTTATCATTTCTATGTTTTCTTTTGATTTATAGAGTAGGGAACCCTTAATTGCTTCCTCTTTCATTTGAACTCTATCTACTCCTTCCTTTTTCCAGATCAAAGAACCCTTCATTGCTCTTTATCCCGATCAAACCACTTCACCAAAAAAACCTTCCAAGATCTTCAAAGACTTATCTATCTTGCCTTGAAAACATTTGACTTTTTGACCTTGATCCTAGTTCTGTCTGCTTGACTTTTGACTCCTTAGCCCAATGGACAAACATATTTTCCACTATCCATCTCATTAAGTGATTTTTCCCACCAAAACAAACCAAATCAAAACCAAATTTCACAATCATAACTAGCCTTAATATCTTATAATCAAAACAAAGTTAAATCTTACAGAGAGAGCCCTCTCTGAACCCTAGGAAGGCTAGATCCTAGAGTTTAAAAGTAGGTTTGTGGTTACCTCTAGTATTCTTAGACTTTAAAGCAATATCTCACAACTTTAGAATTACTAGAGTGATAACACTAGGATTGGATTGGGCCATAGATATGGGAGGTATCATCAATCTAAATAAAAGAAGCATGGCATTTGAAAGTAAAGGTACACGGGTGATAGTACCATTAGACCCTGCGAAAAGAGAACGTTATACGGAGCCAGTGCGCGAAGAAGAGGATGTGGATCATATGTATAATTTAACTACGCAGGACAAAGATTGGATCAATCCCACGACCGATAGTATACTCTGCTAGGAAAAATATAGCGAATATTTCTCTGACTCCGACAGAGAGATGGAAAATTGGTAGACTCGGTTACATGATGTAGCTGCGCTTCGGTGCCTTAGAATCGCCAAGGACTTCTAATGCATCTCCTCTGAGGTAAGAGAACTACCCTACTTCGATGGCTCTAGTAGTATTAAGGAGTTTTTATGAGCAATTGAAGCTGAGGTTCCGAGGGAGCGAAGGTTATAGGTCCTTAATCTAGCTATGTGCACAAAACCTGCAAGGTGGTGGGATACACATAAGGGGGTATTCCAGGACTGGGAAGAATGTTGGGATATGATGGTCTTGCGATTTGTCCTGGGAAGAAAGACATTCCTTGGGCCAGGGGACCCGCACGAACATTTGTTCGATTGGATAAAGAAATGGTGTGACTGGACTACAGAAGAATGGGTTCACTTGTTTATTCATGCCTTGGGACCAATTCCCACTGCATGGTACTTGGATGTGGAGCTACATCATCGCACCTGCCACTGGGAAACATTAAAGGATGAATTTTTAGGCACATTTGGGTTAACAAGGGGCACATAGGCACTTGACGAAGCTATGTAGGATATATATACCATCGTATTTGATGAATCATGCCCTTCCACAAAAATTGGGACACCAACATGGGAAATGTAGATGCAGGATATTGTCAACTACTGCAATATAGCCATCGAAGGATGCGATGAAAATCCGCATAATGTATCTATCCCATAATTGGAGGGAGAGCGTGCAATTACGGGACCCCTGCTACATACTGTTGATGTTTCGAAGCCTCTGAAGCTGCGAGAAGTCAACATTGGCATGGAAGAGCAGCCTAAGTTGGCTAAAATTAGGGACCACTGGGATGATGATACAATAGGCAAAGTTGCAGAACTACTCACAGAATATCAGGACTTATTCCCGATGAAGTTTTCAGAGCTTAAGGGGATCATAAGGGACCTAGGGGTCATGCACATCACGTTAAAACCAGATGCGCGCCCTATGAAGCAATGCCCTTACCGACTGAATCCTAAGTATAAGCAAAAGGTTAAAAAAGAAATCGATAAAATTCTCACCGCAGGTATCATCGAACCAGTCGAAAAATCAGACTGGGTAAGCTCGATGGTGGTTCAGGAGAAAAAGGCAAAGGGAGAAATACAGACCTGTGTGGACTTACTCAAACTGAATGATGCCTGTGTACATGATCCCTTTCCCATGCCGTTCTCAGACGAAATCCTTGACAGCGTGGGAGGGCAAGAAGCGTACTCATTTACAGATGGGTTCTCGGGCTACCATCAAATCAGAATCACACCTAAAGATCGTATCAAAACTATGTTTGCTACTGAATGGGGATCCTTTCAATATACTGTCATGCCTTTTGGGCTCAAGAACGCCCCTGCCATATTTTCGCAGGTGGTGGTTGCAGTATTGAAAGAATTCATCCACAAGTTTCTGGAGGTACACTTTGATGTCTGGACTGTCTTTAGCTTGGTTAAGAAGCACATCATGAACGTGCGCATGATGTTGGATGCCTGTAGAAAACACCAGATTTCCCTGAATATAAAAAAGTGCATATTCTGCGTACCCTTCAGAATCTTGCTCGGGCATACAGTTTGCTGACAGGGGTTGATGGTTGACCCTACGAAAGTCAAAATTATCATAAATATGGCAGTACCTACAACTGAGAAACAACTGCGTTTGATCCTCGGACATACAAGCTACTACAAGAATTTTATTCAAGGATACGCGCTAATCACAATTCCTATGGAAAAACTGCTTAAGAAGGATGTTTCGTTTTTTTGGGATGACGAATGTCAGAAAAGCTTCGAGCTGCTCAAGAAGAATATGGTCTCTACACCTATTCTCATCTTTCCTGATTGGATGAAGGTATTCCATGTTCATGTAGATGCATCAGGAATCGCCTTGGGAGCGGTCCTTACGTAGCCCGGAGACGAAGACATTAATCACTCGATTGCATTTGCTAGTAGGAAACTTTCGGGTGAAAAGCACAACTACTCCACCACAGAGCAGGAGGCATTGGCCATGGTCTATGCATTACAGAAGTACTAGCACTATCTACTAGGAGGACACTTTAAAATGTTTACAGATCATTCGACTTTGAAGTACCTGGTGAATAAGCCTATATTGGGGGGTAAAATCTGCCAATGGCTACTGCTGTTCCAGGAATACGACTTTGAGATCATTTTCAAGCTGGGGAAGTTGAATGCTGGGCCATATCACTTGTCTCTAATTGAGACTGGCGAGGAACCGACCAGCCTAGAAGAAGGATTTCCTGATGCGCAACTATTTTCTATTAAGGTAGTTGACGTGCACTTCGCCGACATCATCCAGTTCTTGACTATAGGCATGGCACCTGCAGAGTATTCGGTACAACAGAAGAAAGAGTTGGTAACCTGTGCTACCGATTTTAACATCATCGCAGGTCATCTATATAAGATGGGAGCTGATGAATTGGTGAGAAGGTACGTTTTTGAGCATGAACGGCATGCTATCTTGGCAGAAGCCCATGACGAGGTAGCAGGAGGTCACTACGTAGGGAAAGCAACAACGCAAAAGATCTTGAGAGCTGGATTATGGTGGCCTACCCTGCATAGTGACTCTCATGACTATTATAAGGCCTGCGATACATGCCAACGAACTAGAAGGCCATCACGTAGAGATGACATGCCCCTTAAACTGCAAATGGCCCTGCAAGCATTTGACAAATGGGCCATCGATTTTGTAGGACCTATCAACCCACCCGGAAAGAAGACAGGTGTACGTTACATAACTGCCACTAATTATGTAACTAGGTGGGCCGAAGCACAAGCGGTGAAGGATTGCACTCCAGATACCGCTGCGCACTTCATATTTGAACAAATTCTGACCATATTTGGATGTCCGAAGATCTTGATGAGCAATAGAGTTACAAATTTCGTTAATGAAACAATACAGGCCTTGACGGAATAATTCGGATCCATCATGCGAAAAGCACTCCGTATCATCCCCAGGAAAACGGAGCGGTCGAAGCTTTTAATAAAGACTTGGAGCATGCACTGAATAAGGTTTGTAACGCCGACCGCAGAAACTGTGATGTGTGCATCCCGTCTGTTCTTTGGGCCTACCGAACCACCTATAAGAAGCTGACAGAGAAAACACCGTTTAGGATGGTTTATGGAAAGGAGGCCATTATGCCCATGGAATACATTGTTCCTAGCCTATGCATCGTAGCCTTTATGAATATGGCAGAACCTGATATCATGGAGGAGCGGTTAGTGTAGCTTGTGGATTTGGAGGAAGATCGTTTCGTTTCTAATTTCCATCAGAAGGTTCAGAAGGCTCAGGATAAGGCGTGACATGATCAACATATTCGACAAAAGACCTTTGTGGAGGGCGAATTAGTCTTACTGTATGATAGCCTGTTTGCGAAACACCCGGGGAAGTTCCGACAACACTCTTTAGGGTCCTATGCAGTTAAAGAAATCACAAATGATGGAGCAGTTCGGTTAGCCACCCTGCACGATGATACGCTACCCGACTATGTCAATGGCAGCCGGCTCAAACCGTATCAGATCAAATGACTATATGGCCGGAGTAGCTGTATGAAGTGGGGTATGCCCACCAAGGAAGGTAATAACGGAAGGTACCATGATACGCACAGGGGGTCGTCGTAGGTTTGGAAGATCGGAGGGGTGCACCAAAGGCGCAGGAGCATGTTCAGAGCATAGAATGTGTGCTAGAAGCGTAGAGGTGCACTAGAAGCACAGGAGGTACGCTGGGAGCGCAGGGCTGCGTTGGGCGCACAGGAGGGGCGAAAACTAGCTGTTGGAATAATAATATCGGGTAAAAAGAAAAAGTTACTGTTGAAAGGAGCGGGCGAATGGCATTTAATGAGGCGATTTCTGAAGATTTTTTACCGTTTGCTTGATGGTAAGTTCCAAGTGAGGTTTACCCAACTGTTGGTCGATCGCAAAGGCTATAAAAGGATATGGATAGATCAAACAAGTGTTCCATATCACTTGAATAGTTTGTACTTGGCGTGTTTTTCCTCGACAACTTCGTGCTATAAGATTTTCTGTGCCTATTGTGTCCCTTTCATGTATGAGCAGCCTACACCCTCTGAAAATAGCAACCCGGAGTTCATCTTCCGCGCTAGAATGACGGCCACCATGTTGAGATTCAATAAGAAGATGAGCTTAGTGAAAAGTAAGCACCTTCACTAAGTGGGGCTCGTAGGCTATTTTTAGGTGTATGTCTATTTTTAGACATGGTGAGCATATTCTATAAGTTGCAGGATGCTATTTGTAGATGGTTGGTCAAATGTGGAAAATAGATGAAATTCTATTCTTAGAATATTGGGCGAAGTCTATTTATAGATCGTCGATCTAAAAATAGATGCATGTCGATTATTATTAGCTCTTAATAATAATCCGACAATAAACATCAACTTATTCTCTTGGAGCACTTTATTTCAGTGAACAGATTTGGAAAATTAGTGAGTTGAAGGAATTATGCAATTCCTAGGGTTTATTGGTGGCTCATGCATGAGGACTCAGTTAGAACTGAAGTGGCAAAGTTATGACATAGTTGGAAGAGTAGTTTATGGAGTTGTTATTCAGTTTAACTCAGTTAATGGAGTTAAACTCAGTTGAGCTAGTTGTATCTAGTCTAACTGAAAGATACACTAGTGAGAGTTAAGTGAATTAATTAGTTAATTAATTCACAACTAATAACTCACTAACAACTGAACAGAAACAACAATTAACTACAGTGCATATCAGTTCTAGTGGAGACCCAGTGGAGATATAGGTGAAAGGGTGAGATGGACTATCCGTTGTGACTATAGTGATGCATTCAATGCATCTGACACACATTAGAGTTTCCAATGAGGATTGCACAGTCAAGGAAAGGTAGATTATAATTCATTCAGGGGTCTTCTTCAACATGGATTGCGCATTGGAGGCAAACTGTTAGGAGGCAAGAAATTGGTGCATAGATATGCAAATTTCTGCATTCAGTGTGTAATGAATCTAGATTGTACTGAGAGCTTGATGTACTAATATTTGTATGAGATTATTACATGGTTCCATTGATATACATAATATGATAGTTGGGGTTTTCAGCTTTAAGCTTTCCCATTAAACAACTATGTTATGTGTGACTGAATTTATTCACATGTGTTTGCAATTGAGTTCTAAATTTCCACAAGTTTAATTAGTGGAATGATTCTGTATTTTGAAAGAAGATAAATATCATGAGATCAAGAGGATCTGGTAATACATCAATATTAATAAATTTCTACATGGTATTGAAGTAGTTTTGATTACTGGAGATTGCAATTGTGAATAAGTGCTGAGTTTTGTGATGGTGGACAATTTGAATTTGCTACAAAAATTTCTTGGTGCGACAGCTGAGTATTCATTGAAATGTCTTTCAATGGGTTGCGATTGGAGTATGCCCTTGAGGGTAGCTCGAATTACATAGCCTGGAAGGATAGGATGGAGGCAGTGCTTGGAGATAATGGGCTGAAGGAGTTCATCGATAGCGATGTTCCTAAGCCGACTTCTAGCGATGTTGCAGGACTTGACGCATGGCAAAAGAAGGTAGCAAAGACAAGAATAATTTTGTTGGAAGGTGTGAAGGACCATATTGTGTCAAGCCTTCATGGGAAAACCACTCCATTTTAAATGTGGAAGGCTTTGAAAAATATTTTCCAAAGCAGCAGCGACTAGAGGAAGTTGGCGCTGAAAGATAAGCTCAGAAAAATAAAAATGGAGAAGGGCGATAGTATTCCAAAATATCTCACGAAGATTGTCCACTATAGGGATGAACTGGAAAGTGTGGGGATTACTGTTGATGATTATGACTTGGTGAGATTGGCTCTCCTTGGGCTTCCGAAGAGTTGGCATAGCTACGAAGACTCTGTCAATGGACGGGATAAACTGCCGGGTTGGGAGCGACTTTGTTCGGATCTTGTGCAGGAGGAGATAAGGCAAAGTACCAGGGATGGCTCTTCATTGAAGAATGATGATGAAGAGAATTGTGCTTTGGCTACCAAAGCAAGGGAAGGGAAGGGGAATAAATCCCATCCAAAATCTGAAGCTAAAGGAAAGAAGCTGGATTTGTCCAAAGTGAAGTGTTTTCACTGTCACAAACATGGGCATCTCGCCACTAACTGCCCACAGAAAAAGAAGAACAAGAAGGCTACTAGAGCTGTAGCTGGAGAGGCCTTAGCCTCCCAATTTGAACATTATTTCTCTTTGATCGCATGCTTGGTTTCAAGCTTAATGGGATCGGTGTGGTATCTTGATAGTGGTGCGTCTTTCCATATGACAGGAGACAAGGAGTTGTTTAGTGACTTGGAGGAGAAGGATCTCCAAATGCATATAGAGATGGGTGACTATGGAAGATATAGTGCGACCAACATTGGAACCATTACCTTTGAGAGGGATTCAGGTAAACCATTTCTGTTGAAATATGTTATGCATGTTCCAGGTCTGAAGAAGAACTTGGTCTCGGTTGCAATGTTGGAAGGCATAGGTTATGATGTTGTTTTCAGTGAGGGAAAAGCTTTCCTTCAACATAAAACAATGGGTCAAACCAAGAGGATAGGGATTCGAGTTAACAATCTCTACAAGCTGGAGGTAGATGGCTGCGATGTAATGATGGGCAAAGCAAAAGAAGTGGTGAGCCAGAATGAGGGCGAATTATGGCACAGGAGATTGGGCCATCTTCACCATGGCGCCTTGAAGATTTTGTAGTAGATTTCTACTGGACTTCCCAAGGGTACTCTTGCGCAGTCAGATCAGTGCAAGGGATGTACTATGGGTAAGTTTGTGAAGACCAACTTTCATGATAAGGAGAACCGTGCTTCGGTGATCCTGGAGAGAATTCACACAGACGTGTGTGGACCTTTCTCGGTTGATTCAACAACAAAACACAGGTATTATGTTATATTTGTTGATGAATATTCTCGTAGATGCTGGATCTTCTTCATGCAGAAGAAGAGCGAAACATTTTCAAAGTTCTGTGAGTTTAAAGAATTGGTGGAGGAGTCAGGGAAGCAAGTGAAGGCTCTGCGGAAGTGATAATGGTGGTGAATATATCTCGAACAAATTCAAATACTTCTATAGAAAAGAAGGAATTCGAAGAGAATTCATAGTGCCTCATAACCCACAGCAGAATGGGGTCGCGGAGAGGAAGAACATAACGATCGTGGGTGTTGCACGAGCTATGTTGCATGACCAGGGCTTACTGATGCACTTATGGGCGGAAGCATGTAACACTGCAGTTTATGTGCAAAATCGTTATCCTCATAGAGTACTTGGCATGAGTACACCTGAAGAAGCTTTTACTAGTAAGAAGCCTGATATTTCTCATTTGAAGATTTTTGGCTGATCTGTTTACATTCATGTGACTAAGGATGCCAGGAAGAAGCTGGAGCCGACTGCAGAAGTTTGGATATTTGTGGGGTACACAAGAACACCCCATAATTATCGTGTGTATTTTCCAAACAGTTGAATGACTATGGTGCGACGGGATATACAATTCAATGAGGTGAAAGCCATGAAGTTGTCGCTTGAGAGGGAGCTACACTTGCATGTAGAGGAGGAACTTCTTGTTCCCAAAGATGAGCCTCTAGATGTGGATCAACCACAGGAGGAGATTCATGGAGTGGAGGAGTCCACTCATGTAGAACCAAACATCAGAATAGGCAGAAAGCGTACCACAGAAGCTGAGAGACTGAAGCTTGATGCGGCACAGAATGTAGGAGTCCCTACATCACAGTGTAGACAAAGATAGTCACCTGACCGATTTACTGGATACATGGCTCTCATGATCAGGTGTATCATGAAAAAGCCATCTTCTTTTGAAGAAGCAGTGCAGGAGCCCACATGGGTAGATGCCATGGTGGAGGAGTATGAGTACATTGTCAGAAACAGTGCTTGGGAGATCGTTCCAAGGCCGGTGGGTAAATCAGTTGTAGGATCAAGATGGATCTACAAGGTAAAGCAAGTTGCTGATGGGAGCGTCAAGAAATATAAGGCAAGATTTGTTGCCTAGGGCTTCTCACAGATTGAGGGGATTGATTATGAATAAACCTTTGCACGTGTCACATGGTATTCTTCCATAAGGACCATCCTTTCTCTCTTAGCACAGATGGGTTGGCACATTCATCAGATGGATGTGAAGACTACGTTCCTTAATGGGATCATTGAGGAAGAGGTGTACATTGAGCAGCCTGAAGGATTTGAGATCTTCAGCAGCAAGTCACATGTGTGCAAACTCAAAAGAGTGTTGTATGGGCTGAAGCAAGCACCACGTGCTTAGTACACGCGGATCGACAACTATTTCATTAGATTTGGCTTCACCAAGAGTTAGGCGGATGCAAACCTGTACCAAATTATGGTGGAGGGTAAGATTTTAATCATTTTTCTTTATGTTGATGATTTAATACTAACGGGTGATGAGCAGTTGATACACTCATGCAAGGTATATCTTGTAAAGGAGTTCAAGATGAAGGATTTGGGCCTCCTTCATTATTTCCTTGGATTGGAAATATGGTAGCGAGAAGGTGAAATGTTTGTGTCTCAAGGCAAGTATGCTTAGGAGATACTTGAGAAGTTTCACATGCAAGGCTGCAAGCCTATTGATACTCCTCTTCCAGGAAATTGGTGGAAAGAGGATGCTACATCGGCAGAGGTAGTGGATGCCACTGTTTATCGACAGTTTGTGGGTTCGCTGATGTATTTAGTTAATACAAGACTGGACATATGCTTTGTGGTGAACCAACTTTCACAAGCGATGGTTAAGCCTACCAAGCTCTTTTGGAGGGCAGGTAAGCATGTCCTGAGATATATTAGGGGCACATCTGAGTATGGCTTATGGTACAGACAGAGGGATGAGGTGAAGTTGCACGGCTTCATGGATGAAAATTGGGCAGGCAACCCAACAGACAGAAAGAGTACATCAGGAGGGGTTTTCAGTGTCGGATCTACAACAGTTTCTTGGTACAACAAGAAACAAAGATCCGTTGCACTCAGTTCAGCAAAAGTAGAATACATGGTAGCAAGTCAAGCTGCATGTGAGACTATCTGGATGAGGAAGATCCTGGTCGGTTTGTTCGGTTCACATTTAGATCCTACAGTGATACATTGTGATAATCATGGTTGCATTAAAATCTCGATTAATCCTGTGTTTCATGATAGATCTAAACATATTGATATTCGGTATCATCATATCAAAGATTCTGTGCAGCGGAAGATCATGTTGCTTCAGTAAATTCCTACAAAAGATCAGGATGCAGACATTCTGACATAGGCGCTCGGCAAGAGAAAATTCGAATACCATATAAGTAGGGTCAGGGTGAAGGATAATCCCTATCTTGTTGAGAGGGACTGTTGAGATTCAACAAGATGATGAGCTTAGTGAAAAGTAAGCACCTTCACTAAGTGGGGCCCGCAGGCTCTTTTTAGGTGTATGTATATTTTTAGACATGGTGAGCATATTATATAAGTTGCAGGATGCTATTTGTAGATGATTGGTCAAATGTGAAAAATAGATGAAATTATGTTTTTGTAATATTGGGCGAAGTCTATTTATAGATCCTCGATCTAAAAATAAATGCATGTCGATTATTATTAGCTCTTAATAATAATTCGACAATAAACATCAACTTATTCTCTTGGAGCACTTTATTTTAGTGAACAGATTTGGAAAATCAGTGAGCTAAAGGAATTACACAATTCCTAGGGTTTATTGGTGGCTCATGCACGAGGAATCAGTTAGAACTGAAGTGGAAAAGTTATGACAGAGTTGGAAGAGTAGTTTATGGAGTTGTTATTTAGTTTAACTTAGTTAATGGAGTTAAACTCACTTGAGCTAGTTGTATCTAGTCTAACTGAAAGATACACTAGTGAGAGTTAAGTGAATTAATTAGTTAATTAATTCACAATTAATAACTCACTAACAACTGAACAGAAACAACAGTTAACTACAGTGCATGCTGGTTCTAGTGGAGACCCAGTGGAGAGATAGGTGAAAGGGTGAGATGGACTATCCGTTGTGACTATAGTGATGCATTCAATGCGTCTGACACACATTGGAGTTTCCAATGAGGATTCTGTAGTCAAGGCAAGGTAGATTTGAATTCATTCAGGGGTCTTCTTTAGTAGGGATTGCGCAGTGGAGGCAGGCTATTAGGAGGCAAGAAATTGGTGCATAGATATGCAAATTTCTGCATGGCAGTGTGTAATGAATCTACATTGTACTGAGAGCTTGATGTACTAAGCTTTGTATGAGATTATTACATGGTTCCATTGATATACATAATATGATAGTTGGGGTTTTCAGCTTTAAGCTTTCCCATTAAACAACTGTGTTATGTGCGACTGAATTTATTCACATGTGTTTGCAATTGAGTTATAAATTTCCACAAGTTTAATTAGTGGAATGATTATGTATTTTGCAAGAAGATAAATATTGTGAGATTAAGAGGTTCCGGTAATACATCAAAATTAATAAATTTCTACACACTAATCCCACTGAAGCCTCAGAACCAGTGATCTTGATGGAACAAGAATTCGAGGAATTAGTGGAAGTTGAACCTGATGCCGAGGAAGTTATTTCTACGCCAAGTCAAGTAAATAAGAAGGGGAAATAAAAAGTGCAGGGGTCGGGGAAACCCACAAAATGGGTTGGGTTGAAGCCCCGTACTTCCCCACAAAATGTAAAGTCCCCACGAATGACACCCCAGGCACATTCAGCCAAACCAGCAAAGCAACCTCGGCCTACTCAGGATGAGACCCAAGTAGCTGAACCTATCAATTAGCTAAGTGCGAATTGTTAGATTTGTGGTTGAGTCGTTTGAGTAAGAACTCCTGCTGGTTGTGTGTGTGGAGATCCTTAGTCCTGCTGTGTGCGAACCCTGCTGGCTGTGTGCGCAGGCTGTGTTTGGATTGTATTGGGTTTTGATATAATATATGTGGATATAGTTAAAGTAGACCTATGTTATTGGATCTAATGTGTTACTGTTGATGCAAACCTTTGGGCTATGTTAGAATTGAGAATACAATTGTGTTATCTATTATTTGTTATTCTGTGAACTTGTCTATGTTATGGTATATTTGTAATCTGTTAATGATGCGTTATGATAACTAATTATGTGCATGTGGATGCAAAGATATTGACTAAATCTGTAGCTCTGTTATATTGTGGATTACATTGTTAACAAATCTGCGAACATATATGTCTTGTGCGAACTCGATAAGCTGTGAACGCATATCTGCTTGACTTACCTACTCTCTCTCAGGGTGCGGAAACTCGGTTCCAGCACCCTCCCATACTTCTTCGGGTGAGAATTTGGCCTGCAAAATCGGGTCACTGCCGAAAGGGCCAGTAGTATAGGGGTTTGTTGGCAAACCTTAACCTCCAAACCTAGATCAGGACCCCTCGAGCCAACATAGCAGGAGCTTAGAATTTGTTCGAGGCTGCAATTACCTTGGTGAGTCCATTACAAATTTTCATGTTTAAAGGTGGGTTCGAGAAGGAGTATACGAGGAGAAATCCAGATCCTAACCCACCTACCATTGTGGATAATCCAAACACAATTTCCAGAGGCATTGAAAGAAGCTCTTGAAAATCAGGTACTCCATCAGACTTAAGAGCTTTGTCCTCTGAAATTGTAAGAAGTCCCGAAGATAAGAAATTTGATGATAAAATTCAGGAAGTTTTGTTTAGGTCTAAGAGTGAAAATTAATTGACTGAGATTGTTATAGACCTACAAAGACGAGGTATTGATACCTCAACCCTAGTAACCAAAAAAGAAAGAGAAGAATTGTGGGAGGCAGTTACATCGGAGTTACTATTAGAGAGGGAATATTTTGATAAGTTAGAGGAATTAGACCCATTTAAATTCTTGCTAAGAAGAAAATCTAGTCCTTTACCTGACTAGAGCTCATTTGTATATGGACTACAAAGACTAACTCCACCACCTCCGAATAGCTTATCTTCTACTACTGATGTTCCTAGAAATACCACAGTCCCTGTTATCATGGCTGGAAATGTTCCACCTCCACCTCCTCCTGCACCTGCTAGATATGCTCCACTTTTTCTCCCAGCTGTTCTTAATTCCCTCCCAAGTAAATACTCAGCTAGAATTAAAACCCGGGGGGGTGGTGATGAAGAAATTAAAACTTAGGAATATGTAGACCAATTCAATGATTTCATAGACAGAGAGGAGGTAGACCATGAAGATGTCAAAATGAGACTATTTGCTCAAAGTTTCACTGGTGATGTCAGAAAATGGTTTAAATCCCTAGCTTTAGGAAGCTTGTAGAATTGGAACCAGTTTGAGGATAGCTTTTTGAGGAAATGGGGGAATAGAACAAACCCTGTGTAGGCCCTTACTGAATACAATAGTTTAAAAAGAGCTGTAGATGTAACTGTCCAAAATTTCTCTAAGAGATTTAACAAAATTTATGATTCTATACCTGCTCATCTTTAACCTCCACCAGGAACTGCTAAATTGCGCCATGCTGAGGCATTTGATAATGATTTCTCCATTCTTCTTAGAGAAAGAGAATCTCCTTCACTAGAAGAAATGCAAAATGATGTTGTGAAAGTAGAAGTAAACCATATAGAAGCCAAGAATTCTAAGATGGGTAAAGAAAAAGTAAAAGAAGAAGAAAAGCCTTCCACCTCAGATGATAAGTTTGATTCTATGATGAAGACTATGGAAAAACTCATGGATAGAATTGCCCTTGGAAATGCTTCTGCACCTCCTGCACAACATGATCCATAATTTATAAGGCTTCAGAATCAACAAAGACAAAGAGAAAATAGAAATCAGCCTGACCCTTAAGTAAGGCCTCCTTTTCAGCAGAATTTGATTGATGAAGAAGAATCTCAACCTAAGATTCAAGAAGATTCTATCCATTGCCTAAATTAAAACATGTTTGGAATGTTTTTAACCAAAGAAGTGCATGATGAGTCTAATCATGATGTAAGTAAGGGTGAGGGACAATCTGACTATCTCAAAGGTTATCAACATGCAATTTTTGAGATGCAAAATCAATACAATCTCAGAAATAGAAATGTTCCCATCACTGCAAATAAAACACAACGAAAGAAGGATGCTCCTAAAGCAACTGAGTCTAAAAAGGATCCACCACTTCCTTCCCCTATCAAAGAGAGTGAAAATATTACTTCTGTTTTCAGTTTGGAGAATGAGATTTCTAAAATCAAGATTCCTGTCCCTTTTGGAGAAATTCTCAAGGTAAATGAGTACAAACCAAAATTGTAAAAATGTTGAATTCTCAACCAAGAGCTTCAGATATCCTTAATGTACAGGAAGATCATCCTACCATATACTTTGGACCAAGATTGGAAGATGAGAAGAATGAAGAAGTACCTCCTTTATGTGTCAGCCTTAGTATCCATGACATGACCTTACACAATGCCATGTTAGATTCAGGGGCTTCTCATAACCTTATGCCTAAGGTGATTTTGGAGAGGATGGGTTTGGAGATCACTAGGCCATACAAGGATTTGTTTTCTTTTGATTCTAAAAGAGTTCAATGCATAGGATTGATAAAAGATATTTTTGTTGGCCTAACACAAGTGCTTGCCAAGACAGTAGTAATGGACATTGTGGTGGTAGATATTCCACCCAAGTTTGGCATGCTCTTATCCAGATCTTGGGCAACAAAAATCAAAGGCACCATGTAGATGGATTTGACATATGCCACCATTCTTGTTTTTGGTGAACAAAGAAGACTGTACAGGGAGACTAGGATTGCCTACATGGTAAGCAACAAGGATAAACCTTAGAATTTTCCAATTTATGCTATTGAAAATAAATTAGGATAAGTAATTATTTTCAATGAGCTAACCGTTGAAGCAGAAAGTGAAAGGAAAGCAAAAATTCAAGAAATTGAAAATCAAGAAGTTGAAAATTAGGAAATCATAGAAGAAAAAGCAGAGGGCTGGTGGCTTTTTCACTTTGATGGATCTGCTGGAAGAGAGGGGGCTAGAGCAGGCATATGGATCACTACTCCTGATGATGAAAGTAAGTTCTTTTCTTTCAAACTCAACTTTGACTGTACAATAATATGGCTGAATATGAATCTCTATTTTTGGGTTTAGAAATTTTGAAAAGATTGGGTGCCCAAAATATTTCAGTTTGTGGAGATTCTGAGATGGTAATCAAACAAGTTGAAGGAACATATCAAACTAAGGATGTGAGGATGAGAGCTTACAAAAATTTGATCAAGGACATGTTCGAAAATTTTCAAGAATATTCATTTATTGTGAAAACTATGGATAAAAAATCAGTAGCTGATTCCCTAACTATTTCTGCAAGTTTGTTTGTCATCCCTGCACATTCCACTAAGAAGTTTGAGATTGAAGTTCGTCATAGACCTGCCATCCCAGATAACATCATCCATTGGAAAGTGTTTGAAGATGACCGACAAGTCAAAAATTTCATAGAGTTGGAGGAGGAGTTTGAAATCACACAAGTAGATCAACAAAACATGCTTGATGAAACTAAGGGTAATTATGAAGTTTTACAGCTGAAAAATAATTGTATACCCAAGGGTCTTATTCCACTTGAATTTTTTTTTGACCAAAATGATGTTTTCAAATCCCCTAGGATGCTGGCTGATGATGAAGAGGTAGAGAATTGTAATCTTGGTATAGTAGCAGTGCCTAATATGATAAAGCTCTCTAAGTTTCTTTCTGTGGAGATGAAACATAAATATATTGAGATGATAAAGAATTTTATTGATGTTTTTGCATGGATTTATGCTAATTTGAAAAAGTATGATCCTACTATTATTCAACACACTATTCCTATCAAATAGAATGAGAAACCTTTCAGACATAAATTGAGAATGATTAATACATTGCTCATGCCTCTGATTGATAAGGAAATTAAGAAGCTTTTTGATGAAAAAATGATTGTTCCTATTAGATTCTCAAAATGGCTTGCTAACTTGGTACCGGTCAGAAAAAAGAGTGGAGAGATTAGAATTTGCATTGATTTTAGAAACTTGAACAAGGCTTATTTGAAAGACAACTACCCTCTACTTAAGATGGATTGCATTCTGTAGAATATTGTCGGTTCCCAAAGGATTTCCATGTTGGATGGTTTTTTAGGATACAATCAGATATTGGTACACCTAGAAGACCAGGAGAAAACTGCTTTTACAACACCATGGGTGACATTCATTTATGCCAAGATGCCCTTTGGTTTGATGAATTAAGGAGTGAATTTCCAAAGAGCAATGGACATTGCCTTTGCTGAGGAGAAAGGTAAGTTAGTGGTGGTTTGTATGGATGACATAACTATATTTTTAAGAAGGGAGGAAGACCATTTGAAGCATCTGGAAAAAGTTCTGCTGAAGTGTAGATGATTTGGTATTTCTCTTAATCCCACTAAAAATATTTTTTCTCTAACCTTTGGAAAGTTGCTTGTACATATTATATCAAAATATGGGATAAATATTGATCCAAATAGAATCAATGCCATTCAAAAGCTAGACTTGCCAAGGAGCAGGAAGGAAATTCAGTCCTTTCTAGGAAGAGTAAAATTGGTTAGAAGGTTCATCTCGAACCTTGCTGAGCTTGTCAAAGACATTACCAAGATGTTGAATAAAGGAGCCGATATTAAATGGATAGTTGAAGCCAAGTATTCGTTTGAAGAAATAAAGAAAGCACTCACTCAGGCCCCAGTATTGATTAGCCCACATTTTTGAAAAGGATTTTTGGTTTTTATTTTTTCATATGAAAATACCATAGATGGAGTTTTACTACAGAAAGGAAAACAAGGTACAGAGCAACCAATTCCATTCTTTAGCAGAACTCTTGCTAACTCAAAGCTGAAATACAATATTTTAGAAAAACATGCATATGCTTTGATCAAAGCCATTAAGGATTTCAGAATCTATATTTTGCATTCTCATGTCATAGAATTCGTGCCTGATACTGTGGTTAAGGACATCTTGACACAAGCTGATCCTGATGGAAAGAGAGGGAAGTGGATATCTAATTTGCTGGAGTATGACATAGAAATCAAACCTACAAAATTGGTGAAAGGACAGGGGTTGGAAAAGCTGATGGTACAATCTAATTTTGACTGTCTTGACATGGATTTTATTGCAGAAATTTCAGAGTTATCAGAGGAAGATGAAGAGTTGATTCCTATTGAAGAGAATTTCATTTTGTCTGAATGGTACAAAGACATTGTCTTTGTCTTGCATCATCATAGAGCTCCTGTAGAGTTTACTAAATAAAAAGCAAGGTTTGTAAAGCTAAAATCTCTAAGATATTGCATTATAGATAAGAATCTATAATGGAAAGATACTTGTGGAATTATTTTGAATTGTTTGCTGGAAGAGGAAGCTGAAAAGGTGATTGAAGAGTTTCATAAAGGATATGGTGGAGGACACCACTGCTGGAAGGCCACATCAAACAAAATTCTCAGAGCAGGGTATTATTGGACCACCATGTTCAAGGAAGTTTACAAGAAGATAGTTGCCTGCCATGAATGTCAGATTTTTGATGGTAAGAAAACGTTAATTCCTCTACCCTTGATGCCAATTTATGTTGAGGAGCATTTTCAACAGTGGGGGCTAGATTTTATTGGTGAAATACACCCATCATCTTTAGGGCAGCATTGTTGGATCCTGACAGCAACAGATTATTTCACTAAGTGGATTGAAGCAATCCCAACAAGGCAGAAAAATGATTCAGTCATCATCCAGTTCTTAGAGAATAACATTTTGTCCAGGTTTGGCTGTCCTATGAAGATTATTAATAACAATGCACAAGCTTTGAAATCCAAAAGGTTGATTAGTTTTTGTCATCAGTATCATATAACACTTGGAAAATCTATTGCTTATTACCCACAAGGTAATGGTCTTGTTGAATTTTCTAACAAAAGCATTGTGAGAATTATCAAGAAGGTACTTGATGCAGGAGCATGAGGATCAAGGGATAAAGACTTCATTTTATTCCAAAAATAAAAAAAAATTTACAAGCAAAGGAGTGGGATCCTTTAGCCTGCGATTTACTGTTTTGATAGATAAGATTTTACTAGTATTCAGGGATTTGGATAGCTTTGTATTGGATTCATTGAATTTAGTTTTTAGTTGAGGATTTTTAGGCAAATATCATGTAATACGATTTTATCTAAAATTGGGCAAATTGATCCATAGAATTTGATCAATTTTTTTGTTTGAACAATATATTTAAAATGTAAGTTCAAAATGTATTGGAGAGGAGGATTTTGATGGAAATAGAAATGGATTAGAATACAATTTCAATTTCCTTTGTAGCTAGGTAATTGAGTATTTATTTTCCTTTGTAAATTTTGATTCGTGCAATATTAAGTTATTGTAATTCGAATGGATTTGAGAAGTTGCCGAAGTTCGCAGAACCAGAACCATCAAACTATGCTAATCGTATGATTTATCAGTTTTCCTTCTGTGTTATTAAGGGAAACTTCCCAAAAATATCGAATTTGATGGAGTTGAAGAAAAATGGAAATGCGTAATGCGTGAGGAGGTTGGAGGAGTCACAACCGTTGATCGGAAATCTAACGGTTATCGCATTTTAAATTGCACAGTGTTTAACTATTTGAATGGACCCGATGATTTTATAAATTAGATTTTAATGTTTGAACTGTTTGTCCAGCATGTGTTAGATCAACGGATTTCGCATCAAACCTTTTAATTGGATGGATATCGCAAATCTAGTTGCATGGAGTTTAACAAGAAGTTTGGATGCGATAACTCAAGGAAAAAAGGTTTAATATTGTTTTAAATCCACCAATTCGACTCAACAAATATTTATTTGGTGTAATTTTAATATTGTTGCATTTTACATAATTGACACAATTATGCTGCCGTCATTTACGTGAAGGCTTTGCATTGGGTTTAATGTAAAGATTTTTATAAGGGTTGGTCCGTTGCCATAAGAAGAAAATTACGATGGTTGTTCCACTATTGTAACATCTCTTTTAATTAAGATTCCATAGGCTATAAAAAGGTTGAAAATTTGGTTTTAATGCAATTAAAAAAAATTTTGTAACAAAATTTTAATGCATTTGAATTTTGGGTTATAAAATTAGAAGTTTGATGAATGATACTCAGAAGGAAATTGAAGAAGTTCCACCAGAACTTGAAGAAATTGTCATGAGATTTGAAAGCTTATCACTCACACCTACATCCAGACCACCATTAGTGGTATAAGATTAGCCTTTAGACACTGAGCGAGATCTCAAAGTTCAGGAAAAGAAATCCAACATGGCTTACAGAGTTGGAAGAGGAGGTGGTGCTGGTCGAAGAAGAGGAAGACCAGTTTCAAATGCCGAAGTGATGGAAGTTATGCAACAGATGCAAGACATATTAGAAGCAATGGAAATGGGAAATCAAAGAGATGCAGATGCCGGAGATGTCAGCGAGATTGAAGTTGAATTTGCAGAAGAGGGAGAACCTGCAGAAGTTACTCCTGAAATGAGATTTTTTAAATCAGTGTTGGGATCCACATCTAAACCAAGACTTGAAGTTTCAGTTTTTAGAGGAAGCTTAAATCCAGAGGAGTTGATAGATTGGGTTAATGACATGGATGAGTTCTTTGATTATGAAGAAATGGATGAAGGAAAAAGAGTGAAATTTGCTGTCACAAAATTGAAAGGACATGAAGCGCTTTGGTGGGATGGAGTGCAGGTAGAAAGAAGGAGACTTGGTAAGCAACTAATAAAGAATTGGAACAGGATGGTGGAAAAATTGAGAGGTAAGTTTTTTCCAAGTGATTATCAGCTTTCATTATTTATACAAATGCAGAATCTTAGACAGAGATCAATGATAGTCAAAGAATACACATAGGAATTTTACAAAGTGAGCATAAGAGCAGGACAAATTCAAGATACAACAGAGAAGATTGCAAGATATATTAATGGTCTCAGAATGGAGATCCAAGATGAGATAAGTTTGCTGTCTCCTAAAACAGTGGAAGAGGCTTATCAGATGGCCTTGAAGGCTAAAGAAAAATTCATAAGGAAGTAATCCGCCAGAAGTAGAGGTACTTTCCGAGGAAAATGAAGTCAAGGTTTTAGAGGAAGATCTACAACATCGAGAGAAGGAGCTAGCAGCAACTCAAGTCAGCATACATATACAGAAGGTGATGCAAGTGGCAGAAAGAGTTTTTCCAGAGGAAGAGGAGGTAGAGGCAGAGGAGGAAAAATAAAATGTTATAGATGTAATAAGCTTGGACATAGAGCTTATGAATGTCCAGAGAATGTGGGGACAAATCAGAGAAATGTAATTGTTGCTCAGAAAGAAGAAGAAGCAGCAAAAATTCCATAAGCAGCAAAAGTGCCAGAAGCAGAAAATATACCAGAGAAAGGAGAATCTTTGGTAGGTAACAAAGTTTTGTTAAAACCAACAAAGGAAGTTGTTGAACTAGCATAAAGAAAGACTTTGTTTAGAAGTGTGTGCAAAGTTCAAGGAAAATTCTGTCAAATGGTATCTGATAGTGGCAGCACTGATAATTTGGTTTCTACAGAAGTGGTGGAGAAATTGAAATTGAAATTGACCCTACAAGGTGTCATGGCTTCAGAAAGGACATCAACTGTTAGTGAATGAACAGTGTGAAGTGGAATTCCAGCTAGGCAGCTACAAAGATAGAATTATGTGTGATGTGATGCCTATGGACGTATGTCACATATTGCTGGGTAGACCTTGGCAGTATGACAGAGGAGCTATGAATGATGGGAAGAAGAACACATACAAGTTTTGTAAAGATGGTATCAATCATACATTGTTGCTGATAGAAGAAGAAGATGCATCAAAAAGAAGATCTGATCCGAAAGATTTGTTACTGAGTGGAAAAGAATATCTGCAACAGACTGAAGATGATGAGGTAAAATTTGCATTAATTTGCAAACCCAAGGTAGTAATTACTTCCACTAAATTTTTTGATTTACCAATTGAAATTCAAGAGATGTTGGAAAATTACTGTGATATCATTGTAGATGATTTGTCAGATGAATTACCACCTATTAGGAAAATCAGCCATCATATAGATTTGATTCCAGGATCAAATTTTCCAAATAAAGCAACATACAGGATGAGTCCCACATAAAATGAAGAAATAATGAAGCAGGTACATGAGCTTTTAGATAAAGAACTAATCAGAGAAAGTTTGAGTCCTTGTGCAGTGCCAACATTGTTGAGTCCAAAAAAATATGGAGGCTGGAGAATGTGTACTGATTCAAGAGCAATCAACAAAATAACAATCAGGTATAGATTTCCTTTACCTAGAATCGAAGATTTTATGGATTGTTTAAGTGGGGCAAGTTATTTTACAAAACTAGATTTAAAGGGTGGCTATCACAAAATTAGGATAAGGGAAGGCGATGAATGGAAAACAGCCTTTAAAACAAATGAAGGATTGTATGAATGGATGGTAATGCCGTTTGGATTATCAAATGCTCCTAGTACATTTATGAGGCTTATGAATGAAGTACCGAAGGAATTTATTGGTAAATTTGTAATAGTATATCTAGATGATATATTAATTTACAAAAAATCTAAATAAGAACACATGAGACATCTGAATTATGTTTTAAGGAAGTTGCATCAGGAAAAGTTGCTGGTAAATTTAAAAAAATGTTCATTCATGAAAGAAGAATTGGTATACTTAGGTTTTGTTTTTTTTGCTGATGGATTGAAGATGGATCCAGAGAAGATAAAGGCAATCATAGAATGGCCTTCACCTAAAAGTGTTTTTGAGGTAAGAAGTTTCCATGGTCTTGCTAGTTTTTATAGAAAATTCATAAGGAATTTTAGTGAGATCAATGCTACTATTGTTGAAACCATAAAGAAGGACAAACAACCATTTAAATGGACTAATGAAGCAAAGAAAAATTTCCAGTTGTTGAAAAGGAAGATAAAAGAAAAACCCATTTTAGTTTTTTCTGATTTTAACAAACCTTTTCAAGTGAAATGTGATGCCAGTGGAGAAGATATTGGAGCTGTGTTAAGTCAAGAAGACAGAATTGTAGCTTATTTCAGTGAAAAACTGAATGAGACAAGAAGGAAATATTCTTCTTATGACAAGGAATTTATGCGGTTGTGCAGTCATTAAAGAAGTGGCGAAATTACTTGATATCTAAAGAGTTTGTGCTTTATTCAGATAATCATGCATTGAAGTACATTATGCAGCAGCCAAAACTAAATCAGAAACATGCAAAATGGGTAGAGTATCTTCAGAGTTTAAATTTTTGTATTGAAACATATAACTGGCCAAGCAAACAAAGTAGTAGATGCCTTAAGTAGAAAAAACATTTTAGTTCAAGAAAGTCAAATTCAAGTGTTGGGTTTTGATTTCTTAAAGAATTGTATAAAACATATTTGGATTTGAAGCATGCAGTAATCTTGTTTTGTTGGACAGAAGTAAATGGATGGATTTTTTCTTGCAAGAAGGTTTACTGTTTAAAAGAAATCAGTTGTGCATACCAAATTGTTCTATGAGAGAAAATTTAATCAAGGAAAGACATAGTGGTGGACTTGGTGGGCATTTTGGTGCAGAAAAGACTTATGAACAACTGAGTCATTTTTATTTTTGGCCAAATATGAGATCTGAAGTGGAAAAGTTTGTGCGAAATTGTAAAGTTTGTCAGTATGCAAAAGGAAGGAGGCAAAACATAGTTTTGTATGTTCCATTACCTATTCCAGATAGACCTTGGGATATGGTAAGTATGGATTTTGTTTTGGGTTTACAGAAAACAAAGAGAGGGAATGATGCAATTTATGTTGTAATTGACATATTTTCTAAAATGGCACATTTTATTCCATGTTACAAAACCAGTGATGCTACTCATGTTGCTAATTTGTTTTTCAAAGAGATTGTAAGGTTGCATGGGTTACCTAAAAGCATTGTCTCTGATAGAGACACCAAATTTGTTGGTAATTTTTGGAGGACATTTTGGAAAAATCTTGGTACTAAACTAAGTTTCAGCTCAGCGTATCACCCTCAGACTGATGGATAGACTGATGTGGTGAATAGAAGCCTGGGTAATCTTTTGAGAAGTCTTGTAGGTGAACATCCTAAACAGTGGGATCAAATTTTGGCACTGGTTGAATATGCTTATAGTGACTCTCCTAACAGGAGTACAGGGCAGAGTCCATTCCATATAGGTTATGGAATCCACCCAAGAGGAGTGTATGAACTAAGAAATTTGGGAAAATTAGAGATGAGAAGTGCTTATGGAGAAGAGTTTGCTTCAGAAATTCGAGCAATACATGAACAGGTAAAAAAATAGTTACATGACATCAACATCAAATACCAAAGCAAAGTAGATTTGAAGAAAAGAGAAGTTACTTTTGAGGTTGGAGATTTGGTTCTAGCACACTTGAGGAAGGAAAGATTTCCAAAAAGGGCATATAATAAGTTGAAGTTTAAGAAAATTGGGCCATGCAGAGTATTGAGGAAATTTTCTACAAATGCATATGAAATTGAATTATCCCCTGACATTGGAATATCTCCAATTTTCAATGTTGCTGATTTGTATAGGTATGAGGATGGAGAGACAGATGATACGACTGAAAGAAAAGAAGAAATTGACTGGTTGAAACAGTTACCCACAACAAAAATATTACAACCATAGAAGTATTTAGACAAAATATTGTCTAAGAAGACAAGAGGATGGGAATACTTTGAGTATTTGATCAAGTGGAAATATCAACCAGTTGCAGAAGCTAATTGAATGACATATACCATGATACAGAAATTGGGCAGTTATATGGAGGAGCTCATGGATAGGAAACCATGAAGAATTTTGTCCTTAGGAGTCTGATGCAGGAGCATGAGGCTCGAGGGATAAAGACTTCATTTTATTCCAAAAATTAAAAAAAAAATTTACAAGCAAAGGAGTGGGATCCTTTAGCCTGCGATTTACTGTTTTGATAGATAATATTTTACTAGTATTCATGGATTTGGATAGCTTTGTATTGGATTAATTGAATTTAGTTTTTAGTTGAGGATTTTTAGGTAAATATCATGTAATACGATTTTATCTAAAATTGGGTGAATTGATCCATAGAATTTGATCAATTTGTTTGTTTGAACAATATATTTAAAATGTAAGTTCAAAATGTATTGTAGAGGAGGATTTTGATGGAAATAGAAATGGATTAGAATACAATTTCAATTTCTTCTGTAGTTGGGTAATTGAGTATTTAATTTCCTTTGTAAATTTTGATCCGTGCAATATTAAGTTATTGTAATTCGAATGGATTTGAGAAGTTGCCGAAGTCCATAAGCCAACGTAGAACCAGAACCATCAAACTCTGCTAATCGTATGATTTACCAATTTTCCTTCTGCGTTATTAAGGGAAACTTCCCAGAAATATCGAATTTTCTAGAGTTGAAGAAAAATGGAAATGCGTAATGCATGAGGACGTTGGAGGAGTCACAACTGTCGATCAGAAATCTAACGGTTATCACATTTTAAATTGCACAGTGTTTAACTATTTGAATGGACTCGATGATTTAATAAATTAGATTTTAATGTTTGAACTTTCTGTCCAGCATGTGATAGATCAACGACTTTCGCATCAAACCTTTTAATTGGATGGATATCACAAATCTAGTTGCATGGAGTTTAACAAGAAGTTTGGATGTGATAACTCAATGAAAAAGGTTTAATATTGTTTTAAATCCGTCAATTCGACTCAAAAAATATTTATTTGGTGTAATTTTAATATTGCTACATTTTACATAATTGACACAATTATGCTGCCGTCATTTACGTGAAGGCTTTGCATTGGGTTTAATGTAAATATTTTTATAAGGGTTGGTCTGTTGCCATAAGAAGAGAATTACGATGGTTGTTCCACTATTGTAACATTTCTTTTAATTAAGATTCCATAGGTTATAAAAGGGTTGAAAATTTGGTTTTAATGAAATTAAAATTTTTTTGTAACAAATTTATAATGCATTTGAATTTTGGGTTATAAAGTTAGAAGTTTGATGACTGATACTCAGAAGGAAATTGAAGAAGTTCCACCAGAACTTGAAGAAATTGTCACAATATTTGAAAGCTTATCACTCACACCTGCATCCAAAACACCAGTACTGCAGGAAAACAAAAGATCATGGCATCTGAAGTTGAAGTATGCTCTGTGGGCTGATAAAGTATGTACAAAAAGATCTATTGGTACTTCACCTTATGAATTAGTGTATGGAGCTGAAGCCATTTTTCCTGGGAGTGCCTATAATGAAATTGCTGCAAGGACTAGAAGAGGAGCCTAATTCTATTCATAGGAGGATAAACCAGCTTATAGATTTGCAGGAAAAAAGGGAGGAGGTAAACAACAGTCATCAACAGGCACAAAAAGAGTAAAGAACACATTTGACAAAAAGGTCAAAGAAGAAAATTCCCAGATTCAAGATGTGGTGTTGAAGTGGGAAGCTAGAATTGAAGAAAAGGGGAAACATGGAAAGTTTGAAAACATCTGGAAGGGACCATTCATAGTAGCTTCATTCCATGGCAACAACACTTATCTACTTTAGGAGATGGATGGACAAATTTGTGCTGGAGGACCTGTCAATGGTAGGTTTCTAAAGCACTATTCCTCTTCAATTTTATTGAATTTTTATTCCATTGTATAAATTCCATTTTATTATGCTTTTCTGCTAATAAATACAGGCTGATCATCAGACTTGAGCCCGAGGTGAAGGCCATAAGAGTTTGAAGAAGGCTTGGAAAATTTCAGAATTTTATTTCCAAAAATATGGATGGCACTGGAACTATAGGTTCTTTGGTGTACCACAGGGGCACACCATCCCAAGTGGACTCACTGTTATCACCCATTAAGTTGTGAAACATTTCTTGATAGAGTCATACAGGTCACTCACCAAATGGATAAGGTCTCCTAAACCATTTCAAGGTGCTATAGGAAAATTTTTGCATTTTTTAAGCCTATCCTAAGTTTTATGATCACCTTCATTTATGCCATTTGAGTCAAATCAGTCCCATATCATGTCAGTTGTCATTCCCGATGCATTTAAAATCAAAAGGGCGCATCTGTCAGTTTTTCAAATTTTTGTAGCGTTTTACACAGGAAAACAACAGATTTCGCTACGAAACTACCTAATAGTTTCATAGCGAATTTGTCAGAACCTTACCTAATTTCGCTACGAAAATTCATTTTCTAACCTGGATTGTCAGATTTGTATGAGGTGTCATTTTATGATTAGAGCAGTAAAGGTGGAGGTCATTCAAGGTTTTTATGGTAAATTTTAAATGTACATAGCCATGCTTGATGTCATCATTACCCTTTTTGCTTGCATGTGTTATGATTGAAGCTTGAGTTGTTAGTTAAACTATTAAACATCAACTAAATTATCCTTTTGTCATATTGTGCTTTATCCTTGCATGTGAGTCGATCCATGGAGAGTTTCTTCATCGAGCCAAGCAGGTTGCTAGAAAATTCGAACTCTGTAGGTTTCATCAGCAAGCGAGGTAGTGAAGACTATAAATCATCAATGGCTGGAAGAAAGAAAACAAATAAGGGTGGCCATTGTCACATGAATGAGCCCATGGATATGAAATTACTCAATGAAGACCCTACTGCCATGGAGGTTTTCAGAAGGAATGGTTGCTTTCAATTCCGTTAGAGGTTGTAGGGCTTTCATTTACAGGTTTCAAAGGGTTTTGCCACCAGCTTCACAGGAACATCATCAAAGGTTGGAATTCTGGACCTTACAGTGACACTAGAGAGCATATCCTCAGCTACAAGAATCCCCAAAGGTGGTGAACAATGGTTTAAGGGTATCAAATTCACAATTCAGGATTTCAAAGAGTTTATCAAGCAAGAACATAGTGAAGTTGATTTGACAAATGCTAACCCGAGGAGCTTCATGAAGGAGAATTATGCAAAACTGTTGATGGTCATTCAAAAATATTTTACCTGTGAAGGAAGATTTCACATGGTTTACGCATACCATCTCAGACTTCTTCTACATTTTGTAGGTAAGAGGTCACTTTATTTACCTTTCTATTTATACAAAAGTCTAGGGAAAATATCATATAAGGTTCAAATTAAGCCTGAGGGCAGTGAGACATCTCTTTTTCATCATGGTATGATTAAGCTGTTAGTGTTGGAGGAATTGAGAAGGTTAGACAGAGATTGGATTTCTTTCTTGTTCATGAGTGGTTATGAAATTGATGTGGTTACTCCTAAGAAAACCTCAAAACCTCAAAACCTATAACCACTTCATCACCAACTATGGTAGAAGAAGTTGAAGAAGAAAATAGATAATCTCCTACAGAACCAGTGAACATGGGAACATAACCTTTGCAAGAGACTGACACACCTCAAGCAGACCTGCAAAACATAAGCATACAATCAGAAAAAAAGGCAGAAAGAGAGTCACTAGAAGCCAGACATTGGATAAAGGCAATTTGGAGGATATCCTTCATGCAATTGACATTGAAGAATCACCCATTGTGCAAGCTAAAGACGTTCAAGATGGAGGAAGAAAGCTGAAGAAAGGTATGACTGCTAAAAAAATAGATTTTGTAGGTGATGATGCTAGTTTTATATTTCAACCAAGGAAGCTAATGAATAGACATGAAAATAAGGTCATGGAAAGCAAAGAGATTGAGAAAATCAATGACGCTTCCTAGCCAACAAGCATCATAGATTTGTCTCCATCAGTAAAGGAGGAACTGGTTATTCAAGAAAGAAAGGGAAAAGAGAAAATGATTGAAAAATAAAAAATAGAAACCCTCAAAGAGCATTTGAAGGAAGCAGGTAAAGAGATATTAGTTTTAAAGCTATAGGTAAAGAAGCACAGAGCTGAGAAGGTTCAATTTGAAAAGATGAGGAAAATATGGAAAGAGCTACTCACAAGTGTTTCAAAAAATTTGGACAATACATAAATGTTGCTGAAGTGGACTCAACCATTAAGAGGGGAGGTTAAACATGTTAGGAGGATGAACTTACACTTATAATCCAAGAACAGAGCATTAAAATATCAAGTGGAAGATCTTCAGGAGCAGCTAGACTTGATTCAAGTGGAGTTAGAAAATGAAGGGCCGAAGATGAGAGTGGTAGAAGAACCCATCAGCTAATTGATTGTAAATGAAGATGAAACACCGTAGGAGTAAAAAATTGAGTTGGAATATGTTTTATGAGGGTTGAATTACAAAGAACCTAAATTTTAATTCTGGAAATCAATTTTTGAAGACAGTCTTGAACTCTGCAAATTCTGGTTTTTTAGACAGTTTCGTAGCGTACTTCAGGCTCGAGGCCAGAAAAACACTACGAAAATTTCTGTAGGTGCATTTTTGCCTTGGAATCCAATTTTGTCAAGTATTATGGAGGGAGATTTATTTTTTTCAAGGTGTCTTGGCATAGTAATGGTGTTTGAACAGTAAAGGTGTCAAGGAAATAGGTGGAAAAGCAAGTTTTCATATGCTACGAAAACTCACTACGAAATTGCCTAAACTGTCCTGTTTTGTAGCGAGGAACTTTTTGAAGATTCTTGAGCATTCCAACAACACATTAGCCAGCTGGAGGCCTCCAGCATGTCAGTGGGCCATATCAGCAGAGACTTATTGCTCAAAAGGAATGTCACACAACCAGCTCATAAGTCAGAATAGTAATTCAAGTGAAGGTTATCCATCCCTAAAAAGTAGGATTATGTTCCACAGATCTAGGGGTGTTTTAAATATGTAAAGTGATGGTGAATTATCCCTCGAACACATGATATCTATTATGTAACTATTTCACTGTTAGGAGAACTGAATGTAATAAATAGGAGATAGAGTCCTATTAGAAGTTTGATTTCTTAAAGGATAGTTGTCCTTTTTCTGTTTTAAGTTAGTATTCTCAGTTATAATAGGTGTCAGAGTAGAATTCGAAGATCTAGCCAGCTGGGCAGATCATCTACATTGTAAAGAATGTTTATTTATAGACTAAACATCGAAGAGGAAAGGATTGGAGAATATTGCACCAAATTGCTGCTTGTATGTTTTTTTCCAATATCAGTAATATACAGTGACATTCTACTTCCAAACCTGAGATTCTCATGAGGTGTTTAATGTGTTGTTGCTATGTATCTTTATGTCTAATCACTTGCAATGGATTTTATCTCTAATTACTCAGAATTCATACTATTATGCTGTGACTTCCTTTAGGGGTGAAATTACTATGTTTTCCTTATATTGTGTGTGTGAATCATCTTGATTAAAGACCTCTATCTGCCTCAGCTTCCATGTGAAGAAAGACTGTCATTAAGGGTACTGAGTTAGCCATATAGTATTATCCTTATTCAAAATCATAAATCCCCTTTGAGAGAGCCCTCTCAAACTGAATATGCTAATCTTAAGTTAGAAGTGGTTTGAAAGAGTTACATTGAGTTGATTGACGAGTAGCCAATCAAGATCAATTTGGTGATAACAAACATAATCATTTTTGAGTAAAGTAGAAGCACTAATGATTGGTCTCGAAATCATATCTGCAAATTTATTGAATATACCTTTTTTGTACCTTATAAAAAAGTGAAATTGTTGAAGAAATCCCATCCACCTAAAATGTATTGATTGCTGAAATTTTGTTTGCGACTGTAAGTACTGTAATGGTTGGTGATCAATGTGTACAATAGTTTCTTTGCCCATCAAGTAGTGTTTCCACTTCTTGACGCTTTGTACCAATGCATATAGTTCTTTGTCATATGTAGGATAATTAGTCACATCACCATTAAAAGTTTATGAATGAAAGGCGATAGGCTTACCATGCTACAAAAGTACTGCGCCCATGGCATAGTCACTAGTCTTGGTTGGTATCTCAAATGGCTGTCTCAAATTTGGTAATGCAAGGATTGGAGCTGAATTGATCTTGTCATTTAAAGCTTTGAAAGCTTGCTGTTGTTTGCCTCCCCATTGGAAGCCTTTCTTCACACTTGTCACTGCATGCATAGGAGCTGCAATGGAAGAAAAGTTAGCAATAAACTTCCTCCAATATTGAGCTGCACCTAAGAAACTTCTTACCTCTGTTACTGTTTTGGGTGTGGGAAAATTCACAATGGCCTCCACTTTAGAAGGATCAATCCTCAATTCTCCTCCTCCTACAATATGTCCCAAATAGACCGAAGAAGTCTTTCCAAACTCACATTTTGACATATTAAGAAACAATTTCTCTTTCTTCAAAATATCAAGCACTCTATTCACATGCAAGACATGATATTCTCTTGTTTTGCTGAAAATCAAAATGTCATCTAAGTACACAATAAAAAAGTAATCAAGGATTGGTCACAAAACATTATCCATAACTCGCATGAAAGTTTCCGGTGCATTACATAAACCAAAAGGCATAACTAGCCACTTAAAGAGTCCTTGTTTGGTTTTGAATGCAGTTTTCCATATATCACTTTTTGCAATTCTTAATTGATGATATCCACTTTGTAAATCTAATTTAGTGAAATTTTTTTCTTCTTTCAGCTGATCAAGAAAATCATCTATTCTTGGGAGTGGGTAACGATTTTTTACTGTAATTTTGTTCAAAGCTTGAAAATATACACACATGCACCAAGTCCCATCTTTCTTTGGTATTAAGACTATGGGTGAACCGATTGGTGGGGTGCTTGGCCTTATGATTCCTTTATCCAACATCTCTTTTATTTGCCTCTTTATTTCAGCATTCTCCATTATCAACATGCGATACATACCGATGTTTGGAAGAGGACTATCTTGCTGCAACTGAATCTCATGTTGAATTTCCATTTTTGGAGGCAATCCTGTTGGCTCCTGAAACATCTCATGATGCCCACTAAACAAATCATATAATTATGATTTCAACTTAGGATCATATACTTAAAATATTCATGATTAATATCATCTTTGGGCTTAATCATAAGAAGAACAAAATACTTACTTGAATTTACTAGCCTCTTTACCTGTCCAGCATTTACCAAAGCAATGTTTGTCTTCTTGCAGTGTGCTCTAACAATGAACTCCTTGCCATCTTTGAATAAATGATACTTGTTCTCATGGAAATAGAAGATCGCTTTCCTAAGGAATCCCTAATACAATACCAGTTATGTCAAGATGAACCACATCTAATTCAACTATGTCAACAAAGCTTGTAGTGACTGCAAACCTCAATATACATTTCTTTGAAACCTGTAGATTTTAATCCTTACAAATCCAACATAATGGATATGGTTTTGGATGAGGTATGGTATCAAGGTCAAGTTTTTTGACCAAATATTCAGAGATTAGGTTTGCTTGTGACCCATTGTCAAAAAAATTGTCAATCTTGGTATGCTTGGATATGACCCTCACATGAAACAATTCTATTATTTCTTCTTCATTTGGATTGTTTATGTGACAATTTGATGTACTGGTACTGGGTTTAGTTTCAATTTTTTTTCCCTTCATGTTCTTCAATCCCATGTCTATAATTTTAGTTTCATCACCTGAATCAAATCCTAAATCATGTTGAGCTGTAGTAGCAGTTTTCTGTTTCCCTTTGTTATTGGGTTTCTTTGGCCTCAATTTTGGATGTAATTTCCAACAATGAGTTTCATCATGGCCTTCTTTTGAAAAATTTTTACAAGTCACTTTTTTTCCCTCTCTCTTAATAGATTCATTATTTTTGTTTTTAACTTCTGAGGGCTTTTCCTGGGCTTTACCGTTTCTTCCTACCCTCTTCACAAATGTTCTTCCCTCTAACTTCTAGATGTGTGGCCTGAACACAAACTTCATCTAGACTGGTGGGGTTAAACATGAGAATAGTATGTTTTAGGTAGCTATGTAAGCCTCCTATGTCTTTAGAAAAGTGTCCGCGGCTATGAAAATACACACCTAATAAGAGAGCTCTTCTCCTAAATTCCTGGGTGTATTATTGCACATTTTGTCCCTTTAACTGCCTAAAGTTCTGCCAGTTCATGATGGCTTTCTGCATATGAGCTAATGGATAAAATTATTGTTTAATAGCAGCAATAAAACATGACCATGATAGAATAATCTTACCATGTTTCTTGATTTCCTCCTTTGTCTTGGCTTCCCACCAAACAAGTGCTGCATCTTCCATTCTCAAAGAAGCTAATTGATTTTTGTATCATCATCTTGAAGGTTATGTATTCTTAAATAGACCTCTAATTTTTGAATCCAATTATCTAGCTTGTCTGCATTTACTTCACCATTAAACATTGGCAATTCAAACTTAACATCAATTTTTAATAAAGGAGGTTTACCAGTGCTCTTGGACTTGTGTGGCTGATGTAATGAAGAAGAAGTAGAAGAAGATGATGATGATGATGAGGGTGAATATGATGGCTCTCCATTGCCTCCATTTACTCCATTTCCCTTCTTTGACATGTCTTCATCATGTTGACCTCCCGAAGATCCTTGTCCTTATTTTTGGAGTTTAGATCCTTCTCCTTCCAGTCTCTCATTCCTTTCTTGATAAAGAATTCTAACCATCTGAGTCATGTCAAGGAATGCTTTCCTAAATGATCTTTCTTCCTCCTTAGGGTCAACTTCTTCATGAATTTCTCCTTCCTCATGAGGCATGCTTAATGGAGCTTCTGCTTCTTTAATAGGTGAACTAGGTGGTGGAGATTGTGGTAATCTTTCTCTCCTTTTCTTTGGCTCCTTTTGAGACCCTCCTGCTTCCACCAGTTTGCCTTCTCTCCTTTTGAGCTTGAGCCTTGTAAGAATCTAAAACTTGAAAAAAATTAAACAACTCTTTGCACTAAACAACACCAGAGAATAAACTCTCGCTTTGATACCAATTTGATCGGAAATGATTTTATTAGTTTTGTTGTGCTAAGTGTCGTTCAGTTTTTAAAAAAGTGTGCATAATTGACTCATTAGTTTGCATAACGATTAAGGAGTTTTTCCATGATTTGTAGATGATTTTTAGTGAATTAGAAGCATAAAACAGGCATAAATAACACTGAACAACAATGTAAAACAGAGAAATAAGTCACCACATGAAATTTACACAGCAGACCGTGATGAAGCAGTTCACCCCTCCTGGGCTACATTAGATGGTCCAGCTCCCAATGGCTTGTCCATATTTCATTATGCTCAAAATTTTTCTATTACATGTAGTTACAGTGCTCTAATGACTGTTTTCTCTTCACCAATGGCTTCAAAATGCTCCAATTATTCAAAAATTACTCTTCATTCACTCAGAATGGTCGAAAATTGGGCCTCCTACACTTTTGCCCAGTATCTCCTAGGAAAACTCCACTAAAAGTGGAGAACTCCAGTTAACTAGAGCTAAATCTGGGTAGGCCACCAATTTAGGCATGCCCCTAATTTCTCCGCCAAAATAGACAACACATTTAATGTTTGTGGTTGGGTGGTGGCCACATGCGCACCCCCAAACTGCTACATAACTGTGGTGGTTAGTGGAACTCCCGCTAAAGCTCCAGTTAAAAGGTTCGAACCATGGTGTATTGTTGTTGGTTAGTACTTATCTGCGCAGTTTGGGCTGGCGTTAAATGGTTGCATGTGACATAAATATTGTGGGGACCGCTGGCGGGTTGGGACCACCGGTGGTTCCTAACCCCCATTTGCAATTGCCATACAACATAAATTAAACCCACATCCTCTTATGGTTAAGTGACTTGTGTAGCGCGGATGGTAAACAATTATGCATGCCCGGAGGGAGGTCAGGGGGTTGAGTCCAGCTGCCTCACACAAAATTTTACCATGCAGTTTCAGGGCCACGTGGTGGCTTCAGGGCTGGCCATGTGGCACCTTATAATTGGCTCATCCAACCTCGTATCGCAAATAGAAAATAGAAACTTGTCATCCAACAATTGGTCTAGTGGAAAGGTATATTTAGAGGAATATTCCCTTTTTTGCTGACTGTGCATCCATTTTGTTGACTGTGCATCCCAGTCAAACCTGGTCAAACTGTCGTAGTTTTACTTATTTTCCATTTCGATGATAACATGATATCTTCCTCATACAACATCGATTTTTCGAATTGTTCGGGGCGCAGAAATCAGGAAGACGAGATCTATGCAACCATCATAGTTTCAACACAATCCTGTAACTTTTAATTTTGAGAAAAATTTATGAACTCCTAATCACCTGGGTGACCCAAATATGGTTTCACATGAAACTCCCTCAAGATCATGTTCTTGAGCTCACTGTTGTCTGGTACATATATCCTGTCTCTAAATCTAACCAATCCATCTGTTGTGAGATGGTAGTCCAAATCCTGTACACCTGCACATATACCGGTACCTGTACCTATACATGTACTTGCATCTATACTGCCACCTATACCTACACTACCACCTGTACCTGTACCTGTGCCAACACATGTTCCTGTACCAAGTCTCGTACCTGTAACAACATATATACCTGTCCCTATGCCAATACATTTACCTGCAACAACACATGTACCTGGACTCTGCTGCAACTTGTGTAAAATATCCATATACCTATGATCCAGTTGACCTTCCTACAAGATTCTATCATGTAAGTTTGTCCCATAGGAGCTCATAGCTGCTATGTGATTTACCTATAACTTCCAGCTAAGATAATCCGCAACCATATTCTCCTTTCCCTTGATGTACTTGATCTCAAAGTGAAACTCACTTATCATTTCCAACAATATAGCCAACCTAGCTTTCAAATTCGGATGGTCAAACAAGTAGCTCAACCCAATGTGATCACTCATCAATACAAACTACCTGCCAAGAAGTTAGTTCCTCCACATCTTCAGTGCATGAATGATCGCTGCTAGCTCAAGATCATGTGTCAGGCAATTATTCTTGTGCTTATTCAGTTTTTGCGACTCATAGCATACCACCTATCCATCATGCACAAGGAATCCACCAAGCCCTCTCTAGAAATAATTTGTACATAGTACAAACTCCTTGTCTAGATCTAAAATCTTTAACACAGGAGCATGTGTCAACAACTGCTTAAGCTGCTCAAAACTAGCCTCACACCCCTTTGTCCAATCAAATTTCTTACCCTTCCTCTGCAACGCTGTAATCAAATAAGAAATCTATGAGAACTTTCTTGATGAACCTCCTATAATAAATTGCCAATCCCATGAATGATCTCATCTCAACTACACTCTTAGGAGTTACTGATCAGAATTTGGATCAGGGCCTAAAATTAGCTAAAATTTCAAAGTGATAAAAAATGCTTCAAACTAAGATGAGACCATAGAGCTCGTCACTAGGATTCCAATGCAACTCGTTTCATCAAATTATGGGTTCGTATGATTGAGATATGGCCAGCTGTTCGCTTTCCAAAACAAGTTCAGAACCAGCTTGACCAACAGAGTGGGATCCGAATTGGTGGCTGTCATGGAGTCTTGAACTCTACATATAGAATTGGGGATTGCACAGTCGTGGAAATGTTGCAGGTGGAATGGACTGCCGTGATCCAGTCAACAACGAGGGCTGAACGGTGGTGATTAGATCGTAGAAGCAGCAATGGGAGATCAACTAGAGAGATTTCATCACAGTGGAGAAACATCACACATTGCACATAATATAGTTTACCGTTAAAGAGTTTCACAAAGTTAAATTGTTTAACCTACGATGTGAAAGGAGGAGGTGGAGATATAACGAGGATCGTTGGATCAAGGACCAAGCCAACGGTGGAGATCGTAGCGCACGGGAAGTGATTTCGTAGTTCACAAGGAATAAGGTTTAATGATATAAAGTTAAAATTTCGAAGTGCGATGAGTTATATGTGTGATAAGCCGAAGATAAATGGGTTAAGATTTTCGATATGTGAAATCTTAAATCCTGCGATCTGCGAAAAGGTATTTCAGTCGAATTGCGATGTGGCAATGCGATCGCAACTTCACGTCAGCACTTGTATTTTTTAAACGTTAAGAGTATTTGGTATAATCCGCGACATGCGATATACGAGATTGTGTATCTTCTGATCTATGATGTACCTTGTATTACGGTTTCAAATTTTTTTGATATTGCAAAGTCTCGTAAAATGGATCTGATGTTGATCGCGAACGTAAGTATGTTTAATGAAACTCCGATATTGTATTCCGTTGTTTCCGATAAAGTATAAGCCACTTAACGGTTGGGGGTGCACATGTGGCCACCACCCCAACCACAAATTTTAATGCACGATTTTATTGGCAGAGCGGATAAGGGCGCACCAAATTTGGTGGTCAGCCCTAATTTAACTCCAGTTAACTAGAGTTCTCCACATTTAGTGGAGTTTTTCTAAGATATATTGGGGAAAAGTGTAGAAGGCTCAATTTTCGACCATTCTGAGTGAATGAAGAGTCATTATTTACTAATTGGAGCATTCTGAAGCCATTGAAATAGGTTTTAGAGGCAGAAAAGGCCATATTCATGTGTTTTTGTGCGTTTGAAGATTTTTTAGGGCTAGGGCCATCAGGTATTGGGGCCATTTCCAGAGCATCCGGAGTCCATTTCCAACAAATGAATAGTAATTTTTGACTATCTTGGACCTGTTTAAGCTAATGGTGCAGCTTTTAGAGGCATTTGGAGACTTCTAAGTGCGTTTGTTTCCATAGATAAGTTTCATGGCACCTAGAGCCATTAGGTGTTGGAGGCATAGTCAGGGGAGCCAATTGTCATTCTAAGTGAATGAACAATGTATTTTATATGTTTTAAATGTTATGGAAACAATGTGATAGGTTTTAGAAGCCTATGAGGACTTCTGAGGGTGTTTTTCCACAATATAGCTAAGGGAAGCATCAAGGCCACCATAAGAAGAGGTCATGCTCAAGGGAGTCATGGTCCATTTTGGATGATTGAACAATAAATCTAGGGTTATTTTGGTATTCTGAGCCCATTGGTTCATTTTTCAAAATAAATGGAGTTGAGCAACATCTTGTAAAATAATTTGACCATCTTAATCCTAGAGAGCCTAGTCCATTGATGGAAGCTCAAGGAGATGTAGCCCAAGTGTTGAGGGTGAACTCCTTTATTATTTTGCTGTTATGTGTTGCTGGTTATTTCTTTGCAATTCATGTTTGCTACTCATACATTTAATTAGCTAAAAAAATTGATAATTGCTCACACCTAAAGCATGTGAAAAACACATAAACTTGATACAATGATTCTACTACACAAAAGGATCTATTTGAACGATCCTTATATTATTTAAATGGAATAGAAGGTGCTTTCATAGCAAAACAAGTAAACCACCTATTTCAGATCAAGTGGTATCGGAGAAAGTTTAGCTCATTTTAGCCAAGTATAGCTAGGGTTAGCTATTGGTTGTTGAATTGTGCAAAGAGAATTTAACTAATTAAAATTTTGTGTGTGAAGGAGAAGTTAGATTGAGAGCTTGGTTCTCAAATCACAATAAAGAAGTCTGTGAAGCTTTGTGAATTGTTGTGAATATCTTTCATTCATTACAATTGTGATGGAAACTTCATCAAGTGGTGATTCTAAACCATCCTCCTTTGAAAGACTCTTTGATAAAGAGATGTTGCAGGACTTTCACATCATGAAATATATGGTGCAACAATTGTATGAAGATTTAAGGGAGAGCACTAAACTTCAAGAGCAATTGGTTTCCATGAAGAAAGAGAAGCAATAACTTCTTCAAAAGATGCATGAGATGGAGATCCAGCGCCATGATGCCAAAGAAGCCTTAGCCAAGCATGTGCTTGAAGAAGGGGTAAATAATTCAAATTTGTCTTCAATTTCCTCTCAAGATAAATGTGTAGGTTGATTTGAAAAACACACTAGAGGAATAGGGTCCAAATTGATGGTCAAAATGGGCTATGAAGGTAAAGGATTAGGCAAACATGCACAAGGAATATTTGAGCTAATTATGGTTGAGGAAAGGCCTAAGTATTTGGGTCTTGGCTATGGAAAATTTTATGGAGAGATATCTAAAGCTATGAAGGCACTTGAAACAGTTCCAAGAAGGACTTTTGTTGCAGGTTCAAAACCTCAAACATGCAAATTTTGCAATCAAGATGAATGCAATTTTTTGAATCCTATGTTGCAGCAAGATGCTTGTAGACATGCAACTTATGGTGAGCAAGAGAGTTGTGAAAACTCTAAGGACATGAACATCGTTGTTGGTCTTCAAAAGAGTGCTGGAAACTCTTCAAGTTCATCTCCTCGAGAAGGTGATAAATATGAACATTCAAAGAATCATTCAAGGTATAATTCTTCCTATAATCATGTTGTTTATGATTATATTAAGCATGAAAAATATGCATTGATGAATGGGAGAAAAAGTTGTTGTTCATACTGTGGTTTGTATAACCATCAAGTTTCAAGATGCTGGAAGAGAATGATAGCATACAGGAAACAATCAAAGCAAAGGCGACTTTAACATAAGATGCAAAATATTTGCACTTATTGTCAGAAGAAGGGACATATCATTGACCAATGTTGGACACTGCATCCAACAACTCATCCAAAGAATTTGAAGCAAATGGATAAAAAGACTGGCGAGAATGGAATAGGAGATTCCATCATCGATGTGAGTCAAGATGATTCACAAGAAGAGGATGTTCAATAGGAAAAATCACCATTGAAGTGGTTTGGTAAGAAATGGCTCGATTTCTTGACTAAGTAAGGCATGCATTTACTTTGTGCATAGATGCAAATTTCAGCCTTATGTATGCATGGAATTTCTGTTGAAAGCATGACAAGTTGCAAAAAATTATTACAACTTGCATGATGCAAGATTGCATGTGAATGTGGTTTAGTTGAAGGCATTTTTATTTGTGGAAAAATTTCACCAAGATAGTGTAAAATATGAGTATGTCACTCATTTATGTTGCAGAAATTTATCATTCAGTTTAGCTCTGATGATCACCCATATGTTTTGGGGTTATGTACTTGTTTGTACTTTAAAGAAAGATTTGAAGAGTGTACATATGCTTGGGATTTTGTATGTGTAAAAGGAGGACTTGTGATAAGTTTATTGTAAATAGATACAAGCATGAGTGTTTTCAATATGTATCTTGGAATGTCAACTTGTGTCGATTGTGCTGTACATATTTCTTGTCGACTGGTGTCGATTGTGTCGCACACATTTCATATCGATTTATGTCGATTGTG
Organism: Pinus albicaulis; assembly: GCA_034641835.2. Classification (NCBI taxonomy): domain Eukaryota; kingdom Viridiplantae; phylum Streptophyta; class Pinopsida; order Pinales; family Pinaceae; genus Pinus; species Pinus albicaulis. The sequence goes on from CM076573.1 coordinate 30,170,358, forward strand.
TCGTACACATTTCATATCGATTTATGTCGATTGTTTTGCACATTTCATGTCAATTTGTGTTGTTGATATCGCATGATTTTTGTCGACTATGTTAATCGACTTATTTTTTAGTCGATGGTGTTTGTCGATTGTGGATATACCAATGTGCAAGAAGATCACCATTTACTTGATGTTACAAGAGGTGATAGTCATTGCTTTGAAGGAGAAAAAACGAGGTGGTTGTCATTTCAATTCTTGCATAATGTTTTCTTTTCAAGATTCACTGTGTGTTCTTGTGAAAAGATGTTGCAGGAAGTTTGATGTCCATTCAGTGAGAAGTGGAAGAGATGCAAAGTGATTTGCAGCCATTGTAGAACAAGCTGGTTTCTTGTGTTGACACCAAGAGTTCACTCATATTGCATGCTTAATTTGGATAAGAGGATTTCCAAGAAGAAGCTTGTATGCCTTTGTTGCAAGAGGGACTTCATTCTCAGTGGGAAGGCTAACAGTTTTCCAAGCACATAGAGATCGATGTGGTACAGTTGGATAATATTAGTCAATAATAGTTAGCAATGTTGAAGTGGTTCAACAACAACCATAGAACAGTGGTTGAGAGACAACCAATTGTGATGCAAGGCATGTCAAGATAATTGTCAAGAAAGACTTGTAAGTAAAATCAGTTGATATAACTTGAAAGCAGAAGAGTGTTGAAGCTCAAGAAGATAATTATCATCTTTTGCGGGTCCAAAAGCCCGTCAGTGGGAAGGAGTGATCGTAATTTGGATCAGGGACTAAAATTAGCTAAAATTTCAATGTGCTAAAAAATTCTCCAAACCAGGAAGAGAGTGTAGAGCTCGTCACCAGGATTCGAACACAACTCGTTTCATAAAAATTCCGAGTTCATATGATTGAGTTATGGCCTGCTGTTCACTTTCCAAAACTAGTTCAGAACTGGATCGACCAGCAGAGTGGGATCCGAATTGGTGGTTATCATGGAGTCTTGAACTCTGCATATAGAATCAGGGACTACATAGTTGTGTAAATGTTGTAGGTGGAATGGACGACCATGATCTAGTCAACAAAGAGGGTTGAACGGTGGTGATTAGATCGCAGAAGCAGCAGTGGGAGATCAACAAGAGAGATTTCATCGTACTGGAGAAACATCGCACATCACACAGAACAAAGTTTACTGTTAAAGAGTTTTGAAAAGTTAAATTTTTTAACCTGCATTGTGAAATGAGGAGGTGGAGAGATAACAAGGATCGTCGGATCAAGGACCAAACCAACAGTGGAGATCGTAGCGTACGGGAAGCAACTTCATGGTTTGCAAGGAATAAGGTTTAATGGTATAAAGTTAAACTTGTGAAGTGTAATGAGTTATATGTGCGATAATTCAAAGAGCGATGGGTTAAGATTTCCGATAAGTGAGATCTTAAAGCATGCGATCTGCGAAAAGGTATTTCGACCGAATTGCGGCGTGGCGATGCGATTGCAACTTCACGTCAACACTTGTATTGTTTAAATGTTAAGGGTATTTGATATATTCTGCAACGTGCGATCTGCGAGATTGTATGTATCCCTATCTACAATGTACCTTTTATTATATTTGCGAATTTGTTTGATATTGCGAAGTCCTGTAAAAGGGATCCTATGTTGATCGCGAACGTATGTATGTTTAATGAAACTCCGATATAGTATTCCGCTGTTTCCGCTAAAGTATAAGCCACTAAATGGTTGGGGGTGCGCATGTGGCCACGACCCTAACCATAAATTTTAATGCACGACTTTATTGGCGGAGCAGATAAGGGTGCGCCAAATTTGGCGGTCAACCCTAATTTAACTCCAGTTAACTGGAGTTCTCCACATTTAGTGAAGTTTTCCTAGGAGATATTGGGAAAAAGTGTAGAAGGCTCAATTTTCGACCATTCTGAGTGAATGAAGAGTCATTCTTGACTAATTGGAGCATTCTGAAGCCATTGAAGCAAGTTTCAGAGGAAAAAAATGCCATATTCAAGTGTTTTTGTGCGTTTGAGTATTTTTGAGGGCTAGGACCATAAGGTGTTGGGGCCATTGTTAGAGCATCTAGATCCCATTTCCAGCAAATGGATAGTAATTTTGACTATCTTGGACCTTCTGAAGCTAATGGTGTAGCTTTTAGAGGAATTTGGAGACTTTTAAATGCATTTTTTCCATAGATAAGTTTCATGGCACCTAGAGCCACCAGGTGTTGGAGGCATATCCAGAGGGGTCAATGGTCATTTTGAGTGAATGAACAATGTATTTTGTATGTTTGACATGTTATGGAAACAATGAGATAGGTTTCATAAGTAGATGAGGACTTCCAAGGGTGTTTTTCCACAGGATAGCTCAGGGAAGCATCAAGGCCACCATAAGAAGAGGTCATGCCCAAGGGAGCCATGCTCCATTTTGGATGATTGGAAAATCAATCTAGGGGTATTTTGGTATTCTAAGCCCATTGGTACAATTTTCATAACCAATGGAGTTGAGCAACATCTTGTAAAATAATTTTATCATCTTAATCCCAGAGAGCCTAGTCCATTGATGGAGGTTCAAGGAGACGTAGCCCAAGTGTTGAGGGTGAACTCCTTTATTATTTTGCTGTTATGCGTTGCTAGTTATTTCTTTGAAATTTATGTTTACTGTTCATACATTTAATCAACTAAAAACAATTGATAATTACTCACACCTAAAGCATGTGAAAAACACATAAACTTGATACAAGGATTCTACTGCACAAAAAGATGTATGAGCACGATCCTTAGATTATTTAAATAGAATAGAAGGTGCTTGCATAGAAAAACAAGTCAGCCACCTATTTTAGATTAGTTACCCACTCCATGATGGCCCTTACCTTTTCTAGATCTACTGCAATTCCCTCCTAGGAGAAAACATGACCAAAGCAGTGTACCTCAATCTGGAAGAAACTACATTTGCTAAGCTTAGCTTACAACTGATGCTATTTCAACAACCTCAACACTGTTGCCAAATTCTCAAAATGTTCTTCCTCATTTTTAGAATATACCAATATGTCATCAATAAACACAATCATAAACTTATCCAAAGAAGGACATAACACACTATTCATCAAACACATAAATGTAGCTGGGACATTGGTCAAACCAAATGGAACTACAACAAACTCATATTTCCTGTACCTAGTCCTGAATGTAGTCTTGTAGATGTCGTGCTATTTGATGCTTACCTAATGATAGTCCGATCTCAAGGTGATCTTAGAAAACAATGATGCTCCCTTCAACTGATCGAACAAATCATCAATCCTCAGTAATGGGTACCTATTCTTGATGGTCACTTTTTTAATATTCCTGTAATCAATGCATAATCTAAGAGTGCCATATTTCTTCTTCACGAACAACACCGATGCACCCCGTGGCAATACACTTGGCCTAATATACCCTTTGTTAAGCATCTTTTCCAACTGCAATTTTAATTCTACCAACTCATGTTTGCTCATCTTGTAAGGTGCCTTTGATGCTAGAGCTACCCGGACATCAACTCAATAAAAAAGTATACTTCCCGGTGCAATGGAAACTCTGAAATATCCACTGGAAACACATCCTGAAACTACTAGAAAACTTGTACCTGTTCAACACATCTGCATCCCCAGCTTCCTTAACTTTGTCACTAGAGATATGAACTGAAAATAGTACACACTCTTTCCTACGACTACACTTAGCTTGCATAGCTATCACCATCCTAACTAATGTGGCTTTATTATTTCCCTATAAGAATATTGGTTCCCCATTTTCACCCAAACACTTAATAACTTTGTCATAGCAAGCTACCTTGGTCCTGTGAAGATATAACCAATCCATACCCAATAACATACTTTAGGAACCCAACAACAATATGTTCAAGTGCGCTGCTGTAGGACAAGGTAGGAACACATAATACATAATTAAAATGACCATTATATAGATGAATGGTTCCAAACCTTATAACAATAAGAGATCTATCATCACCAACATAAATATTTCTGGTGTTATAGTAATTTAAAGAAGAAAACATGGCTTTATTTTTGGCCATGTGGTAAGAGGCTCCATAATCAATGAGTCACTCATGAGAATGAGAAGAAGAAGATGCATTCAATGCATAACCAGATCTTGATGCTTGACAACCACATGCAGAAAGTGTCATTCCACAAGATGAAGTTGAAGAGTTCTCCAAATGGATGTTTTTCTTCTTCATTGCTACTTCCAAGGTTTCTATCTTCTTAAAACATTTTGACTCGACATGGCCATCAAAATTACAAAAGTTGCAATGTTTATCTGTCTTCTTTCCTATGTTTTTATTTGCCTTATCAGTTTGTGGCTAAGAGTGCTTCAAACCCTTGTTTGGTTTAGGACCATTCTTTTTAGGGTGTTGCTTCTTAAGATTTTTTGGATTTGGTTGCTGCTGGGCTACTAAGGATTTCTTAGAAGAGTTTCCAGTATTAATAAGACAAAGATGTAAGAGTTTTTCTTGTTCTCTTATCAAAGAATCACAAAAGGCATCAAAAGAGGGGTACTTGTAGGGTGTTCCTTGAGAAATGAGGGCTTCTCTAACAGAATGGAACATGGAAACAAAGAGAATATGCATGGCCTAAATTAATAAGAATAGAATAGATAAGACTACCATCTTCCTTTTTGACCTTTCAACCTTCTAAGAGAAGTCTAAGGGTCTTGAATTTGGATAAAAAATATTCAATAGAGGAGAAATTATTGGGGTCCAAAGTAAGCAACTCATTTTCAAGCTGGTGGGCTCTGATTTCATTATAAATGAAAAAAAAAATATTTAGCTTTTTCATAGCTTCATCAAGGGAATCAATTTATTGGATATGAAATCTAAGATCTTGAGCAATGGACATTCCTATCAACCCTCGTGCTTGATCTTGTTTATTTTCCCATTTAGCCTTTTTATCTTCATTGGTAGGTTTAATTCTAGTCTTGAGGATATTCTATAAATCCCTTTACTTCTAAGTAAGTCTACTATGTAGGATAGCCATTGGAAATAATTAGTGTTGTTAAGAATAATTGGGCATGTACTTTCCATTTTAAAAAATTGAAGCTATAAAGGTTGAAACTAACTGCTCTAATGGAAATATCCTGAAAGATTAGGCCGGTTAAAAAAACTGGCTATGAAAACAGCTTCTGAATGAAGAAGTTATGCCTTTTTGAAGAAAAGTTGCAGGGGATGCCAAGTAGTCACGTGATAGGTTGAAAGTTGATGATGAAGTTGTACTTAAAAAAAACCCCCTCGCGCCCTTTTTTTTTAAAAGTAACTTGAAAAAAGGAGTTGAACCAAATACCTCTATTCTCATAAAGTAACTTTAGATCAAGTGAGCTAGTTAAAAGATTTTGTAAGAATTAGAAGATTTTTTATTTTTATTTTTATTATTATTATCATTTATTTATTTTTATTTTTCGCTTTTTGGGGTGCGTGTTCTTTTTTCCTACAAAAAACAACCACGAAAACAACAAGAAAAACAAAAAACTATGCAAGCCTTGTGGCTTGATGTTAGATTTCTGGTTAGTCCGCCTAGAAACTAAATATTTTTCTTGCTATTTCTGATTTCTCGAAATCGCACAAAGTCGCGGGGAAAGAGCATACATAGTAGTAAATTCCCGTCTTTTTGTTTCTAGTTTTCTAGATCTCACAAAGTACAGAGTAAAGATCATAAGCAGAGAAGAGGGTATCGATCCAGTAATAATAAAAAATGACTATAGATCGAAATAAATAGAGGGATAAATAAATATAACTGCAAAAATACTTTATACTTCCAAATAGAAAATGACATGGCTAGGGCAACCAAAAACCCTTTCGCATGAAACAAAAGGGGTTCCTCACTGGAATAGAGGCTCCGGGCATAACAAAGTAGTTCTCCTTGCCTAAAAGTGGTCAGAAACAATAGATTTGGAAAACAAAAGTCGCATGCAGTCAAAACTGGCTTCAGATTTGGATCAACAACAGATGCAGCCCTCAAACATCTCTGATACCATGTAGAAATTTACAGGTTAAGTTCCTTAGATCAAAACACCAAAGGTCACCGCTCACAAACAAATCAAAAATCAGTACACCAGTATTTGATGTCGTTAAAACCCTCAAAGAGGGAAATAGTCCATGGCCTGCGACAACACAACCACTTTAGGTAAATTTTTAATGCAAAGAAAGAAAATTTGCATAATATTCTCTCATAAACGGTCACTAGAAAAATGACACTCCATGCTCTTTAAATAGAGATCATGGACCAATCAGGTGTTAATCCACAGATCAAGTGTCGGTAATACTGAGGAGAGAATGAATCTTCGGATCACTACATATCGTGATCGTCAGATTATAAGTTACAAAAGTACATACTAAAGAAACAAACTTTACCTAAATTCATGCTAGACCAAGTTATACTTAAGTATTTCCTATGTGTCGAAATATCCTAATTAGCAACACCGATGAAAAGAAAACATACTGCCCATGGAGCTTTATAACATAGCTTGATGCAGTATTTACAATGATCACCTAATTGAAAAGAAAACGAACATGACATCTTAAGAACATGACAACTATAATGACATGACACCATACCACTTATTGGATCTTTATAACATGTCTCATGGAAATATTTCCAACGATATACATATGTACATACATCCAACCATCACGTCAAATCATATACCCAAACATTGCCAAAACATATGCTAAAAAAGACCAACATCACACCAAAACTGCTTTGCCTCAACCGAAAAAAAAGGAAGGATACATGGCCTACATCTGATCTTCCATCTCCCATGTAGCTTCATTGGGCCCAAAGTGCTTCCACTGCACTTTAACTTACTTGATTTATCGATTCCAGAGCATGAACATCTTTATATGCAAAATGCACTGTGATTCAGGTTGAAACTCTCCTTTTGGCTCCACCTACAATACAGACTAGTCAATAACATGATCAACATCTTTAACATATTTCTTAAGCAATGATATATGAAAAAAATCATGGAATTTCACTGGGGAAGGAAATGCATGTCGATAGGCCACTGACCCAATCCTCTCAATGATCCCGAAGGGTCCATAAAACCTTGGTGCTAGCTTGGCACACGATCTAATCTGCAAGAAGCTCTTCTTGTATTTGATACACAAGTACACACGATCCCTAACCTGAAACTCCTTGAATGCCATGTTCCTATCTATATAAATCTTCTGCCTATCCCGCGCTTTCAAGTTTTTCTTGATAACCTGCATTTCCTATTCCATTTCTGCCAACATATTTGGTCCAATTAGTACCTTGTTAACTGGATCACTCCAACTGATAGGAGTGTTGCAACTCTGTCCATACAATGCCTCAAATGGAATCATCCTCAATGACTCCTGATACCCGTTGTTATGATCATACTCTACAAGTGGAAGATACTCTTCCCACTTGTGCTGCTGATACATCACATACATCCTCAACATATCCTCCAATATCCTGTTGACCCTCTCAGTATGTCCATCTGTCCGCGGAAGATAAGCTGTGCCGAAGGCCAACTCGGTGCCCAAATATGCAAACAATTCCTTCCAAATTTGGAAGTGAACTTTGTTTTCCTGTCGGATAAAATCTTCTTTGGAACACCATGCAATATGAATATGTTTCACATAAACACCTGTGCTACATCACTAGCTGAGTATGTAGCCTTCACTAGAATGAAATGTGCAACCTTTGTCAAATTTTCCACCACAACCATAAAGGAATCGTGCTGTCTAACTATCCTAGGAAAACCTGTGATGAAGTCCATGGAAATAACCTCCCATTTCCACTCTGGAATCGTAATTAGCTGTAGCAGTCCACCTGGATGTTGACACTCTTCCTTAACCATTTGAAAATCTAAACATATGGTTACAAAATCTGTGAAATCCCTCTTCATATTCGGCCAATGATATAATATCTTCACTAAAGTCAATGTCTTCTGGTAGCCTAGGTGACTCGAATATGGTTTCATATGAAACTCCCTCAAGATCACCTTCTTGAGCTCACTAATGTCTGATACATATATCCTGTCTCTAAATCTAACCAGTCCATTTGTTGTGAGATGGTAGTCCAAATCCTGTACTCCTGCACCTGAACTCATACCTGTACCAGTACCACTACTTGTACCTATACCTGCACCTATATTGCCACATGTACCTATAGATGTACTACCACCCATACCTGTACCTGTGCCAACACCTGTACCTATACCAAGACCTGTACTTGTAACAACACTTGTACCTATACATGTGCCAACACCTGTACCTATAACAACACTCATACCTGTACTATGCTGGAACCTATGCACAATCTCCATATACCAGTGATCCAACTGACCTGCCTGCAAGATCCTATAATGTAAGTTTGTCCCATAGGAGCTCAAATCTACTATGTGATTTACCTGTACCTTGCTGCTAAGAGAATCTGCAACCATGTTATCCTTTCCCATGATGTACCTAATCTCAAAGTCAAACTCACTCATCGTTTCCAACCATCTAGCCTACTTAGAGTTCAGTTTCGGTTAGTCAAAGAAGTGCGTCAACCTAATGTGATCACTCATCAATACAAAGCGCTTGCCAAGAAGATAATTCCTTCACATATTCAGTGGATGAATGATAATTTCTAGCTCAAGATCATGTGTCGGGTAGTTTTGCTGATGCTCATTCAATTATCAAAACTCATAACATACCACTTGTCCATCCCGCATAAGGAATTCACCAAGCTCTTTGTGGTAAGCATTTGTACACACTACAAAATCCTTGTCCATATTTGCAATCTTTAACATTGGAGCATGTGTCAATAACTGCTTAAGCTTCTCAAAATAAGCCTCACACTCCTCTGTCCAATCAAAATTCTTACCCTTCCTCTGCAATGATGTAATCGAATAAGAAAACTATGAGAAGTTCATGATTAACCTACTCTAATAACCTGCCAATCCCACCAATGTATCTACTGCAATGCCCTCCTTGGAGACAACATGTCCCATGTAGTGTACCTCAGTATAGAAGAAACTGCATTTGTTGAGCTTACCATACAATTGATGCTATCTCAAAAAACTTGACACTACTGCCAAATTCTCAATGTGATCTTCCTCATTTTTAGAATATACCAATATGTCATCAATAAAAACAATCACAAACTTGTCCAAATAAGGACGCAACACACTATTCATCAAACACATAAATGTAGCCGGGGCATTAGCCAAACCAAATGGAACTACAACAAACTCATAATGCCCGTACCTAAACCTGAATGCGGTCTTATAGATGTCCTCCTCTTTGCTGCATACATGATTATAGCCTAATCTCAAGTTGACCTTAGAGAACATTGCTGCTCCCTTTAGCTGATCGAAAAAATCATCAATCCTCGGTAATGGGTACCTGCTCTTGATGGTCACTTTATTCAGCTGCATGTAGTCAATGCATAGTCAAAGAGTTCCATCTTTCATCTTCACGAAAAACACCGGTGAACCCCATGGTGATACACTTGGGCTAATGTACCCTTTATAAAGCATCTATTTCAACTGCAATTTTAATTCTACCAACTCATGTGTGCTCATCCTGTAAGGTGCCTTTGATTCTGGAGTTGCCCCTGACATCACCTCAATAGAAAAGTATACTTCATGGTGCAGTGGAAAATCTGAAATATCTATTGGAAACACATCCTGAAACTACTGCAAAACTGGATACTTGTTCAACACATCTGCATCCTCAGCTTCCTTACCTTTGTCACTAGAGATATTAACTGCAAATAGTACACACCCTTTCCTATGACTGCGCTTGGCCTCCATAACTGTTACCATCCTAACTGATGTGGCTTTCTTATTTCCCTGTAAGACTCTTGGTTCCCCATTTTCATCCAAATATTCAATATATTTTTCATAGAAATCTACCTTGGTTCTATGAAAATATAACCAATCCATACCCAATAGCATACTGTAGGAACCCAACAACAATATTTTCAAGTGTGCTGTTGTAGGCATACCATTTAACTCAAATGTACAAGCTCTTACCCAATCGTGAACTATTTTATTTGTACCTATAGAAAAATGCACTAACCAAGATTATGCATGCATTTCCTTACTCAAAACACACTTATCCACCAGGTCAAGATTAATATAAGTATAGATATATACATGGTCAATCAAAATAGAAACAACCTGATCATAAAGCTGACCGTCCATCTGAATGATAGAAGCCTGATGATCTTCCTGCATGTTTTCCACAGCTGCATAAATCTAAGGAATGTTATGCCCAACATCTCCCACTGTCCATGCCTCTTGCGCACGGTAGATCTGTGGCCTACCACCCTGATGTTGTGGACAATCTCTCCCACGATGATCTTTGCCATAAGTCCAAAACTTTATAGGCTTCCAACCCTCATCCTTATTCTGCTGCTCAGATTGAAATCCCCATCCTTTACCAGATGTATTGAACTTCTTAGGTGGGGAAACATACTCCTTGTTACACATTTCTTGAGGCTTCGCTCACTTCATGTCCCATTTTCCTTTATTCTTATCATTACCTCTCCAATTTGGCTTATTTTCTGATCTGCGTTTTGATTGTTCATAACATTTCTTGAGTTTTCAGATGGCCTCCTCCAATGATATAGGCTCATTGAACCCAATCTTATATCTGAATGAAAATGACAACCCACTAATAAATCTTTGAATCTTGGCCTTCTCCTCCTTGAGGTAAGGCACATATCTCAGTAACTCCAAGAACCTGCAAGTATACTCCTCATATTTCATAGAACCCATCTTCAACTCATAAATTTACTTTTCCCTGTCATCGTAGTATCTTTCTAATAGATACTTCTTTCAGAATAGCCTTTTGAACTCACTCCAAGTCAACTCCTCCTCATAACTATCTTTGATGTTCTTGACATCTTCCCACCAAATGTATTCTCCACCTCTGAGGCCGAATGCCACTATCCTAGCTTTCATATTTTCTAAGTAATCATGAAATTTGAAAAAAATTCTCATGCCTCTGCATCCTGTGGTTTCTTTATCTCTCTATCAAATGTAGGTGGTTTTTCCTTTTTAAACTCATCTGGAAAATAACCCCTGTCACTCCTCCTGTACAGATGATAGTGATGACGATTATGATGCATGTCATAACCAAAGCTAAAATGATACCCGTGTCTATCACCTCTTCTATCCAGGGTGTCCAGAAATATGCCATCTTTAATCGTGATACGCCTATCCAACCTGTAACCACTAGGAGACCTACTGACATATGCTCCATTGGTCCCATCCTCATGCCCATAGCTGATCCTAAGTGGCCCATGTTTTTGCAACTCTGAAAAACTTTGAAGGATGGTTGCATTGACTTTTGCTTGTTTTTCCTGTGATTGTATAAGTCTATCATTATCTTCCATAAAAATCGTTATTTCTTCCTTTAGACTTCTCAGTGTATCTTCCAAATCAGATAAATTTCCAACACGATGCTGCTCAAATGAATGATAGGGAGAATATCTATAATCTACTATTGAGTCACATAAAAGGTATGATTTTATCCTCATATTAGCTTGGTTAATCATTTAATTTTATGTATTTACCTTTTTTTTTTTGGGAATAATCTAGAAGAAAATATTGTGAAAGTTGAATAAAATAAATTGTAAAAAAATTGTATGATTTTAGCATAAAAACTAAATTTTACTTGCCTCTATGTGCAGAAATCAGAATTGGACAATTGTTGTTCAATCAATGGAATAGAAACAACTAAAGAAAGAAAGAAGACCACTTCTTGATCATGTAGGCTAGCGAAAGAAAAGGAGAATCGAGCTAATTCTATAAGGGAAATCAGATTATTAGTTGTGAAATCCTCAGGATCTCCTGATCCTGAGGATTCACTCTCATCCATTAGTTTACCATTAGCTTATAAAAGGCTGATAGGTGAAAAAGAAGAAGACTGTTAATTTCTGAGCTTTAAATCTCATTTTGACGTTATTATATTTGTATTGAAGACATATTATTTTTCACTACGGTGATGCTATATCTTTACTACTGTGATTAATGAGAAAAATAATGCTTCTTCGTAATCGTGTTATGAGTATTTTCAACAGTAACTTCTGGAGGCTTTGGGCCCGGTCGTTGGGAGATTTTCTGCTTCTTTTCTGCCATAATTATTTCCTTTGTTTATGTGATTGTTAATTATTATATCTTGTAGAATTAAGTTATTTCGATTGCTATGTGATGTTAGAATTCATTTTCATAATTTACCTTTACCTTTTGGGATAGATCTTAGATGCTGTTACTTTTACAATTGCATATTGTTCTTTAATGAATTTTTCATACTAGTCCAAGCATTACATTTAATTGTTGTTCTTTTCGAGTGATGCCATTATAGATATCGAGTGATTAATTACTGTCATTCTCAATTATAGGCTTGAATAGTTGACTGTTGTTCATTTACTGTAGTTCCTCTTTTCATTAGATAAATTGTTTTTAATATCATATAGTAGTTCTTTGAGTGTGATTCCCTAAATACATGCATTTGGATTCAATTTCTTTATAAATCAATTGAGATTAGATCAATATTTATGGTTTGGAAATTATTTAAGATTTGCATCTAGAATTATTTTAGATTGAACTTCGAGAATTAGATATTGGTTATTGCAATGATTTAGAATCATTTTATTCTGAAATAGCCTCTGATCTCACTTGCATAGATAGTTCCAACACTCTTGAAATAAATAGACATATCCTTGGTTGATAATTAATGTAGGCATTAATATTGATTTTCATAATCATCTTAGTGCACAAAAATTTTGGCGTCGTTGCCATGGAGACTGTTAAAAGTGATTTCTTTTTTTGAATATTATCGTTTCAAAAGACTTGGGTATTGAAAAAGAGAGGTAAGAACCTGTGTACCAACAAGTAAAATGCTTTCTCAAGAGCCCGCTTTTTAGCAGATGCATAAAGGTCAAATAGGAATAGATGTTTATATGAATGACTAGGAAGAAAAATGTAGAAATATATCTAAATACACCACCTAAATTCACCAAACCCAAGGGATCAGTGACCCTTGGAAGATCGACCTTTATAGACGAAATCATAAGAAAAGTAGAATCTCAGGCGTCAGTAGGACCCCAAACTAGATATGGAAAAAACACTACTGTAATCCCTCAAGCAGCAGGATCACCATATGCAGCTCACGCCAAGATCCATAGCAAAACCAAAGGGTTTGAACAAAGTTTTCAGGTAACATAAAATTTTCATTCCGACCCTTCACAAGAGGGAAATTCGTGCAATATGCAAGAAGGAGAGGGAGAAACTAGTGGTGCTATAGGAACAAATCTACAATCGCCAGAACCTGGATCTCCTGAGATCTTGGTTGAAGAAAAAATACCTGATATCCTAGATCGAGATAGTGCTGTAAGACCCCTTCCAAATTTGTCTACCAGTCCTTTCCAAATCAACTTTCCAGACCAAAAGATTCTTGAAGGTTATTGGCACATCTTTGACCAGATGGCACAAAATCAACCTCAGGGACAAACATTGACGTTGGAGTATTCTATCATCGACCCAGTTGCTAATGCCCCCATGAAAGCCATTCCTTTGTAGAGCATCCCTACTTTCCATGGTTTAACCTCGGAAGACCCATATGCTTTCTTGTTTGAATCTGACATTTAATGTAGGGGATATGATTATACCACTGATCCCAAGAAACTAATTTTTTTTCCCTCTACATTAAAGGGAGCAACTTTGCGATGGTTTATGGGGCATGGTGGAGGAACTATTAACTCTTGGGATCAAATTAAAACTTCCTTTCTCACTAAATATCAAGATTATTGCAGTATTATAGATGTGAAAGACAAAATTTTTAATCTGATCGCAAAATATAATGAAACTCTAGAAGAGTATGTTGAACGGTTTCAATACAATTTACAAATGTCTCCTTATGCTGCATTATCTAAAGATGTTTTAAAAGTAACTATGATAAAAGGGATGAAGGATGAATGGATAGAAGCGTTAAATTTAATGGGAAAAGGATATATTTATCAAGAAAATTATGATGACATTATTCAACTGTGTATCAGGTGCTCTCGAGGTAGTACGCGCATAGGGCCAATTGGACGAGATACTATTGCCAAAAATAATAGAGCTTCTAGTGGCAGTGTAACTTGGACAAGAATCGTCAATATCTTAGAGAATTTCAAAACCGATATCCTGGGCACCCTCACAACATATTTGGACGTCTTGCAAGCCAGTCAGAAACAAGACGTAGCAGAACATAATTTAGCCATCTTCTGCCCACGATGCCAAAATAAGCATAGTCAGAGGGAGTGTCTGTTGGACATGGTCCAGACGTGCGCTATCAGCACTAAGGATCATGCCACTGATCAGTGCCCATCACTTCCAAGATTAAAATAAATTTTTAAAGAGGCAGAAGAAGAGATAGAACCAGTATATTTAATGAACCAATGTCGACAGTGGCAAGCCCGACCCACAGGTATGTCCCAAGACCAATCTTTGTTCTTTTATTCTCCACCATTTAATAAAAAATATAATTCTGGAATAGTGTGGAAAGGCCAATCACCTTTCTCTACTTGGCAGTCCCAACCATTTCCTATCTCACTTTGGACAAACCAGCCCTTTCCAGGAATTGATTGGCCAAAATCTCCCTTTTCTACTCCTTTTTGGAAAAAAAATCCATACCCTTCCTAGTGGCCTGCATGATTTGCAAATTGGAAACGACCTCTAGGGATAACCAATTCACCTATGGGGAAGGGTACTCAACCTCAACCTACATTACCAACTCCATATCCATTGCAGCAAAATCCTCATCCTCTAATGATTCCTCAACTACTAGCTCAACCAAACCTAAATCCCAATAACAGACCAGTTCAACTGATACAGATTTTTGAAAATTCAAACCCTAAGATAAAACAAATGGAATGAAATGAAATTAGGCTGAGATCAAGACACATTATTACCCTTGAGGAAAATAAAAACCAGCAACAAGATGATTCAGAAACACCAGCCATAACTAAACCTTCGATTGTGACTAACACAGAAATAAAACAGGGAGAAGACATAGTCGAGCAGCAAGATCCTGAAAAACTTATAATCACTTCTCCTCCGTTCACTGAAAGAATAGTAATACAAAAACCCATTGTTTATCCAGACTTTGATCTCTTAGGGGAACTCAAAAATTTATTTATTAAATTTCCTCTCCCCCGAGCTATCCAAGGTATTCCTATTTATGATAAAACAATTAAAGAACTATGTGTGAAAAAGCATGCGAGGAAACCAAAAGCTTCATCAACCATTCATGTCGTAGGGAATTTATCTGTTTTGATTTTAGGCAGGGAAACACCAATAAAATATGAAGATATAGGGAATCCCATAGTTACAGTTCAAATATATGGCCGCTCTTTTTCGAACACACTAGTCGACTTAGGTGCAACCATTAACATTTTAATGGCTGAAACCTGTGAAGCACTCGGTATCACAGCTCCGGAACCGACCATTACCTTGCTATAAATTGATGATCATTCGGTTGGTAATGTTACAATAAAAATTGTCACCTTGACATTCTGCTGACTGTATGAGCTCATTAAACACTCATACATGCCTCCTTTGCAAGTCTTACAACCTTTGTTCCTCATTCCAAGCCCTAAAAATAGAGGAAGAACCCTTAAAACTCAAAAAACCCTTGGGTACACAGTTAATATGAGACTTACCTGCGTTCTTATCTAGGGTACGCAGGTAATGTGAAGAGGAACTGCATTCTAGAACGCAATTTTTCAGTGTTATGCCTGCGGACTTCCTGTAAAGTCAAAAAAGCGCGAAATTAAAGTGAAAAAGTTGATTTTTGGTCAATTCTGGAAGGTTCTAGATGAGATTTTTTGGGGATGAGTACGCTTTAGTAAGGTGCATGTATCCCACACCTTAAGGAACTAATCCCTTGATGTGAGGAGCCTATCCCTTTGAAGGAGGGTTCTATCCCTTTAAAGGTGGAATCTTAACCTCCTCATCTGTTCTATAAAAGGAGGCATTGGGTAGCCTCAAAGGGTTAATTTGGGGAAGAAAACTAATGGAGGATTGAAGAAGTTAAGTTAAGATTTTTGAGTTGAAGTGCTGTTGAGATTTAGACTTCTTTCTGCTAAGCTTTTGAGAGGAAAGATCACATACCTCTTTTTGCTCTTGAAGGAAGAGTGCAAGACTTATCAAAGTAGAGGAGATTCCTGCTTCGGACCCCGGGAAGGCCTTTCGAACATCAAGGCTAAGGTTGTAAGGTTCTTCTGTTATTTTTAAGATTAATACAATCAAGTTTTGTTTTTCTCAATAAATTGTCGTTCGATTGTTTATTTCAATAAGATGTCGTTTGATCGTTTATTTCATAGATTCCTTGATCACTATGATAGGTATGTTTTATGATTATTTGTTATACAGGTGCTATTTAATATTTGCTTGTTTGTGATTGCAGGTCGACAAAAGACAACACTTTCTTGCGACGGAAGGATTCTTGTTGCGACGGAAGCTTTACGACCACAAATAAGCATTTGGATCTAAGATAGGTTCGACACCTTCATAGCATTTATTTGTAAAATGAATATATCTAGAGAAAGAAAAGCTTAGTTGTTTGTTTGTTGCTAGATTGTCTTCTGACACTAGGGAGATCGGTCTTGTCTGCAAGAAAGATTTATCCAGCCAACAAAATGGCGACTCCACTGGGGAAAGAACTTGTTGTTTTTGGTTCTCTTTTATTTTGATTTGAGGAAAAGTTTTTCCTGGTTTTTGATTGATGGATATCTGCCTGGGTAGCTTAGTTTTTCTCTGTTTTTGAAAATTTTGAGATCTTTTATGTTTTTCTCTAATTTTTTCTGGTACCGCACTTTGCCTTCTTTATACAGTGCGGGCAGTGTCACATGTTTTCTTTAGTAAACAGTGCGGTACCACACCTATTACTTCTGGAAGCCTGCGGACCTTGTTAAATTTTGGAAAAACTCTATATTTATTTTTTCAGTTTAGTTTAGATTTAATTTAGGATTCTTAGCATCTACCCAGATCTGTATTATTCTGTCAAAAATCTCTTGTTTCTGAATTTCTTTCAGCAATTATTCATCTCATCAATCTCCATTAATTTAATTGGGTGTTTTGAGTCTCTTTTTTGAGAAATTCTTAATTTGATTTCCTTTGTTCAATACTTGAAGGTTTGTCTCAGTATTTTCACAATTTGTGTATGAGTGTTAATCGCCTTTGAGTGTTTTTTGATCTTCGGAACTCTCACCCGATTTTCTTGACTTGCACTTGATTGGTTCTTAGATTAAATTAGAATCATCTTGTGTTTGAGAATTCTCTTGCATAGATCACATTTGCATAATTAGAATTCTCATTTTCAGAATATGAATGAAAAATGTGCATAGATTACATTTGCATACTTTTCGAGTGAATTGTGCATAGATTACAACTGCATAGTTTACATTCTGAAAAATCAATCATAGATTTAGATCAGTTTTCTTTGATTTGAATTTAGATGTTTTTATGCTTGTTTTAAAAAACACAAAAATATAAAAATTGTTTTGGGATTGATTTGCATTAGTTTTTCTTGATAAAATTAGTGCATTAGAGAATTTGTTATATTTTCTCTTAGTGATCATTTTTTTTTGCATTGTTGGAAGTGATGGAAACTCTCTCCTTACTTTAGTTGGGATTACGCCAATTGAAAATATTACATTTATCATATTCGATTGCCTTCGATTTTGAGTCCGAGGTCATAACACCACATTGGTTTCATATAAATTTACCCTTTTTGAGTAATAAATATAAATAACACAACGCTTAACTTAAAATTCATCTAGTAATTTTACATTTTCAATGAATACACATCTCAACATAGCTTGGGCTAGTGTCTTGGAATAGGTTGTAGTTAACTTTCCAAAGCAACAAAAACAAACAAGTAGATAAATCTTGCGGTAGGAAATAAATCCAATTGTAATTGGTACAATCTGGGACACTTCTCTTAAAGAAGTCAATCACGAGATCATGTCTGAACCTTTGAGACAATCAATTCTGTTTCATTGGGGAAGATAGAATATTTTGCACGTATTACAAACGGTAAACCTCGGATTAACCAATGTCGAGGAGCCTGGGGTCACTTGTCGGTAAACCTCGGATTATGTCGAGGAGCCTTCAAGGGGATTGAGCTTTGTTACTCTGCCCTTGCACTTGGGATCGGATCGTAGACTATTCCCCCAGTTGTATTTGTTACTATTGGTAACCTTAGTGTCCACAAACTTAAGATTATTTCCTAAGGTGACCGTGAAGGAAAGATCTCACTGTACCTGGAGTAGATGTTGACTATACTCACTTGGACTCTCTGGGGGGTTCTCTTCACTCGAGATGGTTTTGTGAAGAAAATTTTGCTAGTCTGTTTCATTAAGAAGGTTGTCGGGGTAACTGTTCCAACTGCCATTTTTGCATTAAAATTCTATGATGTTGGATTTCATCACCAACTAGTGTTTTTAGTGCGGGAATCTACTGTTTTTTTGTGGTTTGACTCCTAGATTTGATAGCGTGTGTTAATTTGTTTGTCTTTACTTTTAGAGACCATAGGTGTGAATTGTGAATTTTGGTGGTAGGTGTGAATTGTGAATTGTTAATTTTAGTTTTAAATTGTTAATAAAATTCTACTTTGAAGTTGAATATAATGGCAATTTATTAAGATTTACTAATAAGGATCCCTCTGTGAAATCCTACTTTCTTGTGTTGAAGTATTGAACTCTTATATTTCTTTGTCATTATGATTTGTGGATTTACCTATGCCCAGTGTACTAAACAAGGGCCCCGAATACTCAATTGTTCCACCTCAACCGGATGCTTCACTTCAACAGAGTTCACCATCTCAACATCACCAACCTTCTGTTGACCCTTTACCTTCTTCGCCTAATATTTCTTCCTCCATTTCTTCCTCTTCGCTTGGTAAAAGCCTTGATGCTAGTAACCAGGTGGCTAAGAAGAAGAAGAAAGAGAAGAAGAAGAAGAAGAAAAATAGATAAAAGAAGTCAGCTAATAACCATGGTACGTAGAGAGTGTTAGTTGTGTTGAGGAAACCTCCAACATGCATCGTAAACCAAAATACCCTTACAGGCTTTGTAAGGGTGACCACTTCCTTATCAATTGTCCTGGTATTCCAAAGGTCTTGGAAGTATGGTCAGAAAAATCTCATCAACTTTCCATTGATCCATCAACCAGTGATAGTCAGGTTCCTGGGAAAAATGGTAAAGTTAGGTTTCCTTGTAAGTTATGCAAATGGAGTCATCAAACTCACATTTGCCCTCACATGGATGAAGCCTAAGGGGTTTAGGGGGGGCCTTCTTTATTACAAAATAAAAATTTCAGCGGTTACCGTAAACTTTCTCCCCAACCTACGAGTCAGCCCCGGCAGTGTGGTCAGTCTTGGTGCAAATACGGTGGAGTCCCCGCCATTGGAGAGTGGAAACTCATATCACTCATAGTGATGGTCAGTAGTTGGTCTAAGTGGTCGATTCGATTTCACATTTGGTCGTCCATTCTCGCACGCAGAGATGAACTTCATACCGCTCGAGTTCTTCTTTTGTCATCTTCTTCTACACTGGGGGCATTTCTGTTCTCTGAAGACCCTCCAAGTATTAAATCATCACCTTTCATTGAATAGTAAAGCGAGAACCTCGTCTTCACTTCCTCATCCCTTTAAATCTAAGAGAAGTTTGGTGGGCGGAACCGTCACAACCGATGAGTGAAGGTGCTTACATTGGCTGTCCTCAGCCCCCCCCCGCGACTTTGGGTTCCCCTCAACTTGTGCCTATTACGTAGAATCTGAAAGCTTTTAACAAAACCATTAGTGAGCCTTTAGGTATCCTTCCTAAGTTTTCTATTACTTTGGAAGGTAAAACTATCTATATTGATCTTATGGTAGTTCGAGGCCCCTTGGATTTCAATTTACTCCTTGGGAAAGACTATGTCTATGCAATGAAAGTTGTAGTATCGACACTCTTTTGCGTGATGTATTTCCCTCACAATGGAAATATTGTGAATGTAGACCATATTTCATTCCCTAGTCTTGTTTCGACTACCAATAATATGACACCCCTAAATGTTCTTGATTCTAAAGTGGTATCTACCCCGCCACAGGTTAATTATGTGGCAACTAGTCCCATGTTTTCAGTTACCAATGTAAGTGAGCCTCTCACTGTTTTCTCATCTTCCTTTGACTTAGATCTGGTAATTGACATGGAAAACTCTATGGGATTATTTGAACATGATGTTCTCATCCCTTTTGAGTCCCTTGATATGTGTTCCTTCCAGAGAACTATTCTTCCACTTGACGAAAGACCTCAGAGCACAGTCGAGTGTGTCCATTGACATGTGTTTCTTCCAGTTGGAAGCAATGAAACAATGAGGCCGAGGATATGGTTCTTTAACATGTCGTAACCTAGATTAAAAAATGGACGGTGGTCAAGAGGATAGTTCCTTTTCTTGTGTCCAACCTCATTAAAAAATGAATCGGTGGTTCGAGGATAGTTCCTTTTCCTGTGTCAACCTTGTTAAAAAATGAATCAGTGAGTCCGAGGATAGTTCCTTTTACTGTGTCAACCTCGTTAAAAAATGAATCAGTGAGTTCGAGGATAGTTCCTTTTACTGTGTCAACCCCGTTAAAAAATGAATCAGCGGTGCGAGGATAGTTCCTTTTACTGTGTCAACCTCATTAAAAAATGAATCAGTGAGTGTGACGAAAGTTCCTTTTACTATGTCAACCTCATTAAAAATGAATCAGTTAGTTCAGATGATAGTTCCTGTTACTGAGTCAACCTCGTTAAAAAATGAATCAGGTATGAGGACAGTTCTTTTTCTGTGTCAACCTCATTAAAAGATGAATGGAAGTGAGTTATGTAGGTAGATTGTGAGTAAGTAGATTTGAAGACGAGTTCTGTTCTGTGTATCAACCTCGTTTAAAAAAAAATGGAAACATGAAGAGAACGTTCCTTTCTTTGTGTCCAACCTCGTTAAAAAAAAAAAAAATGAAACACGTTGCCATGAGCATAGTTATTTTCCTGTGTCGAGCTCGTTAAAAAATGAAACAAATCATCCCCTAATTGAGTCGAGTCTTTGACTAGATCTCTTAAATGTTAAGTCATATTTAGGTTAGTTTTTGCATAATTTTCTTACAATTTTAGGTTGGGTCTTTCATATGTTCTCGTAAATGAACCTTCATTCCATCCAGCTATTAATTACCAGCAGTGTACTTAGTTGAATGAAATGAAGTTGGGGGGGCATGCGCTCTAGCAGTTACGCTTAGGGGGCATCAAGCCCAGTTTTCTCTCTGTTTCAAGCTTGTGTAAAAATGAAACTACTCTGAAGCATAGTTTTTCTCTGTTTCAAGCTTTTATAAAAATGAAACTTATCTTGAGTCAATTTCGGTTATTTTCAAGACTCGTTAAACTCATGAAAATCCTGAGATTATTTTGCTATTTTTGATTCTCGTAAAACACATGAAAATGCCGAGTTCTTTCCGTCTTTTCCTGCTCGTTAATTAAATTGAAGGCGGCCACATGAGTACGTTTTTATCCCTTTTTCGAACTCGTTAAAACTTACGAAAAAGTGAAAACCATGAGTACATTTTTATCCCTTTTTCGAACTCGTTAAAATTTACAGAAAAAGTGAAACTACTGAGTATACTTTTATCACTTTTTCGGACTCTTGAAAATTACGAAAAAGCGAAACCTTGGAGTCCTCTTTTAAGCCCTTTTTCAGACTCTCTAAAATTGAAAAGATTGCCGAGTACTTGATTATTCGAACTCGTTAAAGTAAATGAATGATCGTCCCTTCAGTATAAGTTTACCCCTTTTACGGACTGAAATGGACTATTTACGAAAAAGGTATACGTTGACTAATTACGATCAATAGAGTTCTCTCCCGCATTATTTTATCCTTTTTCGGGCTCGAGAGACTAAATTTACGAAAAAGTACACCCATGGAGTTTTCTTAAGTTTTTTCTTCTGACTCCCTAAAATTGAAAAATACCGAGTTTCTCCTATACTGGACTCGTTAAAATTTAACAGTAAAGGACCTGTTTAATTTTCAACAGGAACGAACCACTCCTTCTTAGGGTTCGAATCTTAAACTAATTTGGACTCATCCGAAGGATGAGCTTATAAACAAGAAAATGTTATCCTCCTCAAGCTTGTCAAAAATAAAGAGGTACTTGCCAGAAATGGTGGGGGAAAAGAGAGAAAAATGAACCTGTTTGTTACATTTTGATTATTCAGAAAACCGTTAACCACTCTTGAACACGACACTTTTTGTCTACCTGGGTTGGGAAATCCTTTGCCTAACAGTTAATCAAACCATATTGAAAGTCTTCAGCCGGTTTCTGGGTATTAGCTTTGGGTCAATTGTCACCAAGCCATCTGTAGTGTCGTTATGTGTTCAAGGGGACAGTTCAAACAAACCATTCATCTGCAAAATATTTGTCATCCATTTTTACCATCCCTGAGTCAGTCCTTGCCAATATATTTTCAAAACTTGATCTATGATTTCGTGTTGTGGGCTTACCTACGACGGATCACTTTCTATCGACGATAGCTCATTATCTAGGAAGTTGATCCAGAAATCATCAGTACCTTGAAATCTGCATGCCTCAATGGCAGGTTTCTCGCCTTCGACGATAGGTTGCATCATTGACCTTCGATCGAATGATTCCGTGACATGTTCGACTTCAGCTCATTCATTCACATTTCATGGATTGTACTGAGTACTTTGAGAGCCATTGACATTACTGGTGGTTACTCTCACACTTGTTAACAATTTACATTATTCACTGGTAATCAAGTGGTTTCTACCATGTTCAACTTCGACACATTAATTCACATGGATAGAATCATACTAGTTCGAGATTTGGAAATCAAGACCCTGGATCTAGTTTCTACCATCTAGGCTACGAGGAATTTTGTTATCATTTATGCAGTAGAATATTCATTACAGATGGTTGTGCCCATGCTGTGTCTACACTATTGATGTAATATTAAAATCATTTCTGTATCAGAACAAGTTTAGTTAGTTTTTGATCTGAGTATGGGAATGCCTACCTCAGCGATGATATGATTACATATATATATTTTGCATTGAATGTTTTTACAGGTTCCGACTGGGGTGTCCACAGGATGATCCTTGAAATGATAAAGTACTTCACTTTTCATATATGACAGACTTCATCTTCATCTATTCCAGACTTCGCACTTTAGGGGGCAATCTGTTACACTAAAAAATGTCACCTTGACATTCTGCTGACTGTATGAGCTCATTAAACACTCATACATGCCTCCTTTGCAAGTCTTACAACCTTTGTTCCTCATTCCAAGCCCTAAAAATAGAGGAAAAACCCTTAAAACTCAAAAGAGCCTTGGGTACGCAGTTAATATGAGACTTACCTGCGTTCTTAGCTAGGGTACGCAGGTAATGTGAAGAGGAACTGCGTTCTAGAACGCAATTTTCCAGTGTTATGCCTGCGGACTTCCTGTAAAGTCAAAAAAGCGCGAAATTAAAGTGAAAAAGTTGATTTTTGGTCAATTCTGGAAGGTTCTAGATGAGATTTTTTGGGGATGAGTATGCTTTAGTAAGGTGCATGTATCCCACACCTTAAGGAACTAATCCCTTGATGTGAGGAGCCTATCCCTTTGAAGGAGGATTCTATCCCTTTAAAGGTGGAATCCTAACCTCCTCATCTGCTCTATAAAAGGAGGCATTGGGTAGCCTCAAGGGGTTAAGAAAACTAATGGAGGATTGAAGAAGTTAAGTTAAGATTTTTGAGTTGAAGTGCTGTTGAGATTCAGAATTCTTTCTGCTAAGCTTTTTAGAGGAAAGATCACATACCTCTTTTTGCTCCTGAAGGAAGAGTGCAAGACTTATCAAAGTAGAGGAGATTCCTGCTTCAGACCCCGGGAAGGCCTTTCGAACATCAAGGCTAAGGTTGTAAGGTTCTTCTGTATATTTTAAGATTAATACAATCAAGTTCCGTTTTTCTCAATAAATTGTCGTTCGATTGTTTATTTCAATAAGATGTCGTTTGATCATTTATTTCATAGATTCCTTGATCACTATGATAGGTATGTTTTATGATTATTTGTTATACAGGTGCTATTTAATATTTTCTTGTTTTTGATTGCAGGTCGAAAAAAGACAACACTTTCTTGCGATGGAAGGATTCTTGTTGCGACGGAAGCTTTACGACCACAAATAAGCATTTGGATCTAAGGTAGGTTTGACACCTTCATAGCATTTATTTGTAAAACGAATATATCTAGAGAAAGACAAGATTAGTTGTTTGTTTGTTGCTAGATTGTCTTCTGACACTAGGGAGATCGGTCTTGTCCGCAAGAACGATTTATCCAGCCAACAGGTAACCCCGAGGGGACTCTATAGGAAATTATTGTTTCTGTTGACTCATGGGAGTACCTAGTGGATTTTCTAGCTATCAACCAAGAAAGTCAATTAGATGGAAACCCTTTAATTCTGGGTCGACCTTGGTTAGCAACAACCAATGCTTATATAGGCTATTGTGTGGGTATCATGACCATTGCAAAAGGAAACGTTGTAAAAAACTTTGTTTTATACCCCCTTGCTAAACCAAGTATACCTATTCTGAAAACTGATAAACATCCACCCACAGACCCAGAAGAAAATATTCGTTCACCTCTTACAGTAGCAGAAGCACTTGAGTTAAAAAATCAGACTGAGGATGATGTAATTAATAATTTTATTAATTAGTCAACTGTTGCGAATAATGTAAAATTTCAAGTGTTGAAATCGATTCTTGATAATGAAGCCCAAGAAGACCCTTCTAAATATGCCAATGATCATCATATACCAACAAATGTTGTCCATAACAGCAAGCCTGCTGAGATTGAACTAGGCAATATTTTGAACATTAATGATAATCTGAACAGTGAACAACAACAAAATCTTATTCAGGTTCTGCAAAAATATAAAGGGGCTTTTGCCTGGGACTATCCAGGTCTGGAGGGCATAAACCCTCAATTATAAACACACCACATCTACACCGAAAATGATGCTCATACTACTCGACAACCTCAACGGAGATTAAATCTTCATCTCAAGGATATCGTCAAGGAAGAATTGCAAAAGTTTGTGGAAATGAATTTTATTTATCCTATTTCAAATAGTAAGTGGGTCTCTCCGCTGGTAGTTGTTCCCAAAAAGAATGGGAAGTGGCAGATCTGTGTGGACTACAGGGAATTGAACAAGGTCATGCAGAAATACCACTTCCCTCTTCCATTTATTGATCAAGTTCTTGATACGTTGGTAGGAAAACAATTCATTTCATTTCTTAATGGATTTAACTGCTACAACCAAATCCAGATTGCCCCTGAAGACCAAGACAAAACTACCTTTACCTGCCCGTGGGGTACGTTTACCTATATAGTGTTACATTTGGTTTATGCAACACCCCAGGTACATTTCAGAGGGCCATACTCAGTATTTTCTTTGATCTGATAAATGAGGGACTTGAAGTTTACATGGATGAATTCACCCCGTATGGGAACAATTTCGACCAAGCGCTATGGAATTTAGAGAAAGTTCTGGAACGATGCATCACTACCAGGTTGTGTTTAACTAACGAGAAATTCCACATGATGATGACATAAGGCGTAATCCTAGGAAAATAAATCTCTGTGGCTAGAATACATGTAGACCAAAAAAAAATAGAGGTAATTCTCCTACTACCTACACCCTGCACCCAAACTAAGGTATGTAGCTTCCTTAGATACGCAGGATACTATCGCAGATTTATAGAGATTTTTTCACAAATTGTTGAGGCTTTGTATGCTTTAACAGGAAATGTTGAATTTAAATGGTCTAGTAAATGTGACATTTCTTTTACAGATTTGAAGAACTTAGTCTCGATTGTGTTAGCACTCTATAATTTATAATATTGGCAAGACTAAAATATAAAGAACAACATCAAACCACTTTGGAGTCCAAGACCTAGCCTTCTTAGACTCAGAGAGGGCTCCCTCTGTTTTATGATTTAAATCAATTTGACTTGCTGGTTATAAGTAATGATATTAGGCTAGTAATAGAAATAATATTGTTTGTTTGACTGATTGTGTGGTTGGATAGATAGGGCTGCAGAGGCTGGAAAGGCACATCAAAATCAAGAGCAAATCGCAGGGCAAGCTTACTGTGCAAAATAGATCTTAAGAGCTGTGTGAATTAAGAGGTGGAAGAAATAGTAAGGTTCAATAGTGACTAAAGAGCAATTAAGAATTCTTTAATTAGAATTTAGTAGAAAACATTCAGATTGTAAATGCAGACAGAATTAAGGCACTCCGACAACGAATCTTAATCTAAAATTTCTGATTTACAATTATATGTGCAGATACACAACAGAGAAAACAATGGAAACATTTAAAAAAAGAAGAAACACGTCACCATTTTAACACAACTCAAGAATCTTGTAACTGGTCTTTGATTGTCGATGTCCAGCTTCAAAAATTACAATGCTCCAATAATAGTTCTTACAATACAGCTACTAAAATATCTAACCCTTGTAAATGATAATTCTAGCAGTATTTAATTAAAAACTAAGTCGGTTTTCCCTAATATTATCTGGAAAACTTTATTTATTACAAACAAATTGAAATTAGACAAGTGTGGCCTTAATAGGCCCGAATAAAGAAAAATCTCTGACAACACCGCCTGTAGAATTAATTTCGGTAACTCATCAAGAATGTAAAAAACTCAGGCGAATCTTCGTGAATCCAAAAAATGATTTGGAGGTGGCTGGCATGATTGCGAGGAGGCAAAGCAAGGTGGTTCTGACATCTGGCTTTCTCTCTCTGGGTCGCCACTGCATAAATCATAAAGAAGGATGCACTGCTAGCATTGCTAATCAACCGGTGGTTGTGCTGATGTGTCTATTACGCCTTTTCAATCTTGAAGTGTACACAGTCTATTCCAATCTCTTTGGCTAGGGATCTTCATGCTTATAACTATTCGGTATACTTTGTTCACCTTTGTATATTTTCTGAAAGTGGGTCTGGTAAGAAAACATGTTTCAACTCATGTTGAATAATGATGTCATTACTCAACAAATCCCAGATAACTTTCCCGGTCACTCTTCCTTGGATGCTCGGGAATTTGGTGAAATCCTTAGCTGTTTCTGTGAGCTTGATCATATAATATTCCCTTTTCATTAGCTTCTTATTAATCGCAATCATTGAAGGCAATCCTTTAGCAGTTAGGGGTTCAATCTTGTTAAGGAATCTGTTGATGGCCAAGTCCAACTCACGACATTTCTCCTCCAATTTCCTCACTAAATTTCTCTTAATGAGGATCCTCTTCACTTCCACTATGGTTGTTGTTATGTATGGTACATCTAGCACTTCAAGCTCATAGCTGCTCTTTAGAGTTTAGGAATTCTATAATCTTAGGGGCTATTTTTGGCATGTTTCCTAATTACCGATTTTCTTTATCAATGGCCACTACACATTAGTCCACCCATTATTTTTGTTCAAAAATGATGTTGATGGAGTGCCACATTCCTTCCACTGACTTCATGATACTACCTCAGATTATAAACTTCATTTGGCCCAGAATGTTGCCGTCTGCAAATTCCTTCTCTGCTGTTATGTCACAGATCTCCCTTTTTGCCTGACTTGACCCTCCTGTCCCGTTCTCTGTTCATATGAGTCTTCCCTCATGGTGGCTTTGGTTGATTCTCAGAAAATGGGAGTCTTCACTCCTGGTGGCTTTGACATATTCTCAGAACACGGACCCCTTTTAATTTTAGTAGGAATTCCCTTCCCCCGAAAAAATGGCGGTGCATGGTTTTAATGGAGAAGAAATGGTATTTCGGACCCCCCCTGAAGTGGTAAGTGGTAATAGAGGGGGGGTGTGCGAATTAATGAGAGAGCGACACGTCACGGATTTGGGCGGCCATGAATACCGGACTTCGGACCCCCCTTCTTGTGTTAACAAGAAACTTGGGGGGGGGGTGGGGGTTTGCGAAGTGGATCTCCGACGTGGATCTGAAGCGGGCTCCAAATCTGCTGTAGCAAATTACAAGCACTCCACCCAGCTAATTTGAATTTTTGTCTCATTGTGATCGGGTCCCATCGTCGTCCATATTGCTCCGGTGCTCCCTGAATTTTATCTTATAAACTACTTTCCCTCCTCCGATGCGATTTAAAATAGAAAATACCCCACACATGGATTTGAAATTCTTTGAAAAATGCCTTCGAAAACACATCATATTTGGGCCTCCATCACACTTCGCATGTCACAAAATTTAAAATTTTCTTAGCCCTTTAAACTTTAAAACTTGCGATGCGTGATTTACGATCGGACCCCATCGCATCACACATCACACTAAGGTGAATTTAACATTTACCTTTGCAGCTAACTTGTAAAACTTGCGATGTGAGTTATACGGGGTGACGCAAACATGCCACGTCGTCTGTCATGTCACCCTGCCACATCACTGCCACATCACCCTGGAACGTCATCACAGGTCGCACACCGGAGCATTTAACCTTTTTCCTATATACTTATTCTTTAAACTTACGACTTGCGATTTGTGCTCGGGCCCCACCGAGCATCGCACATTGACGAATTTAACATTTACCTTTGTGACTAATTTGTAAAACTTGCGATGCACGATATGCGATCGTGCCCCACGAATCGCACTTTGGTGAATTTAACATTTACCCTTTCAACTAATTTGTAAAACTTGCGACGCGTGATATGCGATCACGTCACATCGCACTTAAAAATTTAAAGTTGCGAGCGCTTATGGATATGTTATAAAAAGTGCAAAATGCGGTCTGCGATGTGCTAAAAGTTGGCAAGTGCGGAAAGGGCGGAAGGTAAGGAAAAAGGTTTTATGAAGGCTTATTTGTGGAATTTGGCCATTTACAAAGGTTTTAACAGGGTCCTACCATATTGCATTAGAAAAGTTTTAAGTTTTCGGAAATGATTTGTAAAGAGACGTTGGAAACATGTGGGTCGCAGAATGCAGGCAAAGCTTATACTTTTTTTTTTCTTTTTTCATGAGTGGGTCTTATGAGGTAGTAATTCTGAAAAGGTTATGTATGTGGGTTCTAGGACTCTGAATTTCAGAGCAGGGGAGTGTCAAAATTTGGTAAAATGAAAGGTAAGAAAAGGGTAGATGGAATAAATGTAGGAAGTATGGATATTTCTCATCATCATACTTAATTAGCAATGCTTTTCCCCTTCCAACTGAACTAAATGGAATATAGACTCATTTTACACTTTTGACAGTCAGAACCTTCCTTAATTTCTATGAAAATAAATGATATCCATGGAATATTATTTTTAGTATGAAAAATATAAGAAAAAATAACTGACCTTGTGATACTGTGAAATACAGGAGTTTAACAGTGGCTCCAACTAGGGATGGAAACTCCTTCGGGAGGTGTCAAGAACATCATAGACTAGTGGCCCGATCCATTGGGCTGACCCCAACTCTCCAATCTGATCTGCTGCAACTTCTATGGCTGTAAATTTCAAAGCGAAGTCAGTGCTTTCTGCAAACTGAGGTCTGGACCACACCTGATCCTGAGACTTGAAAGGCAACTTGAAATTGAAACGTGAAACATGCTCAAAGTATTAAGAGCTCATTTTCATACCTACCTACCCAATCTATGATTATAAATCATTTCTCTTCCTTTTGGGGTGCATTTGGACATGGAGACCTTGACCTCATTTTTCTTTTGAATCTCTAACCTATCACCTATCCCCTTATTTCTCCTATTGGTTCAGATTAGGCTGTTGAACCAATGTCATTTTCTACCTACCTACTGATAAGCCAAGATTAAATAGTTTGGAAAATATTAATTTTCTAACCTATCAACAACAAATTCAAAATTGTACAACCATGCTTAAAATGTATGACTGCACAAAAACTCTTTTCAAAGGTAGTGGCATTTTAATTTTCAACACTTTCAGAAAAATTAATATATATATATATATATATATATATATATATATATATATATATATTTTAGACTAGGCTTATGGCGTTCACTCCGGGCTTCAACCTGGTCCAATGGATTACTGAAGATTGTAATGCTATGGTATTTACAATGATGAAAGTCTTATGAATTTTAGCAGAGATAGTGTTTTAGCATCCTGCCATTGACAAGACCTCCAAACAGCTCTGTTCCATCCAATTCTTGCAATAAAAATGCATTGTCACCTCTGAAAGATTGAATAATGTATGTCCCTTTCCATAATTTGTCAAATTTTCCATGCTTACCTTTATCTTCTCGCATGGAGTCCCATTTCAACACTTTATCTCCTATTTTGAAATCATTGGCTTTTGTCCTCTTGTAAAAAATATTTTTCATATTTTCTTGCACCACCTGGGTTCTGTTGTACACCTCTTCTCTGGACTGCTACAATTGAATGGTCTGGCTTATTCTTCTTTGCACATCATTTTCTTCAGCTTGTGCTTCTTGAATGAGATTCATGGCTGGCACTCCTAGGTATTTTGGGAAAACTGCATCCATTCCATAGACTAACTGGTATGGTGACATGCCAATTGATTTCTTGGTGGTTAATCTGTCAGCCCACAATGCATGTATTAACTTGTTATGCCAAGATTTCTTATTATCCTCCAACAACTTTTTGATGATATTGAATAGGATTTTGTTGGAAGACTCAGCTAACCCATTGCCTTGAGGGTAATATGCTGTTAAATGCCCCAAATAAATGTGATACTTGTGGAATAAATATATCATCTTCTTAGACTTAAAAGCAATAACATTATATGTAATGATTTTCCTAGGACAACCAAATCTGGACAGGATGTTGGTTTCAAGGAATTTGATAATCACTAAATCAATAGAATTTCTGGGAGGGATGGCCTCTATCCATTTGGTAAAATAGTCTGTAGTAGTGAGGATCCATTTATGCTGGCCAAAGGAGGGAGGGTGGATTTCTCCAATGAAATCTAAACCCCATTGTTTGAAATGAGCTTCAACAGAGATAGGTTGTAAAGGCAGAGGCAACAAATTTATTTTTCCCTCAAAGATTTGGCATTTATGATAGGTGGCTACCATTTTGTGGGTGTCTGGGAAAAGGGTAGGCCAATAGAAACCAACTCTAAGGATATTATTAGTAGTGATTTTCCAGTAGAGATGACCGCCACAATCCCCTTGGAATTCTTTTGTAACTCTATCTGCATCTTCTTGAAGCAAACATTTAAGCAATATTCCCCTAGAATATTTCCAATAAAAAACATTTTCTAGTATGCAGAATTTTACAGCCTTTAATTTCAAGAATCTAGCCTTTGTTTTGGAGAAACTAGGAGGAGCATTTAAATAAAACAGAACATACATTATATTGGCATACCAGGGAGAATTTAGGTATGCATCCTCAATAGGTGGAGTCTCCAACTCCTCTTGTTCATCAAGTGAATGAACCATGTTAATATACAGTGCTTGAAAATATGTTTCAGCCATTAATTTGACCAGTCCTTGTCCCTTGATTAGTTTGGTGGGCCTAATCTCTAAATCATACTCAAAGATGACAACGATCCACTTGCCTCTTTTTTCATCTGGACCTTGTGTTAGGATGTCTTTGAAAATGATATTGGGCACAAAAGAAATGATGTGCGAATGTAGAATGTAAACTCTGAAATCTTTCAGTGCCTTTATCAAGGCAAAATCCTGCTTCTCCATGATATTGTACTTCAATGGTGCATCTCTTAAATCTTGGCTGAAAAATGCTATGGACTGCTCTTGTCCATCCTTATTTTTTAGTAGAAACATAGAAGCAATCGTGTGCTCTGATGTAAAGGAGAAAATAATGAAATCCTTGGTGAAATCAGGGCTGATGAGAACCGGTGCTATAGTAAGTGCCTGCTTTACCAAGTTAAAGGATTGTTTAGCCTCTCTAGTCTACTTGACTCCTGAATCTTTCTTGAGAATGTTAGTGATATTTCTTAGGAGTTCTGCGAGGTTTGGTATAAACCTCCTCAAAAAATTTATCTTTCCAATGAAGGATTGCAGTTCTTTTATGTTTCTGGGATGACTGATTTATAGAATGCCCTCAATCCTATTGGGGTCAATCTTGATCCCTTCTTCAGATATTTTGTGGCCTATATGCTTTCCTTCTTCAAGACCAAATAATTATTTCTTAGGATTCAAAGATAGGCCAAACTTTTTGCATTTCTCAAATACTCTTCTCAAATGGGCTAGATGCTCTTCATCAGTCTTCGAATATACTGTAATATCATCATGATATATGATGATGAAGAGACCAATTTCTTCTGAAAAATCAATATCCATTGCTCTTTGAAAAGTGGCACCAACGTTTATTAATCCAAAGGGAATTTTTACATACATGAAGGTTCCCAAAGGAGTAGTAGATGCTGTCATGTGTTGATCAGCAGGATGTACCAACACTTGATTGTATTCTCGTTGAAAATCCATCTAGCAAAGAGATTCTTTTGGAGCCCACTACCATTCGTAATATGTGGTCCATCTTTTGTAAAGGGTAATTGTCCTTGAGAGATGCCTTGTTCAGATTTCTGAAGTCAATGCAAAGCCTGATCTCACCTGTCTTATTTCTTACCGATACAATATTGGAAACCCATTCAGAGTATTGGATTGGGACTATTATATTGGCATCATACATCTTCTTGATCTCCTTATCCACCAGAGGAATTTAGATAGGATTTGTCCTGCACAGTTTCTATTTGAAAGGCTTCTGGTTCTCCTTGCGTGGAATTTTGTGCTGGATAATATCCGTTTCATAACATTTCAGGTCTTCATAATTCCAGGAAAACACATCAATAAACTCTTTGAATAGAGTGATGCATTTTTGTGTATGGATGCAGGTAGTGTTTTTTCCAACTTTACCATCTTGGGCTCCTGCTCACTTCCTAGATTGCATTCTTCGATACTTGCTTCTATAGATTCCATTTTTGGTTTCTTAGCCACATCATTGAAATCAAATAGCTCCTCGAAAGGGACCAGTCCTCTTGGCAGGGTGTTGTCTCTGAATTCCATTACTTCAAATTCTTCCTTTTCTGGATCTTCATGCACCTCTGTCCTATGCTTATTTTCATTTTCTGAAAAATTATGATCAGAATGGTGAGGGGGCTCCTCCCTACACATTTTCTCTCCAGTGGAAAAGTA
This sequence comes from Pinus albicaulis, assembly GCA_034641835.2. NCBI lineage: Eukaryota > Viridiplantae > Streptophyta > Pinopsida > Pinales > Pinaceae > Pinus > Pinus albicaulis. The sequence goes on from CM076573.1 coordinate 30,203,527, forward strand.
TTCTTCACCGTCTCGGTCCAAATCGGAATCTTCAAACTCACCCTTAGATTGGAGGAAATTCTCAATCTGTTTGTCATCTTCAAAGACTTGCCAATATCTCATATTGTCAGGGATTGTTGAGTGGTGTTTAACTTGCATTGTATACTATTTGTTGGGGTGAGGCAATTGACAAGTGCTAGCTGAAAATGCTAACCCATTAGCCAGGATATTCTGATTCCTTGGAACTGCAGCAAGGTCATATTCTTCAAAGTTTTCAGGATTTCAAGGGAAACATTCCTGTATGCTCTCAATCTAGGATGCTTGGCTGAATATTCTCCCATGATTTGTTTAATGACCAACTCAAAATCCTCATGGACAGAGATTCTCTTGGCTCCTAGTTTCTTGAGAAATTGTAAACCCAAAAGGAGTGTCTCGTACTCTGCTATATTTTTGGTACACCGAAATTTTAGCTTGTAAGAATTCCCTTCTACGTAGTTATTGTCAGTATTGCATACCCATACACCTGCTTCGGAGCCAGCTTTTCCACACAAACCATCAGAACTCATGTTCCAAAAGGGTACATTTTTAGACTTGTGTTGTACAATTTCCATTTGGGCTAAATGTTATTTCTTATGGTCTTCTTCTCTTTCAATTACTTGCTCATTGATATTTATATCATTGTAAAGAAAAAATGAATCAAGATCAGAGTGGACAAAATATAGGGGGTAGTTATGAGGCTTTTCCTGACTGCTTACCATGTATTTCATCAGAGTCTCCCTATAAAATCTCCTTTGTTGGCCGAAAACTGGTATGGTAGCTTAAGTCATATCCATTTGGAGAGTACATGAAAGCTTGGCTCCCCATGTGCGTGATAAAAGCATACCATATTTGGGAGGGATGTTAGCCACCACTATTTCCATCACTAGACTTTTGGCCAGTATCTGGGCTAATGTAATACAAAGATATTTGATGAGGCCCAAACATTTGACTTTGCTGGAGTCAAATGAGTGTAGGTCTTTATAGGGTCTAGTTATCTCCAGGCCAAGTTTCTCCATAACGGCCCTTGGCATGAGGTTGTGAGATTCACCTGAGTCTATCATGGCATTATGGAGAATTTTATTATAAATGTTCAAACTGAGATAAAACGGGGGAACACCTCCCTCTTGGAATTTTCCCTCTACTTCTAGCCCAAAAAAAAGTTCAAATTTGTCATCATTTATATTGACAGTATCAATGATTTATCCTATGTTCAATGCTTTTAGGATTTGAGACCTATATACATCTTGGTTTACCGATTCAGTGAGAGGGACAAAGATTTTTATTTTGGCAATTTCATTCTCAATACTGAATGGTGTCTATGTCTTTGGAAAATTTGAATCAATTTTCTCAAGCACTATTTTTGCATACATTTGAGATTGTTGACTTGTATTAGGGATATCAACCAAAATAGTGTTGCTAGGGCTGACTACTGATCTGCTAGTGCTACTTTCTAGATGATTATTTCTGGTTATTGTAGTAATTTTCTTTGAACTCTCTACTGCTTTCTTGGGATCAACTTCAGGGACCTTAATGGCAGAGTTTTGAGAATTCTTTCTCTTGGGGATATCTAAATTTTTCTTGCTTCGGAGGTTATATTGTCTGTGCACCTCCATGATGGCATTCTTGAATCCTTGTTTATAATCTTCAGACTCTTCAAATTCTAATGCAGTTTGAGTCGAAGAAAATACATCTTGTTCTTCTTTGATGAGGAAAACAATATATTCATCATTAATTCCCATCAGATTAAGTTGACTTTCCTCTGGCTCCTCAAACACCCCCTCATCCTCATCAGCATAATTTTCTTGAAATGGAGGCCTAATTTTCCGGTTAGGTCCTCTTTTTTCTCTTTGTCTTATTTGAGGGGGGCTTCTTCTAAAGTTTTGGTTTGTATTTTGAGGAGTTGGCTGATTTTCCCTAGGGATAACTCTCTCATTCAAGTTGATCCTCTCCATCATTATCTCCATCATTCTCATTAGACTATCTATCTTGGCATCAGAAGTGGAAGCTACAGGATCTTCCCTAATCACGACTCTCTTCTCACATCTCATTCTTGCCCTTTTTGCAATCAGATTTTCTTCCACACCTAAAACACTCATCTGCATCTCTTCCAGTGTGGCCATATTTTTTTTCTCTCAGCTGATAAGCCATCTCTGGGTCGAAACCATCTGAAAATTTCAATAGGGCTAAGCCTTGTGGGGGTTTCATGTGAAGAGGGAGGAAATTGTATATACTGTTGAATCTAGTGCAACAATATTGGACACTTTATCCAATGTTTATTTTGATGTTCTCATATTCTGACAGGATTTGGAGAGGATTTTTCTTAACTTCCCATTTATTTATGAACAATTGGTGAAGGGAAGGGAGGTCCTGGACACTGTTAGGGGTTAAGCCGTTGAACCATTTTTTTACTTCTCCCCCTAAAATTTGAGCAAAAATTCTCATTTGGATAGTTTCATCCTATATTTCTTGGTAGTCAAAAGCATCATTCATTTTGTCCACATGTTGTTGAGCAGTTTCGGGACTAGTTCCATCAAAATGTGGGATTTTGGATTGATAACCCTAAGGCATAGGCACCATAGGTTGTGGTAGCACTAATGGAGCATACCAAGCTGCCATTATTGGTGGTGGGGGAACCCAAGGAGGGTTGATAAGAAGAGGGTTTACCAAGGGGGGTGGGGGGTTGAAAGGAGGAACGTGGAAAATGGGTGTATGAGTGGAGGTTTGGGTACTCTAGGGGGAAAGGTTTGAGGGAAAGGTAGGAGCTGAAGCTACACTTAAGTAAATGAGTTGAGGATGAGAAAACTTGGAAACAACAGAAGGGGCTGCTACTGTCAAAGCGAATAATTCTATAGACTTTTGAAGATAAGCATCATCAATAGTTGAGGTGAGCTCTGTTACAAGACCTTGAAGGGAGTCAAAGTGTTGGAGAAGCTGAAAATATGTTTGATTAGAGGTAGAGGCTTCCCCAAATGAACTTTGCTGTAAGATGGCTAGATAAAAAGCTGTTTGTTCTATCCAATTATGAGATTTGATTCTGAAAAATCTTTTCTCGAAGTGTAGGTCGAACTGGAAATCTTGTAAGGTTGCAAGGTTTTTAGGGAGGGAACTTGCTTTGTGAATAGGCCCGCTAATAGTTGGATTTTCAAATCTAAGAATTTTTCTTAGGATTTTCTCTGGATCGTCAACTATTGTAGGGGGATTTGGGTTAGGATGAGATCTAGTAAATATTCTTCTGGAAGCAAAAATTTAGACCTAAGGCACAAACAGGCTGAATATTTTTACAAAAACCAATCTGTGGAAAATAATTAAATCTCACAATGTTTCGACTGGGGTTTCTGAGTTCTGATGAAATATTGAGCTCTTTCAGTAATCCCCCAGTATGGTTGCAATTATGTTAGCACTCTATAATTTAGAAGATTGGCAAGACTAAAATATAAAGCACAACATCAAACCACTTTGGAGTCCAGGACCTAGCCTTCCTAGACTCAGAGAGGGCTCTCTCTATTTTATGATTTAAATCAATTTGACTTGCT